>NIVC01001318.1:0-26792 GCA_002269645.1 Macrostomum lignano | reverse complement strand
ATTGCAGTTCTCTGTCACCGGATGCAGCCTCCCGCTGCAGACTAGATTAATTTTGTAAGAATACGGATTTATTTACTCTCAGTAAGATTCCATGGATAAAGAAGCTGGAAAATCATGCATAGATAAAGCTTGAAATTAAATATAGATGAAGCTGGAAAATCATGGATAGATGAAGCTGGAATCCACAGATGAAGCTGGAATACATAGATGAAGCTGGAATCATAGATGAAGCTGGAATCCACAGATGAAGCTCGAATCCATAGATGTAGCTGGAATCTACAGATGAAGCTGGAATCCACAGATGAAGCTGGAATCCACAGATGAAGCTGGAATCCATAGATGAAGCTCGAATCCATAGATGAAGCTGGAATCCACAGATGAAGCTGGAATCCACAGATGAAGCTGGAATCCATAGATGAAGCTGGAATCCATAGATAAAGCTGGAATCCATAGATGAAGCTGGAATCCAAAGATGAAGCTGGAATCCACAGATGAATCTAGAATCCATAGATGAAGCTGGAATCCATAGATGAAGCTGGAATTTCTTCAGAGCAATAGTTTCAATCGAAAGTCAGTGCTCACGAGGGGTGCTCCAGCTGCCGCACTCGCGCCCAGGGCAGCGGATTGCTAAACGAAGCAAACAGATACCATAGTGACCAACTGATGATGATGTTGTAGTAGATAGCCGCTAAACTCGACACCAGCACCATCCCAACTCCAATACCTGTTTTGTTATGGATTGCGCGCTTGGATATTAAATATTGACTTTCCCGAAAATCTGTAATTCTACGGAAAATTCCATCGATAGATTTTTTAGAAACCCCGATTAATAGATTCTATGGGAAATCCCCGATCGATAGATTCTATGGGAAATCCCCGATCCATAGATTCTATGGGAAATCATCGATTGATAGATTCTATGGAAATCATCGATAGATTTTATGGGAAATCCCGATCAATAGATTCTATGGGAAATCCCCGATCCATGGATTCTATGAGAAATCATCGATTGATAGATTCTATGGGAAATCATCGATAGATTTTATGGGAAATCCCCGATCAATAGATTCTATGGGAAATCCCCGATCCATGGATTCTATGAGAAAATCATCGATTGATAGATTCTATGGGAAATCTCCGATCCATGGATTCTATGGGAAATCATCGATTGATAGATTCCATGGCAAACCCCGATTAATAGATTCTATGGGAAATCCCCAATCGATAGATTCTATAGGAAATCCCCGATCCATGGATTCTATGGAAATCATCGATTGATAGATTCTATGGGAAATCAATCGATAGATTTTATGAGAAATCCCCCGATCGATAGATTCTATGGGAAATCCCCGATCCATGGATTCTATGGGAAATCATCGATTGATAGATTCTATGGGAAATCTATCGATAGATTTTATGGGAAATCCCCGATCCATGGATTCTATGGGAAATCTCAATCGATAGATTCTATGGCAAACCCCGATTAATAGATTCTATGGGCAATCCCCGATCGATAGATTCTATAGGAAATCCTCGATCGATAGATTCTATGGGAAATCAATCAATAGATTCTATAGGAAATCCTCGATCGATAGATTCTATGGGATATCTCGATTGATACATTCTATGGGAAATCAATCGATAGATTCTATGGGACATCCCCGATTGATAGATTCTATGGAAAATCCGGAACCTCCCAAACTAATTTCCGAGCATGACTCACCGCGAAACAGAGGTGCGCACTCCCAGCAGGTGAGAGGTCCGGAGCTGCTAAATTGCCCAATCGCCAGCTCCATGCAGAAGACGGGCATGCCGCACAGGAACAGAAAGATGCAGTAGGGTATGAAAAACGCGCCTGGAAATGTTTTATACATATCGACGGATATAAACTTTTTATCATATGGATAACATGGGTAAGCTTTTCAACTCTAATAGAATGGGTTTTTGTTCTGGTAAGAGGTCGATAAACTGGGTACCCATATGGCGCTAAAATGGGTACCCGAATGGCGCTAAAATGGGTACCCGAATGGCGCTAAAATGGGTACCCGAATGGCGCTAAAATGGGTACCCGAATGACGCTAAAATAGCTACCCGAATGGCGCTAAAATAGCTACCCGAATGGCGCTAAAATAGCTACCCAAATGGCGCTAAAATAGCTACCTGAATGACGCTAAAATGGGTACCCAAATGGCGCTAAAATAGCTACCCGAATGGCGCTAAAATGGGTACCCGAATGGCGCTAAAATAGCTACCCGAATGGCGCTAAAATGGGTACCCGAATGGCGCTAAAATAGCTACCCGAATGGCGCTAAAATGGGTACCCAAATGGCGCTAAAATAGCTACCCGAATGGCGCTAAAAATCTATTCAAATGGCGCTAAAATAGCTACCCAAATGGCGCTAAAAATCTATTCAAATGGCGCTAAAATAGCTACCCAAATGGCGCTAAAAATCTATTCAAATGGCGCTAAAATAGCTACCAAAATGGAGCTAAAATGGGTACCAAATGGCGCTAAAAATCTATTCATATGGCGCTAAAATAGCTACCAAATGGCGCTAAAATTGATACCCAAATTCCTAAATGGTTCTATTTTAGATTACACTAGCGAAATAACAGGTAACTTCGAAGGCACGCATCACAAAAGGTGCGAATTTTTTTAACCGATTTTCAAAAGTCAGCTGATTCTCACCGCCGCCATTCTTGTAGCACAGGTAGGGAAACCGCCAGACATTGCCCAGGCCAACAGCATAGCCCAGACAGCTGAGAAAGAAGTCCAGCCTCCCGCTCCAATTGCCTCTTTCCTGATTTTCGTCATCAACATGGCCGTCGTTTGCTAACTGGTTGCTGCCCAGGAGAGTGCCACGGAGCTGTGCGACATTCGATAAATGTTCTTTTTCGGTGAGATTTAAGAAAAGTGGCGATTTCTCCGGAGGATTTTTGTGGGAGCGATTTTTTATGGGTTTGTATTGTCGGGCATTTTCTGATGCGTTTGTGAGGGGGGGGGTTCTGATGGGTTTGTTCGGGGGGGCGTGATTTTTCTGATGGGTTTGTCGAGGGAAATTTTTGATGGGTTTGTTAGGGGGCGATTTTTCTCACGGGTTTGTTGAGGAAGGCGATGTTTCTGATGGGTTTGTTAGGGGCGATTTTTCTGACAGGTTTGTTGAGGGGGGTGATGTTTCTGATGCGTTTGTTGTTGGGGGGCGATTTTTCTCATGGGTTTGTTGTGGAGGGGGGGCGATTTTTCTCATGGGTTTGTTGTGGAGGGGGGGAGATTTTTCTGATGGGTTTGTTGTGGGGGGCGATGTTTCTGATGGGTTTATTGAGGGAGGCGATGTTTCTGACGGGTTTGTTGAGGGGGCGATGTTTCTGATGGGTTTGTTGAGGGGGCGATTTTTCTGATGGTTTTGTTGTGGGGGGCGATTTTTCTGATGGTTTTGTTGTGGGGGGCGATGTTTCTGATGGGTTTATTGAGGGAGGCGATGTTTCTGACGGGTTTGTTGAGGGGGGCGATTTTTCTGATGGGTTTGTTGTGGGGGGCGATGTTTCTGATGGGTTTGTTGAGGGGGGCGATGTTTCTGATGGGTTTGTTGAGGGGGCGATGTTTCTGATGGGTTTGTTGAGGGGGGGGCGATGTTTCTGATGGGTTTGTTGAGGGGGGGGCGATGTTTCTGATGGTTTGTTGTGGGGGGCGATGTTTCTGATGGGTTTGTTGAGGGGGGCGATGTTTCTGATGGGTTTGTTGAGGGGGGCGATGTTTCTGATGGGTTTGTTGAGGGGGGGGCGATGTTTCTGATGGGTTTATTGAGGGAGGCGATTTTTCTGATGGGTTTGTTGTGGAGGGCGATGTTTCTGATGGGTTAGCTGATAAGGCAATCATGACTATACATCTGCATTTCCACACGGACTTACCCAAGTCAAAGCTCTCCAACATCTTGACTTCACAGCGACAACATCCTGCCTGTAGCTGCTGCCCTCCTTAGCGCCCATGATGAAGTTTTTTCGAATTGGCTTTCAATTCGTAGAAATATACGACACAATGTGCCGACCAAGTCAGATTAAATACACCACGCAGAAGTGGACTCGATTCGGTGAGGTCAGACCCAGAGAAATGTCCACTGTTTAGCATATTGCGCAGGCAACCAGAACAAATTAAATTACCAAGGAGCAGAAATATCTCGAGCGCTTTCGGTAAAGCGAAACTCAGGTGCCAGGTGCCCTTTATGGAATCATTATAATGCAATCGATCGATAAGTTCGAAAGAAAAATGACCAAAATTAGCATACTGTCAAACTATGCAAGCGAAATTGCGACGGTTAAATGAAAATCTGTCTTTGATTTACTGCCGAGTTTGGATATACGCGCATTTCTGTTGAGCTTTGAATGTCCTCGCTATTGCTTCTGAGTTAATTGGGCTTTTCTACTTTTCTAGATCTGATTATCTGAATGACCTTGGGGAAATAGTGGATGGGAGTTTCCAGATCTGAATGACTTTGGAAAAACAGTGGTTGGGAATTCCCAGATCTGAATGACCTTGGAGAAATAGTGGATGGGAATTCCCAAATCTGAATGACCTTGGAGAAAAAGTGGTTTGGAATTCCCAGATTTTAATGACCTCGGAGAAAATGTGGTTGGGAATTTCCAGGTCCGAATGACATTGTAGAAATAGTGGATGGGAATTCCCAAATCTGAATGACCTGGGAGAAATAGTGGTTGGGATCGATTTCTAGATCTGAATGACCTTGGGGAAATAGTAGGTGGGAATTTCCAGATCTGAATGACCTTGGGGAAATAGTGGTTGGGAGTTTCCAGATCTAAATGACATTGGAGAAAGTGGTTGGAATTCCCAGATCTGAATGACCTTGGGGAAATAGTGGTTGGGAGTTTCCAGATCTAAATGACCTTGGAGAAAGTGGTTGGGAATTTCCAGATCTGAATGACCTTGGAGAATTATTGGGTAGCAGCCATTTCGATAAAAACTGATGAACTAAAGCTAAAAAATATATCTTTTGTTACGAAAGTTTTTTTAACTTGGTAAAATTATGCATATATTATTATATTTTTTCATAGCAACCAGATGTTGATAATAAAGACATGTTGCAGGTACAAGTGCAATATTACGTATTTACGAAAATGCTTTCATGGGGTAACATGCAGTATAATACGCATAAGATGAACAGTAGTAGTTGTACGACAGCAAACACTTAACGAATTTTCAACAACATTAAACACAACAGTCGGGTGCCATACTTTTATTATAAGTAAAAAAATACAGTTTCAACCAGCAGTTTGCAAAAACTACACCTCATTACTCACAGTAAGTTTAGGGATTATTCTTAGAAAGCAGATTAGAGTCAATTCTTAGAAACTGAATAGTTTAAAGGCAACTTTTAACACTGCTGTAGGAGCGATTCATAGAAAGTACGAGCGTATATCAGGGTGATTCTTAGAAAGTACGAGCTGATTCTTAGAAAGTACGAGCTGATTCTTAGAAAGTACGAGCGTATTCTTAGAAAGTATTCCAGAGAGCTGATTCTTAGAAAGTATTTCAGGGAGCTGATTCTTAGAAAGTATTTCCAGATGATTCTTAGAGAGTATATCAGGGAGGTGGTTTGCAGACATTTCCCAAACAAACAGTTAAGGTTATAATATCGTATTATAAGTTACAAAAAATACTTCAGATTAATTCTTAGAAAGTAAACCAAGGAGCCACTAAACATTTCCAGTCTTCATACAAAACTAACAAACTAAACTTTCCCAGAAGCCGCCGAGCCAACACCGTCGCGTTCCAGACTTGATGACAGCAGCAGATCCTCGATATCCAGGCCTGCGGCGGCGCCACCTCTGCCGCTGAATATCCAATCCAGGTTTAATCCGCTCTCGCCTAGCGACACCTGCCTTAGCCGGCCGCCTCTGCGACTATAATAGTTAATAAAAGAAGAACAACACGGAGTAGAAGAAATTTCTGCTCCCAGAAGCAATATCCAACAGAGTGAGTTGCTGCTTCTGCTCAGTTGGCTGGTTGCTAAGCAACAGCTGATAATGAGGCGGCTGCCGTGAGGCTGGGAATATTCTCAGCTCAACTCCGGCTGAAGCGGCTGTCGAAAACTTTGAATCGATGTCGGTTTTGCCGACAGAACCCGACGGTCCAGCTGAAGGTCCCGCTGTTGCTGCCAACTGCGAATCTGCTTGCTGACGATCGGGCGTCGAGGATGCCACCGAAGCGCTGCTACCAGAAGCTGCTAAAGATGTTGAAGCCAAAAACACGGAACTGAATGGCTGCCGGTTGCCGGGCAGAGGCGGCAGGCAGCGGTCCAGGTACGCTGACAGCAGCGACATCAGCAGGCGGGCGTCTGGGGGTGGCGCTCCGACACCCAGCGGTCAGGCGAGCCCGAGTCCCAGCGGTAGGCACCCAGACAGGGCAGGCTGCATGGTAGAGTAGAGAGGGCTCTGCTAAGACAAATATCTGTGTATGGTCATAGACAACTCTGTCTATCTGTCTGCCTATCTATGCATCTATCTATCTATCTATCTATCTATCTATCTATTATCTATCTATCTATCTATCTATCTATCTATCTATCTATCTATCTATCTATCTATCTATCTATCTATCTATCTATCTATCTATCCATCTATCTATCTATCTATCTATCTATCTATCTATCTATCCATCTATCTATCTATCTATCTATCTATCTATCCATCTATCTATCTATCTATCTATCTATCTATCAATCTATATATCAATCAATATATCAATCAATCAATCAATCAATCAATCAATCTATCTATCTATCTATCTATCAATCTATCCATCTATCTATCTATCTATCAATCTATATATCAATCAATCAATCAATCAATCAATCAATCCACCTATTTATCTATATATTATCTAGCTATCTATCCATCAAAATCCACTACTCGAATAAATATGCCGAACCTACCAGCCCACTCTACCCAATTTACCAAACCAACTGCTAAGGTTAACCATCGACCAAAACTACTAATCCACCTGCAACTCAACCAACTCTAGACACAATCTACCAAATCCAGCAAAAACCGAGCCCCAGCCCCACCTAGCCAGTTCAGCCAACCGTCTAACCAGGTAACCCTGATCATCGCAGGCCTGCAGGTAGGGCATCAGCGGTGTCAGAGCTCGAGTCCAAGGCGCAGCGGTGGCGGCATTAGCCGAAACGTTATTAATAACAGCTTGAAGTTGGACAGACTGGCTTGCCCTATTAGCATCTCGGATGAAGCTCCAGCCTCCCTAAGCCGAGCATTAACCCGCTCGATATCCCTGCTCAGAGGCTCAATCAGGGTACCGTGCAGCCAAGCTCGAATGCCCTGCAACCATTTGTCAAGGCCTCTGGGAGTGCAGTCCAATTCGCGATCAATGCCTAATAGTCGAATAGTGTGCTCAGGACTGAGTCGATTCCAGTGACGCTGCTGTTGCTGGGCAACTTGCTGCTGCTGTTGCTGACTTGGTTCAGCATCAGTTGGAGGCGACATCAAGCTGAGAATAGACTCAGCCGGATAAGGCGATAAGTTTGGCGCAGTTGAATTGCGAGTTAGTCCAGTCGAAGAAGATGACCGACGATTAGAAGGCGACGGAGTGCCGAGCTGGTAGCGCAGGCGGGACAGATAGCTGTAATCGTCCAGATGAGGCGACTGTCCAGCTGCCGGATGCTGCAGAGGGCTGCCGGGATGATGCGCGGACGGGCCGCTGTTGCCGCCAAGAAGCAACGAGGCTGACAGAGCAGAAAGATTTCTGTAAAGCAGAAGTAGTAAAGTTAGTACCAACAGTAGTGTTTTTTGCCTTTCCAATAGTTAAAGTTTTTGAAGCTGTAAAAATCGCCTCTGGCTTGCTGCTCTCTCATTGGCTGAACTACGAGCTAGATTGGGCCTGTCCCTAGGCTGAGCTTCGTCCGTCTGACTTGGACCTCTCTCCTTACTGCTCTCCCATTGGCTGAGCTAGATTGGGCCTGTCCCTAGGCTGAGCTTCGTCCGTCTGACTTGCACCTCTCTCCTTACTGCTCTCCCATTGGCTGAGCTAGATTGGGCTTGTCCCCTAGGCTGAGCTTCGTCCGTCTGACTTGGACCTCTCTCCTTACTGCTCTCCCATTGGCTGAGCTAGATTGGGCCTGTCCCTAGGCTGAGCTTCGTCCGTCTGACTTGCACCTCTCTCCTTACTGCTCTCTCATTGGCTGAGCTAGATTGGGCCTCCCCCCTAAACAGAGTTTCATCCGTCTGACTTGGACCTCTCTCCTTACTGCTCTCCCATTGGCTGAACTAGAGTAGACTCTACTTTTGTTTACAAGGTTAATTGCGAGTGGCACAACTAATTATTCTAGTATCTGTGGTTAAAACAAGGCAAACACTTTTCTGACTAACCTAGGCGGAGAAAAATAAGCGGACAAATCGCCTGAACCAGACGAGGAGACGCCACCGAAGCTGCGGTTGGCGGCAGCTGCGGCCGGCAATTGTTGCTGATGACGATTATTATTCAATAATCCAGCTGCGCAGCCTAGGCGATAATCTTGATGGTGCTTTGACATCTGGGTCTGTTTACCACCAGATCCGCTGCCGCCGCTGCTTAGCTGGCGATGGGACTGCTGCAGTCTGGCGGGCGCTGGCGTGGCCGATGGCAGGTAAACCGATTTTAATAGTGGGCTGCTGGGCGATGAGGATGGCAACAGAAGAGATGGCGGAGTAGACGGAGACTTCTGAGGCGATGATGGAGAGGCCAGCCGTCTCACCGTTACAAGGCTGGATGCTGCTGTGCCTGAGAGATGGTTGGCGTTGAGTAGATTTGTGAGTAGCTGTGGTCTTTAAGTAGACCAAAATAGTGTTGCTTATCTAATATTGACCACTGGCCTTAACTACGAGTAATATTGAGCAGTAGTCTTTAACTAATATTGAGCAGTAGTCTTAAACTAATATTGAGCAGTAGTCTTAAACTAATATTGAGCAGTGTTCCTTAACTAACTTTGAGCAGTGGTCCTCAACTAATATTGAGCAGTGGTCCTCAACTAATATTGAGCAGTGGTCCTCAACTAATATTGAGCAGTGTTCCTTAACTAACTTTGAGCAGTAGTCTTAAACTAATATTGAGCAGTGTTCCTCAACTAATATTGAGCAGTGGTCCTCAACTAATATTGAGCAGTGGTCCTCAACTAATATTGAGCAGTGGTCCTCAACTAATATTGAGCAGTGGTCCTCAACTAATATTGAGCAGTGGTCCTCAACTAATATTGAGCAGTGGTCCTCAACTAATATTGAGCAGTGGTCCTCAACTAATATTGAGCAGTGGTCCTCAACTAATATTGAGCAGTGGTCCTCAACTAATATTGAGCAGTGGTCCTCAACTAATATTGAGCAGTGGTCCTCAACTAATATTGAGCAGTGGTCCTCAACTAATATTGAGCAGTGGTCCTCAACTAATATTGAGCAGTGGTCCTCAACTAATATTGAGCAGTGGTCCTCAACTAATATTGAGCAGTGGTCCTCAACTAATATTGAGCAGTGGTCCTCAACTAATATTGAGCAGTGGTCCTCAACTAATATTGAGCAGTCGTCCTCAACTAATATTGAGCAGTCGTCCTCAACTAATATTGAGCAGTGGTCCTCAACTAATATTGAGCAGTGGTCTCAACTGAACTAAATGATGATTCTCACAAAGAAGATTATACCTGAATAAATAATGCATTAATAATGAAAATGACCAGTTTTCTTACCACGAAAGCTTCTAGATAAGTCAAGTTTTTCCTCTTCAGTAGCAACAACAAATTTGCCACTAAGCTTGTAGCAGCAATGCAAATAGCGGATGCTGAAGTTGAGCACATTCCAAGCAAGCAAGACAATGATAGCTAAGCCTGCATTAATAAAAAGTGTTAATGAGTATTAATATCAATAGGACAACTGAGATCGGGCAAAAGAAACAAAAAGTCAAAGCCAAAAGCCTAACTTACATATCTGCGAATGGTAGGCAGCATACTTAGCAAGAGAAGGTAGCATCCAAAGAATGGTTTGCCAATATCTAAAATGGAAAATAATTAATATGCAATTAACACATACTATTGTTAAAAACTTCTACTGCTTTAGGCCTATATAGTTGAAACAATATACATGCATATATCTGATATCTATGGCATTTGAAAACCTAGTTCAAAAAGGCTTTTGTAAAATATGCTTTTAGGTATAGCTATAGTAATTTTAATTTAATTCATATAATATTTCATGCATCTTGTACAAGTTTATATACTCCTAGAACTGTAAAATTACAAGAATGACTTCTCAAATTTAAAATTAATATCTTTCCTCTAATTTTTAAGTATCAATTTTTCTTATTTTTAAGCCTAAAGTGCTAAACATGCATAACTTAAAATTTTAACAGCTAATGTAGTATATTGTACTTTTCTAAAAAAAGCAATATAACTTATTTACTTTAGTTTAGGCTTAGTTACATTTTTTTAATTTTTGTTTTATATATCATAAAATTGAATTAGTTAGTTTTAAAAAATATTTTCCCTAATTCTTAAAAATTCTTTATCTTTTAATTGGATAAACTATATTTTGTACATACTTAATCTTAAGCCCAAATTTCTTAGTAGATTTAATATACATACAAAGTTTATATCAAAACTAGACCTAGGCCTACTCAAAAATAGGAACTAATTCTTAGAAAATACAATTATCGACATAAAATTCATTTTTTATAAATAAATCTAATCTTATCTAATCATCTTTTAGTTCTTTTGATATTTAAAATTATAAGCAAAACAGCTTTAAATTAAAGACATGAATGCTTTGAAAAATAGCTTCCATTTTAGCTTTTGATTTGTATAGCTTTCGATTTGAAATATAGCATATATATGTTTGGCCTAATCCCAATTGCGGTGCATAGGCATTTTGATAGACAGCATCCAGTGTGGATCAGCCTAGTGCAATGCAGTGTGGCATTGCACAGTGCATAGTGGCAAAAGGTACAGCATGATATGGCAAAGCAACGAGATATGGCTAGGTACACCAAAGCAATGGGAGGTGCAGCATAATATAGCAAAGTAGCAGGAGGTAGTGGGAGGTATGGCATAGTGTCACAAAGTGGCAAGAAGTGTGGTGTAGAGTGGCAAAGTGAAGCACTTTCTCACCTAGTCCAACACTCAAATCTGTTACAAAGTATGTTGGAAAAAAGACCCCTTTACTATAAACTCAAATTTATGCTAACAAAACTAATTTACTTGTGATCTATACACTGGACATTATCAAATAGTGTTGCAACAATAAAAGACCTTTTTGCATTGTGACACTAAAGGACCTTTTTTGCATTGTGATAATACAAGACCCTTTCTTACATTACAATATTTTAGTCTTTTGTATGCCAACAACTATATTATATACCAACTCTAACTCTCATCATCATCTCTAATCTCTAATCTTTTCTCTCTCTTATTTTCTTACTCATATCTTTTCTCATTGCATCTTTCATCTCTCTTCTCCTCACTACTTTCTTATCTTAACTCTCTCATCTCTGATCTTTTATCTCTCTCCTCTTTCCTTTCTCCTCTTGCTTCTCTCTCCTCTCATCTCTGCTACCTTATTATCTCTTTTCCCTGGTCTTTTGTCTTTACTACTATATCTTTTCTCCCCTCTTTTCTCATATTTTCTCTTTTTTCTCTCTATGTTTAAAATCCCTCCCTAAAACAGAAATCTATCAAAATTTTCTTTGGGAAACTGTAAGCCATCGAAATTGTCTCTGTGAAACAGAAATTTATATATCAAATTCTTTTCATGAAACTGAATTCCATCAAAATCCTCTCCTTTCAATGTCAATCTATCAATATCAAGGCTGCTAAATAGAGATCCAAAAGATGCTTTCCATACATTTAGGCTGCAAAAATGCAAATAGGCTTTAGAACTGCATCAGTGTTCCCACTCCAATCTACCCATTTTTCCTCCGCAGCCTAAAGAAAATTCCGCAGATAGCTTAACCTATTAAATATGATAAGATTTTCAACAAAACTATGGAAAAAAACTTTTGAACAAGCATTTTTTTAAACTCAAAATAAGTAAGCAAGTCTAAGTCAATGTATTCTAGACTTCCAGTTTACAATCAAGTTGTCAACCATCACATTGGCTGTGGATGGCAAAAAGTTCTTTTTATTCTACTTTAACGAAAAAACAATGGCTGGCTCAATGTTTGCACTTTACGGAAAAGATTTGACGTGTCACGTGACACACAGGCACAACTGCTATTTAGTTACAACTACAAGCATTAAACATTCTTTAGGTTCTATTCAACTGTTAATAAAAGTAAAACTAATTAAGTAAAGTTAACTACTAGAGATACAATACTTTGCTTATTAATTAGACTGCTGCCAAGACTAGAGATTGGACAGGATGAAGATTTTTGGGATTGGGATTCCTAATTTCGGGAATCGGGATTGCAATTCATGATTGAATTTCAGGTTTCAGCATTTAAAGATATGAATATATAAGATGGTTGGATGGGATCTCAAAATAATTTCAGAATCATGATCATGAGTTTGGCCAGGATCCAGGCTTTTGTGATCGGGATCCAATCCTACCTCTAGTCAAGACGCGTGACATTGTCTTATTAGTTACTAGTACGCCCCATTGTTCTGTTTTCTAGTCATTTGCATATCATCTTGGCGGCCTTTTTCAGTGCTTCTGCAGCCAGCTCGTCTTGAGTCTTCAACTTTCGCTTCAGCAGCTTGGCGTCATCATGTAGAGCTTTGGCCTCTCGCTCTTCTAAAGTCCTCATTTTTTTCTGATACTCGAGCAGCATAGCCGAAGCAGCTCGCTTCTCAGCTTCAATTATTTCACGCTCTGCAGCCAACTTTTTTTCAGCCGCCTCCAATTCCATCTTCTTCTTGTTTACTTCAATCTCAGCAGCAAGCTGCTCTTCCAACTGTTTAGCGGCAATCCGTGCATCTTTCTTGGCCTTATCAGCATCTCTTTGCTGTTGAAGGAATTCCATGTACACTGAACGAGCCTTCCCAGCAGACTGAACGTAGACGTCTGTCAATGGAAAGTTTTCGCAGGTTGTAGGCTCCTCACCAACTAGCCAGATTGGCGGATGTAGTGTCGAACAAAAAGGCAGGCATCAATAGACAATTCACCAAGCTTGTTGCGTTTTTTCGTTAACAAGTCCGATAACTCGCTAAAGACTCGCTCTACTGCAGCGTTGCCTGGCTGAATGGTCAGAGCACCCAAAGCTAGTCGGGTTAGTGTGCCGTACTTTTTTTGACCACCAAGCTCTAGGGCTGACACGCGAAGCCAAAATGTAACCACATCATTGTCCTTAGCCAAAGCCACTACCTGTTGGTCAACGAGGAAGCATCGCCATTCGGAATCAATTTTTGATACGGAATCAGGTGTATATTCCATTTGTTTGGCTAGGTTACATGCAGCAAGCGATGTAGTAGCTGCTGCGAGACCGACTTTCATAGGATATTGCGGATCCAGAAATTGTAGCGAGCGTAAGACAGGATTCGACAGAGGCAAATGTTCTTGCAAGTACAATGCAAGTTCACGATAGAAGGTGCGAACACGTAGGAAAAAGAGCTTCTGTTGAGTGTCCGACAAGCCTTTTTTAATGTCTCTTTAGCTGCTTCGCCGATAAAGATGGCTTCATTAGAGAGGAAGTATTTGCCTTCCAACGACAAATTTCTCAAATGTCGATTGTTCTCCTGAATGTGCGCTGGATTTAAAAAGAATGACAAAGTCTGCCTAAACAAATTGCGGACTTCTCCATGCAAAAGATGGACACACGGCTCCTCTGTCTGAAATGCCTTCTCGAATTGGTCTAGATGCGGCAAGACAGCAGCCAGAAATTGCAGATTAAGCAGTGTATGCGTCGACTTTAGGTGCTCAGCAATTTCTTTGGTCTTTTTGGTCTTTTGCTCAATCAGAGATGGATTCTTCACAAAGAATTCTTCCAGAGAATCATATTGCTCAATAAGCCTATTAACAACAGGCAAAAGCTGCACCCATCTTGTTTCAACGCGCCGCAACATGCGATGCTGGGCCACTTGAAGCAGTGACTGAACTTTGTTATAACGCGTCCACCTTTTCGAGGTCTGAAAGTAGGAGAACACTTCATCAGCGAAGTCCTCTACATTTCCATCAAAGGCTTCACATGCACGTCGAACCGCATTGGAGACAATATGCAAACTGCATGGTCCAATGGAAACAAGATGAGATGCAAAGTCATGCATTATTTTTTGGAAGCCGTTAAACTTTCCAACCATAACTGCTGGTCCATCTGTTGATATGCTAACACAGTTCCTAATCGGAATGTTGAATTCATCGAGAATCTTCAAAACTTCCTCTTTCAGAGCAGCGGCTGAGCAGTCAGAAACTTCAACTGTTTTCAAGGCAGTTGTACACAGCCTTCCCTTCTTCGACGACACAAATGATATTACAACTGCCATGTGCTTTCGTGCCCCATCAGATGACTCGTCAATAGAAAGGGAAAACAGTCCGCAGCCAGAGTTCAAGTCTTGAATCATCTCATCACGCATCACTGGTGCAAGAGCGTGATTAACAAGATAGCACAGTTTTGTGCGATGGCACTTCATGTCTTGAGCAATTTTGCTATCATGAAACATAGCTGGGTACACACCCGAGTGGTCGGCTGTATTGTACGCAATATTGTGCTCAATAAAATGGATTCCAAGTCGCAGCTCTGCCATTAGCACTTCTGCGTCAGCCTTCTTCATGGCAGTGAAAGATGGCTTGCTGCCTTGAGTAGGAAAAAAGTGTGCTATCCCAGTCTCATTCATGACTGGCAATCGACTCTTGTGCTTCTTGCCTTGGGCGTGGGCTGTAACTGCGCCGAACCCACTAGTGCCGAGGTGAAATGATTTTTTGCACACGGTGCAGAAGCCAAGCAGTTCGTCACTTCGATCAGGCTGAAGCCACTCGCTAAGGACTCGTCCATCAATGGATCGCTGTAACCACTCATGTCGAAATGCTGTTGCACGAGGCTTGCTTAGAGACATCTCACTACGAGGGTACGAGCGTATTCTCAGAATATTTTTTCAGTTATTGTCTTATTGAGTTAAACGCAAGTCGCAAAGGCAGCAAAGCTGAAAAATAAGTTGAGCTACTTTGTAAAGTCTTTCTAGCCAACCTGATCTATTTAATTAACTATTGGTATTGACTCATTAAACTCGCTTCCAGACTCATTAGGTTCCAATTTCCATTCTAGCTCTATGCGAAAAACTAAGTTTCCTAGTAAGAGGGTGGCGGTGGAACATAGACTAAACTAAGAACTACAATCAATAAAGAAATGAACTTTTAAACAGTAGTATAATGTGTACAAATAATTAAGGAGAATTCCAACAAATAGAAAATACTAGATATTGACAAATATATATATATATAAGATATTTAGTATATAGATTGTATAAAACTAAAGTGTGTCCTCAATTCCTCATATATTCAAATATCAGAGCAAAATCGGAGCAACCAAATTTCCGCAGATTGCAAAATTCCTCTTGATTTTCCACAGGCGAGCCAGAAATTCCGCATTGCGGAATTTCCGCAGGTAGTGGGAACACTGAACTGCATAGAGACTGACTGACCTTAAATGTCATTAGAATTTGCAGTGGAATTATTATTGTTGTTAATGCTCGGCACTATGCATTGTTAACAGGCCAATTAATGCTTTAATTAGTTAATTAATTCATACAATTAATGCTTCATCAGTGTGTCAAGAGAGCATCAGGCTCTCATTTTGAGGATGAGGATAGTAATAATAATACTATTATTAATAATAATGAAACAGTAACTGGGGGTTGTAAACCTCTGCAAATGCTACCGCGCCAATGTTTCAATATCTATATACAAATCACACAATAATTTTTATGCACATTCAAAATGGAGCTGCACTCACTTCGCCAGTCGTCTGGAGACACGGAAATGTCAGGCGTTGTGGCAACAATTTGGCTGACAATTCGTTCAGTCACGGACTGGTTCAAGGGATCGTTCCAGCTGGCGCAGACAAGGCAGTGAGGGTAGGGAGAAAACGATTGTGCGATTATTAGGAATAAAAAACTATGCGCATGTGCTAATAAACTACTTTCATTTTAGTAAGTAGTATTATCTCTTTTAGCACTTTTAAACTCGTAGAAATGATTCCCGAGAAGCATAAATAACTCCGTGCATGTGCTATTAAACTACTTTCAGTTAAGTAGTGTAGTCTCTTCTGAGATTTTTAAACCGCTGTAATGATTACTGAGAAGCATTAATAAGTCCATACATGTGCCATTAAACTACTATCAATTAAGTAGTATAATTTCTTGATTTTTAAGCTCAAGCTAATAAATTGTGAGGCACATGCAGTATTAAGCTACTCTCAATTCAGTAGTATAATCTGTCATATTTAACAAACCCAGTAGAAAATTAAGAGAATACACAGATGAATCTCTCACGGCCTATTAAAATCGTATAGGTGCGGACCGCCAGCTCGCATAGCTTTGTAGGTGTTGCGTAAAATCTGCTTCATAGCTGCCGAATCTTGCACGGGACCGCCATAGGGTGGAGCGGCAGATGCTGAAGCTGCTGAGGATATCTGCGGATTGCGAGGCTGATGTTGCTGCTGCTGCATGCTGGTGTAAAAGTCGGAACCAATCAGGCCTAAGCCGCCGTCGTCAAGGATACAACAATCATCATCAGATTCGGCAACAGATTCGGACTTGACATTGACAGCAGCAGAAGCGGTGTTATTAAGTGTCTGATTGTTATCCGTAGAATTCTGATCGTTTAACGATGAGGCCATAGAATTATCGTCCAGTTTCAAGCGTTTCTTAGCGTTGCCGCCTTCGTCTAGTGAGGAGTTGGCAGTTGGCGACTGCTCGGCCTCGCCGGCGGCGGCAGCTGAGGCGGCGGCGGTCTCGGCAGCGGCAGCGGGGCATTTAATCCGGTGAGAGTTGAACTGATCGGCCAGGTCGCACACGCTGGCCACGCCAGGGTCCATGATGTTGACAACGTGAGTGTGCAGAGTGCCAATGATGCGTAGGGCCGAGACCAGGTCCCTAACTGGCATACTGTCCACCAGCATACCGGCATTGGTCATGGTGCATTCGAACAGAGTTAGAGGACTGAAGCTGCCGCCAGAGGAGTTCGGATCCGGCATTGAGGGCGGCGGAGGTAGCACAGCGGTTGCCATTGTGTTGGTTGTCCAATTGGCATGAATGGTGATGGTAACACGCAGTTGAGTCTGAGTACTGGGTGACAATGCCCTAGCAACTGGGGATCTGGGAGGCTGGCCCAGCAACTGAGGATCTGGGAGGCCGGCCCCCAGCAACTGAGGATCCGGGAGGCTGGCCCAGCAACTGAGGAGCTGGGAGGCAGTGGTGGCACAGCAACAGAGGATCTGGGAGGCTGGCCCAGCAAGTGGGGATCTGGGAGGCTGGATGGCCCAGCAACAGGGGATCTGGGAGGCTGGTGGCCCAACAACTGAGGATCTGGGGGGGGGGTGGCCCAACAACTGAGGATCTGGGGGGGAGTTGTGGCCCAAAAACTGAGGATCTGGGAGGCTGGTGGCCCAACAACTGAGGATCTGGGAGGCTGACCCAGAAACTGAGGATCTGGGAGGCTGTACATTGCAAGCCTAACAAGCCGAAAATTAGAAAAAGCTAATTATATTATCATCAAAAAGAAGCAACACAACACCAACGCAAATCTTTCATCCAATAGAGCTTTAGTTGTCCAACAACAACAACACAACCACAGGCCGGTGTTTTTTATTTCATAATTCTCGGAATTGAAAATTCATTTGCCCATTACTCGAGTCCAGATGTAATATTGTATAGAATTACGCAGGCCCCTTTTAATGCCTAAGCGATCAGCTCGTAGGGCAGCGGCTCCAGCAGCTGGGGCTTGTTCTTCTTAGTCTTCACAATGGTGGCGCGCCTCGGACCCTGCGGCCGACGCTTCAGGGAGATTTTCTTGCCAGCGGCTTTGGCCTCGCGTCGCTTGATGTCGTTCTCTTTGACGCGGCGAAGAAAGTCCAGTCGGCACTTGCTGGGATTCACGTGCTCGATGCGGACGTTGATCCGTTTGGGGATCACGCGGTTGCGCACCTGGTGAATTTGTGGGGTGGTGAGGCGATCGTTATGTGTCATTCAGATGACAGGTGTAACTCAAAAAACAGGTGAGTCACTTAAATAACAGGTGAGTCACTCAGATGACAGGTGAGTCACTCAGATGACAGATGAGTCACTCAGATGACAGGTGTCACTCAAATTACAGGTGAGTCACTAAGATGACAGATGAGTCACTCAGATGACAGGTGTCACTCAAATGACAGGCGAGTCACTCAAATGACAGGTGAGTCACTCAAATGACAGATGAGTCACTCAAATAACAGGTGAGTCACTCAAATTACAGATGAGTCACTCAAATAACAGGTGAGTCACAAAGATAACAGGTGTCACTCAAATGACAGGTGAGTCACACAAATGACAGGTAAGTGACAGGACTGACAGTCATTGCAGGGTGACTACAAGTGGTCAGGAGTTTTAAAATTCAGGATTCTGTATAAATTTTACGCGAACTTACCTGCTTATTAACAATCACACCGACAGCGTGTGGTGTGACATTGTACACGCGGCCAGTTTTGCCGTGATAGGTTTTATACGGCATACCTTTCTGTATGCTGCCGTTGCCTTTAATATCGACAATATCACCGCGTTTAAACACCCGCATGTAGGTGGACAGGGGGAGGGCACCGCGGCGTCGGAAATCCCTGGCAAACATGTACCGCGTGCCGCGGCGAATACCCTTGGTGTTGGTCATGTTGTCAGCTTAAGCATGCATTAACGATATTAACAGTATAAAAACACCTGCCTTAATTAATCAATAAACTCAACTTTCATAGACTAAGTAATTTCAGTTCTGGTAAAAAGTAACAGCATTACCGCTTGAATGGGTAATCAGAAACACGGACCAGAAATCTCATCATTGATTGTTATCAACATCTAACTCCTGATTTACCTACCTTTAATTTAAACTTCTACTATTATAAACTTGGATAAATTGGCATTCAGTTCTGGTAAAAAGTAACAGCATTACCGCTTGAATGGGTAATCAGAAACACGGACCAGAAATCTCATCATTGATTGTTATCAACATCTAACTCCTGATTTACCTACCTTTAATTTAAACTTCTACTATTATAAACTTGGATAAATTGGCATTCAGTTCTGGTAAAAAGTAACAGCATTACCGCTTGAATGGGTAATCAGAAACACGGACCAGAAATCTCATCATTGATTGTTATCAACATCTAACTCCTGATTTACCTACCTTTAATTTAAACTTCTACTATTATAAACTTGGATAAATTGGCATTCAGTTCTGGTAAAAAGTAACAGCATTACCGCTTGAATGGGTAATCAGAAACACGGACCAGAAATCTCATCATTGATTGTTATCAACATCTAACTCCTGATTTACCTACCTTTAATTTAAACTTCTACTATTATAAACTTGGATAAATTGGCATTCAGTTCTGGTAAAAAGTAACAGCATTACCGCTTGAATGGGTAATCAGAAACACGGACCAGAAATCTCATCATTGATTGTTATCAACATCTAACTCCTGATTTACCTACCTTTAATTTAAACTTCTACTATTATAAACTTGGATAAATTGGCATTCAGTTCTGGTAAAAAGTAACAGCATTACCGCTTGAATGGGTAATCAGAAACACGGACCAGAAATCTCATCATTGATTGTTATCAACATCTAACTCCTGATTTACCTACCTTTAATTTAAACTTCTACTATTATAAACTTGGATAAATTGGCATTCAGTTCTGGTAAAAAGTAACAGCATTACCGCTTGAATGGGTAATCAGAAACACGGACCAGAAATCTCATCATTGATTGTTATCAACATCTAACTCCTGATTTACCTACCTTTAATTTAAACTTCTACTATTATAAACTTGGATAAATTGGCATTCAGTTCTGGTAAAAAGTAACAGCATTACCGCTTGAATGGGTAATCAGAAACACGGACCAGAAATCTCATCATTGATTGTTATCAACATCTAACTCCTGATTTACCTACCTTTAATTTAAACTTCTACTATTATAAACTTGGATAAATTGGCATTCAGTTCTGGTAAAAAGTAACAGCATTACCGCTTGAATGGGTAATCAGAAACACGGACCAGAAATCTCATCATTGATTGTTATCAACATCTAACTCCTGATTTACCTACCTTTAATTTAAACTTCTACTATTATAAACTTGGATAAATTGGCATTCAGTTCTGGTAAAAAGTAACAGCATTACCGCTTGAATGGGTAATCAGAAACACGGACCAGAAATCTCATCATTGATTGTTATCAACATCTAACTCCTGATTTACCTACCTTTAA
The DNA here is from genome assembly GCA_002269645.1 of Macrostomum lignano. Classification (NCBI taxonomy): domain Eukaryota; kingdom Metazoa; phylum Platyhelminthes; family Macrostomidae; genus Macrostomum; species Macrostomum lignano. The sequence continues at coordinate 6,370 of NIVC01001318.1, read as the reverse complement.
TTTAAACTTCTACTATTATAAACTTGGATAAATTGGCATTCAGTTCTGGTAAAAAGTAACAGCATTACCGCTTGAATGGGTAATCAGAAACACGGACCAGAAATCTCATCATTGATTGTTATCAACATCTAACTCCTGATTTACCTACCTTTAATTTAAACTTCTACTATTATAAACTTGGATAAATTGGCATTCAGTTCTGGTAAAAAGTAACAGCATTACCGCTTGAATGGGTAATCAGAAACACGGACCAGAAATCTCATCATTGATTGTTATCAACATCTAACTCCTGATTTACCTACCTTTAATTTAAACTTCTACTATTATAAACTTGGATAAATTGGCATTCAGTTCTGGTAAAAAGTAACAGCATTACCGCTTGAATGGGTAATCAGAAACACGGACCAGAAATCTCATCATTGATTGTTATCAACATCTAACTCCTGATTTACCTACCTTTAATTTAAACTTCTACTATTATAAACTTGGATAAATTGGCATTCAGTTCTGGTAAAAAGTAACAGCATTACCGCTTGAATGGGTAATCAGAAACACGGACCAGAAATCTCATCATTGATTGTTATCAACATCTAACTCCTGATTTACCTACCTTTAATTTAAACTTCTACTATTATAAACTTGGATAAATTGGCATTCAGTTCTGGTAAAAAGTAACAGCATTACCGCTTGAATGGGTAATCAGAAACACGGACCAGAAATCTCATCATTGATTGTTATCAACATCTAACTCCTGATTTACCTACCTTTAATTTAAACTTCTACTATTATAAACTTGGATAAATTGGCATTCAGTTCTGGTAAAAAGTAACAGCATTACCGCTTGAATGGGTAATCAGAAACACGGACCAGAAATCTCATCATTGATTGTTATCAACATCTAACTCCTGATTTACCTACCTTTAATTTAAACTTCTACTATTATAAACTTGGATAAATTGGCATTCAGTTCTGGTAAAAAGTAACAGCATTACCGCTTGAATGGGTAATCAGAAACACGGACCAGAAATCTCATCATTGATTGTTATCAACATCTAACTCCTGATTTACCTACCTTTAATTTAAACTTCTACTATTATAAACTTGGATAAATTGGCATTCAGTTCTGGTAAAAAGTAACAGCATTACCGCTTGAATGGGTAATCAGAAACACGGACCAGAAATCTCATCATTGATTGTTATCAACATCTAACTCCTGATTTACCTACCTTTAATTTAAACTTCTACTATTATAAACTTGGATAAATTGGCATTCAGTTCTGGTAAAAAGTAACAGCATTACCGCTTGAATGGGTAATCAGAAACACGGACCAGAAATCTCATCATTGATTGTTATCAACATCTAACTCCTGATTTACCTACCTTTAATTTAAACTTCTACTATTATAAACTTGGATAAATTGGCATTCAGTTCTGGTAAAAAGTAACAGCATTACCGCTTGAATGGGTAATCAGAAACACGGACCAGAAATCTCATCATTGATTGTTATCAACATCTAACTCCTGATTTACCTACCTTTAATTTAAACTTCTACTATTATAAACTTGGATAAATTGGCATTCAGTTCTGGTAAAAAGTAACAGCATTACCGCTTGAATGGGTAATCAGAAACACGGACCAGAAATCTCATCATTGATTGTTATCAACATCTAACTCCTGATTTACCTACCTTTAATTTAAACTTCTACTATTATAAACTTGGATAAATTGGCATTCAGTTCTGGTAAAAAGTAACAGCATTACCGCTTGAATGGGTAATCAGAAACACGGACCAGAAATCTCATCATTGATTGTTATCAACATCTAACTCCTGATTTACCTACCTTTAATTTAAACTTCTACTATTATAAACTTGGATAAATTGGCATTCAGTTCTGGTAAAAAGTAACAGCATTACCGCTTGAATGGGTAATCAGAAACACGGACCAGAAATCTCATCATTGATTGTTATCAACATCTAACTCCTGATTTACCTACCTTTAATTTAAACTTCTACTATTATAAACTTGGATAAATTGGCATTCAGTTCTGGTAAAAAGTAACAGCATTACCGCTTGAATGGGTAATCAGAAACACGGACCAGAAATCTCATCATTGATTGTTATCAACATCTAACTCCTGATTTACCTACCTTTAATTTAAACTTCTACTATTATAAACTTGGATAAATTGGCATTCAGTTCTGGTAAAAAGTAACAGCATTACCGCTTGAATGGGTAATCAGAAACACGGACCAGAAATCTCATCATTGATTGTTATCAACATCTAACTCCTGATTTACCTACCTTTAATTTAAACTTCTACTATTATAAACTTGGATAAATTGGCATTCAGTTCTGGTAAAAAGTAACAGCATTACCGCTTGAATGGGTAATCAGAAACACGGACCAGAAATCTCATCATTGATTGTTATCAACATCTAACTCCTGATTTACCTACCTTTAATTTAAACTTCTACTATTATAAACTTGGATAAATTGGCATTCAGTTCTGGTAAAAAGTAACAGCATTACCGCTTGAATGGGTAATCAGAAACACGGACCAGAAATCTCATCATTGATTGTTATCAACATCTAACTCCTGATTTACCTACCTTTAATTTAAACTTCTACTATTATAAACTTGGATAAATTGGCATTCAGTTCTGGTAAAAAGTAACAGCATTACCGCTTGAATGGGTAATCAGAAACACGGACCAGAAATCTCATCATTGATTGTTATCAACATCTAACTCCTGATTTACCTACCTTTAATTTAAACTTCTACTATTATAAACTTGGATAAATTGGCATTCAGTTCTGGTAAAAAGTAACAGCATTACCGCTTGAATGGGTAATCAGAAACACGGACCAGAAATCTCATCATTGATTGTTATCAACATCTAACTCCTGATTTACCTACCTTTAATTTAAACTTCTACTATTATAAACTTGGATAAATTGGCATTCAGTTCTGGTAAAAAGTAACAGCATTACCGCTTGAATGGGTAATCAGAAACACGGACCAGAAATCTCATCATTGATTGTTATCAACATCTAACTCCTGATTTACCTACCTTTAATTTAAACTTCTACTATTATAAACTTGGATAAATTGGCATTCAGTTCTGGTAAAAAGTAACAGCATTACCGCTTGAATGGGTAATCAGAAACACGGACCAGAAATCTCATCATTGATTGTTATCAACATCTAACTCCTGATTTACCTACCTTTAATTTAAACTTCTACTATTATAAACTTGGATAAATTGGCATTCAGTTCTGGTAAAAAGTAACAGCATTACCGCTTGAATGGGTAATCAGAAACACGGACCAGAAATCTCATCATTGATTGTTATCAACATCTAACTCCTGATTTACCTACCTTTAATTTAAACTTCTACTATTATAAACTTGGATAAATTGGCATTCAGTTCTGGTAAAAAGTAACAGCATTACCGCTTGAATGGGTAATCAGAAACACGGACCAGAAATCTCATCATTGATTGTTATCAACATCTAACTCCTGATTTACCTACCTTTAATTTAAACTTCTACTATTATAAACTTGGATAAATTGGCATTCAGTTCTGGTAAAAAGTAACAGCATTACCGCTTGAATGGGTAATCAGAAACACGGACCAGAAATCTCATCATTGATTGTTATCAACATCTAACTCCTGATTTACCTACCTTTAATTTAAACTTCTACTATTATAAACTTGGATAAATTGGCATTCAGTTCTGGTAAAAAGTAACAGCATTACCGCTTGAATGGGTAATCAGAAACACGGACCAGAAATCTCATCATTGATTGTTATCAACATCTAACTCCTGATTTACCTACCTTTAATTTAAACTTCTACTATTATAAACTTGGATAAATTGGCATTCAGTTCTGGTAAAAAGTAACAGCATTACCGCTTGAATGGGTAATCAGAAACACGGACCAGAAATCTCATCATTGATTGTTATCAACATCTAACTCCTGATTTACCTACCTTTAATTTAAACTTCTACTATTATAAACTTGGATAAATTGGCATTCAGTTCTGGTAAAAAGTAACAGCATTACCGCTTGAATGGGTAATCAGAAACACGGACCAGAAATCTCATCATTGATTGTTATCAACATCTAACTCCTGATTTACCTACCTTTAATTTAAACTTCTACTATTATAAACTTGGATAAATTGGCATTCAGTTCTGGTAAAAAGTAACAGCATTACCGCTTGAATGGGTAATCAGAAACACGGACCAGAAATCTCATCATTGATTGTTATCAACATCTAACTCCTGATTTACCTACCTTTAATTTAAACTTCTACTATTATAAACTTGGATAAATTGGCATTCAGTTCTGGTAAAAAGTAACAGCATTACCGCTTGAATGGGTAATCAGAAACACGGACCAGAAATCTCATCATTGATTGTTATCAACATCTAACTCCTGATTTACCTACCTTTAATTTAAACTTCTACTATTATAAACTTGGATAAATTGGCATTCAGTTCTGGTAAAAAGTAACAGCATTACCGCTTGAATGGGTAATCAGAAACACGGACCAGAAATCTCATCATTGATTGTTATCAACATCTAACTCCTGATTTACCTACCTTTAATTTAAACTTCTACTATTATAAACTTGGATAAATTGGCATTCAGTTCTGGTAAAAAGTAACAGCATTACCGCTTGAATGGGTAATCAGAAACACGGACCAGAAATCTCATCATTGATTGTTATCAACATCTAACTCCTGATTTACCTACCTTTAATTTAAACTTCTACTATTATAAACTTGGATAAATTGGCATTCAGTTCTGGTAAAAAGTAACAGCATTACCGCTTGAATGGGTAATCAGAAACACGGACCAGAAATCTCATCATTGATTGTTATCAACATCTAACTCCTGATTTACCTACCTTTAATTTAAACTTCTACTATTATAAACTTGGATAAATTGGCATTCAGTTCTGGTAAAAAGTAACAGCATTACCGCTTGAATGGGTAATCAGAAACACGGACCAGAAATCTCATCATTGATTGTTATCAACATCTAACTCCTGATTTACCTACCTTTAATTTAAACTTCTACTATTATAAACTTGGATAAATTGGCATTCAGTTCTGGTAAAAAGTAACAGCATTACCGCTTGAATGGGTAATCAGAAACACGGACCAGAAATCTCATCATTGATTGTTATCAACATCTAACTCCTGATTTACCTACCTTTAATTTAAACTTCTACTATTATAAACTTGGATAAATTGGCATTCAGTTCTGGTAAAAAGTAACAGCATTACCGCTTGAATGGGTAATCAGAAACACGGACCAGAAATCTCATCATTGATTGTTATCAACATCTAACTCCTGATTTACCTACCTTTAATTTAAACTTCTACTATTATAAACTTGGATAAATTGGCATTCAGTTCTGGTAAAAAGTAACAGCATTACCGCTTGAATGGGTAATCAGAAACACGGACCAGAAATCTCATCATTGATTGTTATCAACATCTAACTCCTGATTTACCTACCTTTAATTTAAACTTCTACTATTATAAACTTGGATAAATTGGCATTCAGTTCTGGTAAAAAGTAACAGCATTACCGCTTGAATGGGTAATCAGAAACACGGACCAGAAATCTCATCATTGATTGTTATCAACATCTAACTCCTGATTTACCTACCTTTAATTTAAACTTCTACTATTATAAACTTGGATAAATTGGCATTCAGTTCTGGTAAAAAGTAACAGCATTACCGCTTGAATGGGTAATCAGAAACACGGACCAGAAATCTCATCATTGATTGTTATCAACATCTAACTCCTGATTTACCTACCTTTAATTTAAACTTCTACTATTATAAACTTGGATAAATTGGCATTCAGTTCTGGTAAAAAGTAACAGCATTACCGCTTGAATGGGTAATCAGAAACACGGACCAGAAATCTCATCATTGATTGTTATCAACATCTAACTCCTGATTTACCTACCTTTAATTTAAACTTCTACTATTATAAACTTGGATAAATTGGCATTCAGTTCTGGTAAAAAGTAACAGCATTACCGCTTGAATGGGTAATCAGAAACACGGACCAGAAATCTCATCATTGTTAATTATTTCAGGTTTTGAGACTAATTTAAACAGCATTCAGTTCTGGTAAAAAGTAACAGCATTACCGTTTAAAATTGGTAATCAGAAACACGGACCAGAAATCTCATCATTGCTGTATATGGATCTAATAATGTCTAATATAAATAGACGCATCCTCAAAGGCATTCAGATCTGGTAGTTATCAGCAGCACCGCAATACGGGTGGCTCAGAAACACGGACCAGTAATATCATCATTTTTGCCTAACCT
>NIVC01001317.1:264424-288418 GCA_002269645.1 Macrostomum lignano | reverse complement strand
GGCGCCAAAAACAACCGATTGGTGCCAAAAGCAACCTATTGGCGCCAAAAGCAACCTATTTGTGCCAAAAACAACGATTGGTGCCAGAAACAACTGATTGGCGCCAAAAACAACCGATTGTTTAAAACAACCGATTGGTGTAAAAACAACTGATTGGCGCCAAAAACAACCGATTGGTGCCAAAAACAACCGATTGGCGCCAAAAACGACCGATTGTCTAAAACAACCGATTGGCGCCAAAACAACCGATTGGCGCCAAAAACGACCGATTGACCGATTATCTAAAACAACCGATTGGCGCCAAAAACAACTGATGGACGCAAGTGAAAGGACACCAGAGGCATCAAGGACGCCTCAGAAACAGCAAGTGGCCCCTAACACCTCCACAACATCCATTATTTTTTTGTACAGAATCCAGAAAGCTTTTGCCGAAAAGTTGTGTATCAACCGCAATCAAGTATGCCATATATATTTATGTATATGCATAGATTAGCCCACTTCAACCGAAATTCAAGCAATAAAAGCATGCGACCACTCTCAACCCCAGCTACGCCGAGACAGCAACACCGATTCAATCAGTCCAATTTTGAATTTCATTTCAAGCCATATATTATAGAGCCAGTCACAGCGAGTCCCCAGGCACGCACCTGCCAAAACAGGAGTCACGCGCACCTAGGCCAGCGAGACCGCAACCAAAGGCGGCGGCGTGACCAAACACACTCAAGCTTATTAAATTCTAATGAAAGTTCGACCGGACTCAAGTCTCCACTCGCAGATAGGCGAGCGAGACACGCGCGCAGCCAAATACCTACATCCCCAACCCCCCCCCCCCCGGCAGGTTGGGCGATGGAGAATTTCCGGCATGAATGTTTTCCCGGTGTTTGAGGTTGTATAGCTCGTAACAGAATCCTGCATTGATCTGCCTCCCATCTCCTCTCATCTCTTCTCTCCTTCCAATCTCAACTCTCTTCCTCCCATCTCCTCTCTCCCGTCTCAACTCTCTCACTCCTATCTCCTCTCTCCCTCCCATCCCCACTCTCCTCCCATCCCCACTCTCCCTCCCATCTCCACTCTCCCTCCCATCCCCACTCTCCCTCCCATCTCCACTCTCCCTCCCATCTCCTCTCTCCCTCCCATCTCCACTCTCCCTCCCATCTCCTCTCTCCCTCCCATCTCCCTCCCATCTCCTCTCTCCCTCCCATCCCCACTCTCCTCCCATCTCCTCTCTCCCTCCATCCCCACTCTCCCATCTCCACTCTCCCATCTCCACTCTCCCATCCCCACTCTCCCATCCCCACTCTCCCATCCCCACTCTCCCATCTCCACTCTCCCATCCCCACTCTCCCCATCCCACTCTCCCTCCCATCTCCTCTCTCCCTCCCATCCCCACTCTCCCGTCTCCACTCTCCCTCCCATCCCCACTCTCCCGTCTCCACTCTCCCTTCCATCCCCACTCATCCATCCCCACTCTCCCATCCCCACTCTCCCATCTCCACTCTCCCATCCCCACTCTCCCATCCCCACTCTCCATCCCCACTCTCCCATCTCCACTCTCCCATCTCCACTCTCCCATCCCCACTCTCCCATCCCCACTCTCCCATCCCCACTCTCCATCTCCACTCTCCCTCTCCCATCCCTACTCTCCCATCCCCACTCTCCCATCCCCACTCTCCATCCCCACTCTCCCATCCCCACTCTCCCATCTCCACTCTCCCATCTCCACTCTCCCATCCCCACTCTCCCATCTCCACTCTCCCATCCCCACTCTCCCATCCCCACTCTCCCATCCCCACTCTCCCATCCCCACTCTCCCATCCCCACTCTCCCATCTCCACTCTCCCATCCCCACTCTCCCATCCCCACTCTCCCATCTCCACTCTCCCATCCCCACTCTCCCATCCCCACTCTCCATCTCCACTCTCCCATCCCCACTCTCCCATCTCCACTCTCCCATCCCACTCTCCCATCCCACTCTCCCATCCCCACTCTCCCGTCTCCACTCTCCCTCCCATCCCCACTCTCCCGTCTCCACTCTCCCTTCCATCCCCACTCACCCATCCCCACTCTCCCATCCCCACTCTCCATCCCCACTCTCCCATCTCCACTCTCCCTCCCATCCCCACTCTCCCTTCCATCTCCACTCTCCCTCCCATTTCCTCTCCCTCTTATCCCCACTCTCCCATCTCCACTCTCCCATCCCCACTCTCCCATCACTCTCCGTCCAATCTCCTCTCTCCCATCTCCACTCTCTCCCTCCGATCTCAACTCTATTCCTCTCATATTCACTTTCCCTCTATCTCACTTTCTCTCCCTCACTCTCACCTCTCCCATCTCTTCTGCAGTCACATCACAGTCTTCACTCACCTCTGCGATTCTTCCCCTGTCTCATTCCTCCTCTCTCCCCCTTCTCACCCTTACCAGCCTTGACCATCTGGCTCCTTTGTCCACAATGTCAAGTGTCAATTGCTATTGAAGTTTCAGGCATCACGCCGCTTTTTAAATGTAGACATGCGCAGAGAAATCGTGGAATTTCATTCCTAATAAACAAATAATATCTTGGTAACCGCAGACCGGGCACCTGAAGAAAATATTTCCCTAAGCTCAAAGCGTCTCATTTCCGGACACTTTTGCATCGCCCGACCCCCGGCCGCAAAGTTTGTCCAGCTGGATCACTGCAGGGGTCACCTCTACTCCCCCCCCCCATCTATCTGACCTCGAAAAACTTCGAATATTGAGAAATGAAAACAAGGGCGAACGAATGATGACGGATGTATGTTGTTCTGTTTAGGCGCATGCCTTCAGAGGACGCTGGCGCATGCAGATGGCTGTTGGATATATTGAAAATCAGTAGGAAAACAGCTCTGATGATGAAGTTTCTCACTGCGGTTGTGTGTTTAAGTGCCGACGTTGCATAGAGACCGAACGAGCGAGGCTGACTCCGCTTAGAGACTAGCTCAGTCTTATGAGGCATGAGTCCATCCAGGGAGCGTGTGGTTGAGCAAACACCGGTTCTCAACTCCCTTCTCGCGCCTCCTATCTCTGCTTACTGTTTGCTAACTTTGTAGGGACACAGTGACGGCAGAGTCACTATAAATCCAAGAGGCGACCGGACGGAGACACGGCATGGAATCCTTAACAAACAGCGGTAGCCGCTTCTGAAGTCTGGCAAGGGGCGGGAAGGGTCAAATCTCAGGAAACGAGAGGCGCGTGCCGTCATGGAATGGCGGTTGCTTCAAATTTCACGGAAACCGCCATGGTTCCATGCAGACAGGATAAAACTGATGGTCGGACACTGAACAAAATCATATTCTAGACGAATCTGGATTGTAGTCAGAGACTTAACATGCGTTTTGATAACAGATTTTATGATCTATCTTGGATCTTATTTCTTTGCGCGTCTACACAAAGCATCTGTTTGCTCAAAATTAGGTTTTGTAAGTCTCTTATCAGTTTGTCTTAAAATATATGCATTTTTATCTATCTCAGACTGCAATTCTGTGTTGCCTGCTATAAAGCAGAAATCTCTTATCTTCGGGACCTTGGAGAAGCTTGTAGATTTAGGTGTCGACTCAAGAGAATTATTGCCGATACTAAAAGGATGTCTGTTGTTACGTTTCACCTGCGCTCAAACAGCGGGGAACTCGCGGTTTCTCTGCTCAGCCGGGCGTTCAAAAAAGCAACAAATTTCTTTTGGGTCTTCTTTCTATACGAGATTATATAGTCTTTACACCAGCCTCATATTTTGAGCATTCTCCCAATTGCATAACTGCAGCCAGAATATAGCGGTTCGATATATAATTAAGTGTTAGAAGTGGTGCTCTGGGGCGCGCAGACGGGCGACACTGTTCAATGTAGCGAACTGGTCAGCGGAAACAGCACGGGGTTGATGATGATGCAGGCAAGCCAGACTCAGCTTCCTCAATCTTCCGCTTGTATCTGCCTATCAGAATCTGCAGTCCAATCCAGCTATGAAATTATCCCATCTGTTAGCTCTGTTCCCGAACACTCGGATGTGCTCGCGTGCGGGCCGCGGCCACTAGCTCCCAAGTTCTTCGAGACAACTCAGCGCGCGATGACTCAAGAATTAAAAGAAGAAGCGGAAATCCTGCAGTTAAAACTTCATACCTGCAACCAGCCATCCATTATCATAACGATAACTCCGGACCTAAGCAGACACACGCGTGGAGGACACAGCTCTAATTAATGCTGATTGCATCACGACACTTTTAACCCAACCCTCCGGAGCGAACCACTGACCAGCGGGGAATCCGAATTCAAGCGCGTGACAAGAACAAAGACTTATCGGCCCTATTAACAGTAGCTACAGTGTTATACGCCTGTTGCACGTTCGCAAAGGACTCCTATAGCGACTGACGGGAGTTCCCTAAAAACGGAAGTTGGGTAATACGCGAAAATTAAATAAAATCTACTCGTATTTAATTTATCGGGTGTAATTTAACTTTTGACTTCCACGTGTAATATGGCTGTGTCCGTAGAGGCACTCAGTGGGAGAATTTTATAGCCACTATAACAGCTTAATGGGCTTCTTGTGTCGGTTGAAATACACGAGAAACTACAGCAAAGAATTACGTCTTGGCTGATATAATATAATAATAGTATTCCAACCCCGAGGCTAGACATGGAGACAACCCGCACCTACTGCAGATATACACGTAAAAGTCACGACTGTTAAAAGCAATAGGGGAATTCCAGAGAATAGCAAGGACAGCTTTTCCTATAGTTCGAAAATTGACATTGGTCGAACTGGTTTAAGTCGTCAGCTAGTGAAGTGATTATAGAAAGACCTGGTAGTGTGGATTGAAAGCAGAGCTTGTGAAAGCAACAAGCATAAATTCTCCAGAATTATGGAGCTTATCTAATCAAAAGACTTCTGTACGATTTATTAAGCTTCGAGCTTGTGAACGTGAAGGCAACAAGCAAGACTTTTAGACGATTTGTGAAGCTTTGAGCTTGTGAATGTGAAGGCAACAAGCAAGACTTTTAGACGATTTGTGAAGCTTCGAGCTTGTGAATGTGAAGGCAACAAGCAAGACTTTTAGACGATTTGTGAATGTGAAGGCAACAAGCAAGACTTCTAGACGATTTGTGAAGCTTTGAGCTTGTGAATGTGAAGGCAACAAGCAAGACTTCTAGACGATTTGTGAAGCTTTGAGCTTGTGAATGTGAAGGCAACAAGCAAGACTTCTAGACGATTTGTGAAGCTTCGGAAAGATCTGATTATCCAATTCCAACCAAAAGAACTGCTGCTGAATAGATAAAGTTAAAACGTTAAATTCTGAATGCTTGAAAATAGCGACTCGAATTCATATCCGTGCTTGCGTTCCCTCAGCGTGGATATTTCACTTCTCTCTTTCAAAAATGTTAAAAAATACGGGTACCTGCATGTCTGCGACTGACTTTTGAAGTCTCAAATCTTGACTCCCCCACACTAATTCAGACGCGCTGACCCAATTTCGAGAATTTTCTACTTTCAGAGCACGTGCGACTCGAACTGGGCTCGGCTCTTCACTATTGAGAGCCCGTACTGTCTGCAAAAATCGGCTATTGAATCTGGGACAAATATTCAAAGTGGCTGCTAAGAGATTTCAGTGCACATCCGCCCAACTCCTTGCAATATTGCGATACTGTTATTACTATAGAGATTCTAAATAGTCTATCTACGTACGCATCTATCTACCTATGAATGTATCTATCTATCTATCTATCCATCTAATATCTATATATCTTTCTATCTTTCTATCTATCTATCTATCTATCTATCTATCTATCTATCTATCTATCTATCTATATTTATCTATCTATCTATCTATCTATATTTATCATCTATCTATCTATCTATCTATCTATCTATCTATCTATATTTATCTATCTATCTATCTATCTATATTTATCATCTATCTATCTATCTATCTATCTATCTATCTATCTATCTATATTTATCTATCTATCTATCTATCTATATTTATCATCTATCTATCTATCTATCTATCTATCTATCTATCTATCTATCTATCTATCTATCTATCTATCTATCTCTATCTATCTATCTATCTATCTATCTACCTACCTATCTGTCGATTTTCATCAATAACAAAAAGCTAAAGACCTGAAGACACATCAATGGACACAATTGAATAGCGAGCATGACAATAAGCACGGTGCCTTCATGAGTAAATTTCTGGTCTGCTGTTTAAGAATAACACTAAACTTGTATTCGTATTCAAGCTTTGTTCAACGAAGTACAGCTGGATAATGGCAGGTATTAAACAGGATGCACAAGCGTATGGATTATGTTGACAAGGACAAGTTACTTTGCGCTGTATGTTTATATTACACTAACATTAATCTGTAGCCGTAGCAACTTGTTAAGAAAATGTAAAAAAGTTAACCTGTTTGATTATTTATAAACAAAATCGGTGCAAACAAGAGAATAGAATATATGCGAGACGAGAATTACTATAAATTAAAACATGTTAATACATAAAAAACGATTGCAGAAATCCTACAGATAATTGTAACTGGTTCACCGACAGCTTACACAACAAAATGCAACACCCAGGTATTTAAACTGCCAGTCAAATTTATTAAGTTTCGTGTAACACAAATTGCAAATTTGATGCCACAATTTTAAATACAAGAAATCGTTTTAGACAAAAGCTGACTTAAAAAAACTACTATCAGTAGCACAGAAGTCCGAGGATGGGAAACTTTGGGTTTTCTTAGAAAATATTTGAAGGCCGGCTTGCATCGAGCGATTTCTGCGTAGAAAATAGCCTTCAAAGCTTTTTTAAGAAACAAAGCATATTGCTCTCTGCCTTCTAGCTAAGTCGCCCTGGAATAAAAGAGTCAATGCAATTTTCACTCGGGAGCTCGCAGAGCCCAGTCCGGCGCTTCAGCGGGTGGCGTCCTCGAACTCGTGCAGCCGGCGTTTCGAATGCAGCGCTGCAGAGTGGCTCGCTGCTTCTGCGTGGCAAATCGATTCATAAACGTCTGATCTAGCCGCTGCTTCACCTGGCGGACCTCTTCCGACTCCCAAACGAGTTCTCGAACTCGCAGGGCCGTCTCGCCAGTGGATTCGTCCTCAGTCTCCTCGTCTGACGAAGTGAAATCGCGCGATAGTACAACTCGATACTTGTCTAGATCGTCCGGGTTCAGCGATGGCAGGACTTGTTCAAATGCCTTCTGACGACGGGACAGCTTCTGCATGGGATGGCGATGCGAACAATGGGGGGGGGGGTGGTGCGCAATGAATCCTGAGAACATACACTTCAATCAGGCATGTACACTGTTTTGGGGTGGGGGGTTGGCCCTCATGGGTGAATCGCACCCCTGCTAATTTATATAGCAATGGGGATTCATTCAATTAGAAGTGGGAGTCAAGTTTGTCAAAAACCTCCTATTGGGAAAGAAGTCTCCATTTATTGCGGTTCACCCCAGCATATCCACAAATTTTAGTTACTATGCATTAGTGGTCAGGGCCTAAGGTGCAAGTCGCGACGCGGATTCGAACCCAGGACCTAGACGTACATCAATTAGAAAAGTCCAAGCAGATTGTTCAGATTTTTTTGCAGGTTTCTAATGAAGCTCCAATCTGTAGACAAAAAGAAACAAGTGCTCAGACCCAATTATATTACTATCAGTAGCGGGTTGAGTAGATATATAATGTAAAAAAGCCGAGATCAATAAATTCTGACCAATTGAACTTACGCAGCGTACGCGCATGCGTTTCCGCGCGGCGGCCAGATCAGCTCGCTGCTTTGTAAACAATATCTCCTTAATTAAAGCTGTATGCAATACAAGGTATTTGAGTACTATTGCTCAGCATATAAAATCTTTGTTGCTAAGGGCAAGCAACATAATAACTGTTGCTTAGGCCGATATGACAAGTGCAGAGGGAACTTACTGTAGAGATTCGCCTATAACGACGCCAATATTTGAGTCGATTTTTGGTGCAAGAACCGCCCTCGCTACCAGTGTAGCGGCCATCGTCAAACATTATATGGTACAGTAGTCCTAGTCAGAACCGCATAGTTATATTGGAGTATAGTAAGTAAAAACACTCAAAACGAGCAAATAATAAGTTAAATACACAACGGAAAGCGACTAGCAGAGGTTGAGAAAAGGACTTCTCAGCGGCTTAAATGGATTTCTAATTTGCCCAGTTTTCTATATACTTTAAATACAGATAGCCTAGGTAGGGCTTGGATTTTTTAATACATAGGTTAACGCCAATAGACAGACAGACAGACACACACACACACACACAGGAAGACAGACAGACAGACAGACAGACACACACACACACAGGAAGACAGACAGACAGACAGACACACACACACACACACACACAGGAAGACAGACAGACAGACAGACAGAGGCAGACAGGCACACACACACACACACATACACAGACAGACAGACAAGCAGACAGACAGAGACACATACACAGACAGGCAGACAGACACACACACACACACACACACACACACACACAGGCACTAAGACAGACACACACACACACACAGGAAGACAGACAGACAGACAGACACATACACAGACAGACAGAGACAGACAGACAGACAGACACATACACAGACAGGCACACACACACACACACACCCCGGGTTAATGAGACTTACCGCAGTAATACGGCTATAGCGCCGTTTATAACCGCGCGATTTAATATTGCGCATCTCTTCGTCCAAAACGGTGCGCACAAATTCGTCTATACCGCCTAGACATCATTAATTGCAAGTGTTTAAAGTAAAATAAGCATTCCAACCCAATAAAAAGTACACAGTGAAACTTTGGTGGTTAACGGGCACTTGTGGTTTAAATTTGCAGAGATCTTGTTCAAGTGTTAGTGGACAATTTCACCCAAGCATATACTACTTACAGAGCTAACTCTGGCATATTTACGCATTGACCGTTTTCTGGCCTCGTATTTCAACACGGCGTCGCTTTTCATTGACGCGGAATTGTCAAAAAATGTCAAATTGCATCGAACTACAGATAGGATTGACAGTTTAAAACAAAATTAGTTGTGCTTTATTTATTTTGTATACAAATGTCGGCGACTTTCGCAGAGGAAACGGTGAGGGCGAGGGTTTGGCTTATTTCTTAGAAATCAAGGTCAACTTACAGCGGAAACTCGGGAATATTTTCGTTTAACCCGCTTCCTATCCTCGTGCTTGACAACCGTCTCCCTATGCAGCGGGGTGAATATTGCTACGGCACATTTGCCTGCAAATTTATCAGATAGAGAGACATCACCATGCCCAACACATACTACTAAGCATTGCTTCGGATTCTTTTTATTAGCGCAACGATAATGCAGTTCGCAGAGGATTGCGAAAGCAGGAATAACAAACGGCTACAGAATCTTCTAGTGGCACAGGGGTCGGCAAACGTTTTTACTACAGACACAAGAGATAAGAGAGAGAGGAGAAAAGGGGATAGGAGAGGAGAGTGGAGAGGCGAGAGAAGAGGGGAGAGAAGAGAGAAAGAGAGTTAAGTGTCACAGGGCCGGGGGGGGGGCCGGAGTTCCACACCCCTGTAAGTAGCAAAAGTCTCTTACGGTGCGCAATCTGCCGCATTTTCTCATGGTCTGACGTTTCAAATCAAGATTTCTGCCAGACGGATTGCTCATTAGCTGCCCGATTAACTGACTGCACAGTTCTACAGTCCAAGTGTTTCAGTGTAGAGTTAATAGGTAGCATAAATTAATGTTGTTTTTGGCTGAGTTTTAGATTCACGCGGGCAGTAGTATCATTTGCACACGGCAGTAGTTTTTAAGGCTAAATTAATATATATTTCCTCATACTGCTTAACTTACTCTTTTCACTCGACAATATTTCCTGTCTCTAAGCTTTTTCAACTGTACATCGCGCGTTGGATGCAATTCTTCCCATAGTCTGAGCATTTAGGCTGCAAAAATGCAAATAGGCTTTAGAACTGCATCAGTGTTCCCACTCCAATCTACCCATTTTTCCTCCGCAGCCTAAAGAAAATTCCGCAGATAGCTTAACCTATTAAATATGATAAGATTTTCAACAAAACTATGGAAAAAAACTTTTGAACAAGCATTTTTTTAAACTCAAAATAAGTAAGCAAGTCTAAGTCAATGTATTCTAGACTTCCAGTTTACAATCAAGTTGTCAACCCATCACATTGGCTGTGGATGGCAAAAAGTTCTTTTTATTCTACTTTAACGAAAAAACAATGGCTGGCTCAATGTTTGCACTTTACGGAAAAGATTTGACGTGTCACGTGACACACAGGCACAACTGCTATTTAGTTACAACTACAAGCATTAAACATTCTTTAGGTTCTATTCAACTGTTAATAAAAGTAAAACTAATTAAGTAAAGTTAACTACTAGAGATACAATACTTTGCTTATTAATTAGACTGCTGCCAAGACTAGAGATTGGACAGGATGAAGATTTTTGGGATTGGGATTCCTAATTTCGGGAATCGGGATTGCAATTCATGATTGAATTTCAGGTTTCAGCATTTAAAGATATGAATATATAAGATGGTTGGATGGGATCTCAAAATAATTTCAGAATCATGATCATGAGTTTGGCCAGGATCCCAGGCTTTTGTGATCGGGATCCAATCCTACCTCTAGTCAAGACGCGTGACATTGTCTTATTAGTTACTAGTACGCCCCATTGTTCTGTTTTCTAGTCATTTGCATATCATCTTGGCGGCCTTTTTCAGTGCTTCTGCAGCCAGCTCGTCTTGAGTCTTCAACTTTCGCTTCAGCAGCTTGGCGTCATCATGTAGAGCTTTGGCCTCTCGCTCTTCTAAAGTCCTCATTTTTTTCTGATACTCGAGCAGCATAGCCGAAGCAGCTCGCTTCTCAGCTTCAATTATTTCACGCTCTGCAGCCAACTTTTTTTCAGCCGCCTCCAATTCCATCTTCTTCTTGTTTACTTCAATCTCAGCAGCAAGCTGCTCTTCCAACTGTTTAGCGGCAATCCGTGCATCTTTCTTGGCCTTATCAGCATCTCTTTGCTGTTGAAGGAATTCCATGTACACTGAACGAGCCTTCCCAGCAGACTGAACGTAGACGTCTGTCAATGGAAAGTTTTCGCAGGTTGTAGGCTCCTCACCAACTAGCCCAGATTGGCGGATGTAGTGTCGAACAAAAAGGCAGGCATCAATAGACAATTCACCAAGCTTGTTGCGTTTTTTCGTTAACAAGTCCGATAACTCGCTAAAGACTCGCTCTACTGCAGCGTTGCCTGGCTGAATGGTCAGAGCACCCAAAGCTAGTCGGGTTAGTGTGCCGTACTTTTTTTGACCACCAAGCTCTAGGGCTGACACGCGAAGCCAAAATGTAACCACATCATTGTCCTTAGCCAAAGCCACTACCTGTTGGTCAACGAGGAAGCATCGCCATTCGGAATCAATTTTTGATACGGAATCAGGTGTATATTCCATTTGTTTGGCTAGGTTACATGCAGCAAGCGATGTAGTAGCTGCTGCGAGACCGACTTTCATAGGATATTGCGGATCCAGAAATTGTAGCGAGCGTAAGACAGGATTCGACAGAGGCAAATGTTCTTGCAAGTACAATGCAAGTTCACGATAGAAGGTGCGAACACGTAGGAAAAAGAGCTTCTGTTGAGTGTCCGACAAGCCTTTTTTTAATGTCTCTTTAGCTGCTTCGCCGATAAAGATGGCTTCATTAGAGAGGAAGTATTTGCCTTCCAACGACAAATTTCTCAAATGTCGATTGTTCTCCTGAATGTGCGCTGGATTTAAAAAGAATGACAAAGTCTGCCTAAACAAATTGCGGACTTCTCCATGCAAAAGATGGACACACGGCTCCTCTGTCTGAAATGCCTTCTCGAATTGGTCTAGATGCGGCAAGACAGCAGCCAGAAATTGCAGATTAAGCAGTGTATGCGTCGACTTTAGGTGCTCAGCAATTTCTTTGGTCTTTTTGGTCTTTTGCTCAATCAGAGATGGATTCTTCACAAAGAATTCTTCCAGAGAATCATATTGCTCAATAAGCCTATTAACAACAGGCAAAAGCTGCACCCATCTTGTTTCAACGCGCCGCAACATGCGATGCTGGGCCACTTGAAGCAGTGACTGAACTTTGTTATAACGCGTCCACCTTTTCGAGGTCTGAAAGTAGGAGAACACTTCATCAGCGAAGTCCTCTACATTTCCATCAAAGGCTTCACATGCACGTCGAACCGCATTGGAGACAATATGCAAACTGCATGGTCCAATGGAAACAAGATGAGATGCAAAGTCATGCATTATTTTTTGGAAGCCGTTAAACTTTCCAACCATAACTGCTGGTCCATCTGTTGATATGCTAACACAGTTCCTAATCGGAATGTTGAATTCATCGAGAATCTTCAAAACTTCCTCTTTCAGAGCAGCGGCTGAGCAGTCAGAAACTTCAACTGTTTTCAAGGCAGTTGTACACAGCCTTCCCTTCTTCGACGACACAAATGATATTACAACTGCCATGTGCTTTCGTGCCCCATCAGATGACTCGTCAATAGAAAGGGAAAACAGTCCGCAGCCAGAGTTCAAGTCTTGAATCATCTCATCACGCATCACTGGTGCAAGAGCGTGATTAACAAGATAGCACAGTTTTGTGCGATGGCACTTCATGTCTTGAGCAATTTTGCTATCATGAAACATAGCTGGGTACACACCCGAGTGGTCGGCTGTATTGTACGCAATATTGTGCTCAATAAAATGGATTCCAAGTCGCAGCTCTGCCATTAGCACTTCTGCGTCAGCCTTCTTCATGGCAGTGAAAGATGGCTTGCTGCCTTGAGTAGGAAAAAAGTGTGCTATCCCAGTCTCATTCATGACTGGCAATCGACTCTTGTGCTTCTTGCCTTGGGCGTGGGCTGTAACTGCGCCGAACCCACTAGTGCCGAGGTGAAATGATTTTTTGCACACGGTGCAGAAGCCAAGCAGTTCGTCACTTCGATCAGGCTGAAGCCACTCGCTAAGGACTCGTCCATCAATGGATCGCTGTAACCACTCATGTCGAAATGCTGTTGCACGAGGCTTGCTTAGAGACATCTCACTACGAGGGTACGAGCGTATTCTCAGAATATTTTTTCAGTTATTGTCTTATTGAGTTAAACGCAAGTCGCAAAGGCAGCAAAGCTGAAAAATAAGTTGAGCTACTTTGTAAAGTCTTTCTAGCCAACCTGATCTATTTAATTAACTATTGGTATTGACTCATTAAACTCGCTTCCAGACTCATTAGGTTCCAATTTCCATTCTAGCTCTATGCGAAAAACTAAGTTTCCTAGTAAGAGGGTGGCGGTGGAACATAGACTAAACTAAGAACTACAATCAATAAAGAAATGAACTTTTAAACAGTAGTATAATGTGTACAAATAATTAAGGAGAATTCCAACAAATAGAAAATACTAGATATTGACAAATATATATATATATAAGATATTTAGTATATAGATTGTATAAAACTAAAGTGTGTCCTCAATTCCTCATATATTCAAATATCAGAGCAAAATCGGAGCAACCAAATTTCCGCAGATTGCAAAATTCCTCTTGATTTTCCACAGGCGAGCCAGAAATTCCGCATTGCGGAATTTCCGCAGGTAGTGGGAACACTGAACTGCATAGAGACTGACTGACCTTAAATGTCATTAGAATTTGCAGTGGAATTATTATTGTTGTTAATGCTCGGCACTATGCATTGTTAACAGGCCAATTAATGCTTTAATTAGTTAATTAATTCATACAATTAATGCTTCATCAGTGTGTCAAGAGAGCATCAGGCTCTCATTTTGAGGATGAGGATAGTAATAATAATACTATTATTAATAATAATGAAACAGTAACTGGGGGTTGTAAACCTCTGCAAATGCTACCGCGCCAATGTTTCAATATCTATATACAAATCACACAATAATTTTTATGCACATTCAAAATGGAGCTGCACTCACTTCGCCAGTCGTCTGGAGACACGGAAATGTCAGGCGTTGTGGCAACAATTTGGCTGACAATTCGTTCAGTCACGGACTGGTTCAAGGGATCGTTCCAGCTGGCGCAGACAAGGCAGTGAGGGTAGGGAGAAAACGATTGTGCGATTATTAGGAATAAAAAACTATGCGCATGTGCTAATAAACTACTTTCATTTTAGTAAGTAGTATTATCTCTTTTAGCACTTTTAAACTCGTAGAAATGATTCCCGAGAAGCATAAATAACTCCGTGCATGTGCTATTAAACTACTTTCAGTTAAGTAGTGTAGTCTCTTCTGAGATTTTTAAACCGCTGTAATGATTACTGAGAAGCATTAATAAGTCCATACATGTGCCATTAAACTACTATCAATTAAGTAGTATAATTTCTTGATTTTTAAGCTCAAGCTAATAAATTGTGAGGCACATGCAGTATTAAGCTACTCTCAATTCAGTAGTATAATCTGTCATATTTAACAAACCCAGTAGAAAATTAAGAGAATACACAGATGAATCTCTCACGGCCTATTAAAATCGTATAGGTGCGGACCGCCAGCTCGCATAGCTTTGTAGGTGTTGCGTAAAATCTGCTTCATAGCTGCCGAATCTTGCACGGGACCGCCATAGGGTGGAGCGGCAGATGCTGAAGCTGCTGAGGATATCTGCGGATTGCGAGGCTGATGTTGCTGCTGCTGCATGCTGGTGTAAAAGTCGGAACCAATCAGGCCTAAGCCGCCGTCGTCAAGGATACAACAATCATCATCAGATTCGGCAACAGATTCGGACTTGACATTGACAGCAGCAGAAGCGGTGTTATTAAGTGTCTGATTGTTATCCGTAGAATTCTGATCGTTTAACGATGAGGCCATAGAATTATCGTCCAGTTTCAAGCGTTTCTTAGCGTTGCCGCCTTCGTCTAGTGAGGAGTTGGCAGTTGGCGACTGCTCGGCCTCGCCGGCGGCGGCAGCTGAGGCGGCGGCGGTCTCGGCAGCGGCAGCGGGGCATTTAATCCGGTGAGAGTTGAACTGATCGGCCAGGTCGCACACGCTGGCCACGCCAGGGTCCATGATGTTGACAACGTGAGTGTGCAGAGTGCCAATGATGCGTAGGGCCGAGACCAGGTCCCTAACTGGCATACTGTCCACCAGCATACCGGCATTGGTCATGGTGCATTCGAACAGAGTTAGAGGACTGAAGCTGCCGCCAGAGGAGTTCGGATCCGGCATTGAGGGCGGCGGAGGTAGCACAGCGGTTGCCATTGTGTTGGTTGTCCAATTGGCATGAATGGTGATGGTAACACGCAGTTGAGTCTGAGTACTGGGTGACAATGCCCTAGCAACTGGGGATCTGGGAGGCTGGCCCAGCAACTGAGGATCTGGGAGGCCGGCCCCCAGCAACTGAGGATCCGGGAGGCTGGCCCAGCAACTGAGGAGCTGGGAGGCAGTGGTGGCACAGCAACAGAGGATCTGGGAGGCTGGCCCAGCAAGTGGGGATCTGGGAGGCTGGATGGCCCAGCAACAGGGGATCTGGGAGGCTGGTGGCCCAACAACTGAGGATCTGGGGGGGGGGGTGGCCCAACAACTGAGGATCTGGGGGGGGGAGTTGTGGCCCAAAAACTGAGGATCTGGGAGGCTGGTGGCCCAACAACTGAGGATCTGGGAGGCTGACCCAGAAACTGAGGATCTGGGAGGCTGTACATTGCAAGCCTAACAAGCCGAAAATTAGAAAAAGCTAATTATATTATCATCAAAAAGAAGCAACACAACACCAACGCAAATCTTTCATCCAATAGAGCTTTAGTTGTCCAACAACAACAACACAACCACAGGCCGGTGTTTTTTATTTCATAATTCTCGGAATTGAAAATTCATTTGCCCATTACTCGAGTCCAGATGTAATATTGTATAGAATTACGCAGGCCCCTTTTAATGCCTAAGCGATCAGCTCGTAGGGCAGCGGCTCCAGCAGCTGGGGCTTGTTCTTCTTAGTCTTCACAATGGTGGCGCGCCTCGGACCCTGCGGCCGACGCTTCAGGGAGATTTTCTTGCCAGCGGCTTTGGCCTCGCGTCGCTTGATGTCGTTCTCTTTGACGCGGCGAAGAAAGTCCAGTCGGCACTTGCTGGGATTCACGTGCTCGATGCGGACGTTGATCCGTTTGGGGATCACGCGGTTGCGCACCTGGTGAATTTGTGGGGTGGTGAGGCGATCGTTATGTGTCATTCAGATGACAGGTGTAACTCAAAAAACAGGTGAGTCACTTAAATAACAGGTGAGTCACTCAGATGACAGGTGAGTCACTCAGATGACAGATGAGTCACTCAGATGACAGGTGTCACTCAAATTACAGGTGAGTCACTAAGATGACAGATGAGTCACTCAGATGACAGGTGTCACTCAAATGACAGGCGAGTCACTCAAATGACAGGTGAGTCACTCAAATGACAGATGAGTCACTCAAATAACAGGTGAGTCACTCAAATTACAGATGAGTCACTCAAATAACAGGTGAGTCACAAAGATAACAGGTGTCACTCAAATGACAGGTGAGTCACACAAATGACAGGTAAGTGACAGGACTGACAGTCATTGCAGGGTGACTACAAGTGGTCAGGAGTTTTAAAATTCAGGATTCTGTATAAATTTTACGCGAACTTACCTGCTTATTAACAATCACACCGACAGCGTGTGGTGTGACATTGTACACGCGGCCAGTTTTGCCGTGATAGGTTTTATACGGCATACCTTTCTGTATGCTGCCGTTGCCTTTAATATCGACAATATCACCGCGTTTAAACACCCGCATGTAGGTGGACAGGGGGAGGGCACCGCGGCGTCGGAAATCCCTGGCAAACATGTACCGCGTGCCGCGGCGAATACCCTTGGTGTTGGTCATGTTGTCAGCTTAAGCTGGAATTAACGATATTAACAGTATAAAAACACCTGCCTTAATTAATCAATAAACTCAACTTTCATAGACTAAGTAATTTCAGTTCTGGTAAAAAGTAACAGCATTACCGCTTGAATGGGTAATCAGAAACACGGACCAGAAATCTCATCATTGATTGTTATCAACATCTAACTCCTGATTTACCTACCTTTAATTTAAACTTCTACTATTATAAACTTGGATAAATTGGCATTCAGTTCTGGTAAAAAGTAACAGCATTACCGCTTGAATGGGTAATCAGAAACACGGACCAGAAATCTCATCATTGATTGTTATCAACATCTAACTCCTGATTTACCTACCTTTAATTTAAACTTCTACTATTATAAACTTGGATAAATTGGCATTCAGTTCTGGTAAAAAGTAACAGCATTACCGCTTGAATGGGTAATCAGAAACACGGACCAGAAATCTCATCATTGATTGTTATCAACATCTAACTCCTGATTTACCTACCTTTAATTTAAACTTCTACTATTATAAACTTGGATAAATTGGCATTCAGTTCTGGTAAAAAGTAACAGCATTACCGCTTGAATGGGTAATCAGAAACACGGACCAGAAATCTCATCATTGATTGTTATCAACATCTAACTCCTGATTTACCTACCTTTAATTTAAACTTCTACTATTATAAACTTGGATAAATTGGCATTCAGTTCTGGTAAAAAGTAACAGCATTACCGCTTGAATGGGTAATCAGAAACACGGACCAGAAATCTCATCATTGATTGTTATCAACATCTAACTCCTGATTTACCTACCTTTAATTTAAACTTCTACTATTATAAACTTGGATAAATTGGCATTCAGTTCTGGTAAAAAGTAACAGCATTACCGCTTGAATGGGTAATCAGAAACACGGACCAGAAATCTCATCATTGATTGTTATCAACATCTAACTCCTGATTTACCTACCTTTAATTTAAACTTCTACTATTATAAACTTGGATAAATTGGCATTCAGTTCTGGTAAAAAGTAACAGCATTACCGCTTGAATGGGTAATCAGAAACACGGACCAGAAATCTCATCATTGATTGTTATCAACATCTAACTCCTGATTTACCTACCTTTAATTTAAACTTCTACTATTATAAACTTGGATAAATTGGCATTCAGTTCTGGTAAAAAGTAACAGCATTACCGCTTGAATGGGTAATCAGAAACACGGACCAGAAATCTCATCATTGATTGTTATCAACATCTAACTCCTGATTTACCTACCTTTAATTTAAACTTCTACTATTATAAACTTGGATAAATTGGCATTCAGTTCTGGTAAAAAGTAACAGCATTACCGCTTGAATGGGTAATCAGAAACACGGACCAGAAATCTCATCATTGATTGTTATCAACATCTAACTCCTGATTTACCTACCTTTAATTTAAACTTCTACTATTATAAACTTGGATAAATTGGCATTCAGTTCTGGTAAAAAGTAACAGCATTACCGCTTGAATGGGTAATCAGAAACACGGACCAGAAATCTCATCATTGATTGTTATCAACATCTAACTCCTGATTTACCTACCTTTAATTTAAACTTCTACTATTATAAACTTGGATAAATTGGCATTCAGTTCTGGTAAAAAGTAACAGCATTACCGCTTGAATGGGTAATCAGAAACACGGACCAGAAATCTCATCATTGATTGTTATCAACATCTAACTCCTGATTTACCTACCTTTAATTTAAACTTCTACTATTATAAACTTGGATAAATTGGCATTCAGTTCTGGTAAAAAGTAACAGCATTACCGCTTGAATGGGTAATCAGAAACACGGACCAGAAATCTCATCATTGATTGTTATCAACATCTAACTCCTGATTTACCTACCTTTAATTTAAACTTCTACTATTATAAACTTGGATAAATTGGCATTCAGTTCTGGTAAAAAGTAACAGCATTACCGCTTGAATGGGTAATCAGAAACACGGACCAGAAATCTCATCATTGATTGTTATCAACATCTAACTCCTGATTTACCTACCTTTAATTTAAACTTCTACTATTATAAACTTGGATAAATTGGCATTCAGTTCTGGTAAAAAGTAACAGCATTACCGCTTGAATGGGTAATCAGAAACACGGACCAGAAATCTCATCATTGATTGTTATCAACATCTAACTCCTGATTTACCTACCTTTAATTTAAACTTCTACTATTATAAACTTGGATAAATTGGCATTCAGTTCTGGTAAAAAGTAACAGCATTACCGCTTGAATGGGTAATCAGAAACACGGACCAGAAATCTCATCATTGATTGTTATCAACATCTAACTCCTGATTTACCTACCTTTAATTTAAACTTCTACTATTATAAACTTGGATAAATTGGCATTCAGTTCTGGTAAAAAGTAACAGCATTACCGCTTGAATGGGTAATCAGAAACACGGACCAGAAATCTCATCATTGATTGTTATCAACATCTAACTCCTGATTTACCTACCTTTAATTTAAACTTCTACTATTATAAACTTGGATAAATTGGCATTCAGTTCTGGTAAAAAGTAACAGCATTACCGCTTGAATGGGTAATCAGAAACACGGACCAGAAATCTCATCATTGATTGTTATCAACATCTAACTCCTGATTTACCTACCTTTAATTTAAACTTCTACTATTATAAACTTGGATAAATTGGCATTCAGTTCTGGTAAAAAGTAACAGCATTACCGCTTGAATGGGTAATCAGAAACACGGACCAGAAATCTCATCATTGATTGTTATCAACATCTAACTCCTGATTTACCTACCTTTAATTTAAACTTCTACTATTATAAACTTGGATAAATTGGCATTCAGTTCTGGTAAAAAGTAACAGCATTACCGCTTGAATGGGTAATCAGAAACACGGACCAGAAATCTCATCATTGATTGTTATCAACATCTAACTCCTGATTTACCTACCTTTAATTTAAACTTCTACTATTATAAACTTGGATAAATTGGCATTCAGTTCTGGTAAAAAGTAACAGCATTACCGCTTGAATGGGTAATCAGAAACACGGACCAGAAATCTCATCATTGATTGTTATCAACATCTAACTCCTGATTTACCTACCTTTAATTTAAACTTCTACTATTATAAACTTGGATAAATTGGCATTCAGTTCTGGTAAAAAGTAACAGCATTACCGCTTGAATGGGTAATCAGAAACACGGACCAGAAATCTCATCATTGATTGTTATCAACATCTAACTCCTGATTTACCTACCTTTAATTTAAACTTCTACTATTATAAACTTGGATAAATTGGCATTCAGTTCTGGTAAAAAGTAACAGCATTACCGCTTGAATGGGTAATCAGAAACACGGACCAGAAATCTCATCATTGATTGTTATCAACATCTAACTCCTGATTTACCTACCTTTAATTTAAACTTCTACTATTATAAACTTGGATAAATTGGCATTCAGTTCTGGTAAAAAGTAACAGCATTACCGCTTGAATGGGTAATCAGAAACACGGACCAGAAATCTCATCATTGATTGTTATCAACATCTAACTCCTGATTTACCTACCTTTAATTTAAACTTCTACTATTATAAACTTGGATAAATTGGCATTCAGTTCTGGTAAAAAGTAACAGCATTACCGCTTGAATGGGTAATCAGAAACACGGACCAGAAATCTCATCATTGATTGTTATCAACATCTAACTCCTGATTTACCTACCTTTAATTTAAACTTCTACTATTATAAACTTGGATAAATTGGCATTCAGTTCTGGTAAAAAGTAACAGCATTACCGCTTGAATGGGTAATCAGAAACACGGACCAGAAATCTCATCATTGATTGTTATCAACATCTAACTCCTGATTTACCTACCTTTAATTTAAACTTCTACTATTATAAACTTGGATAAATTGGCATTCAGTTCTGGTAAAAAGTAACAGCATTACCGCTTGAATGGGTAATCAGAAACACGGACCAGAAATCTCATCATTGATTGTTATCAACATCTAACTCCTGATTTACCTACCTTTAATTTAAACTTCTACTATTATAAACTTGGATAAATTGGCATTCAGTTCTGGTAAAAAGTAACAGCATTACCGCTTGAATGGGTAATCAGAAACACGGACCAGAAATCTCATCATTGATTGTTATCAACATCTAACTCCTGATTTACCTACCTTTAATTTAAACTTCTACTATTATAAACTTGGATAAATTGGCATTCAGTTCTGGTAAAAAGTAACAGCATTACCGCTTGAATGGGTAATCAGAAACACGGACCAGAAATCTCATCATTGATTGTTATCAACATCTAACTCCTGATTTACCTACCTTTAATTTAAACTTCTACTATTATAAACTTGGATAAATTGGCATTCAGTTCTGGTAAAAAGTAACAGCATTACCGCTTGAATGGGTAATCAGAAACACGGACCAGAAATCTCATCATTGATTGTTATCAACATCTAACTCCTGATTTACCTACCTTTAATTTAAACTTCTACTATTATAAACTTGGATAAATTGGCATTCAGTTCTGGTAAAAAGTAACAGCATTACCGCTTGAATGGGTAATCAGAAACACGGACCAGAAATCTCATCATTGATTGTTATCAACATCTAACTCCTGATTTACCTACCTTTAATTTAAACTTCTACTATTATAAACTTGGATAAATTGGCATTCAGTTCTGGTAAAAAGTAACAGCATTACCGCTTGAATGGGTAATCAGAAACACGGACCAGAAATCTCATCATTGATTGTTATCAACATCTAACTCCTGATTTACCTACCTTTAATTTAAACTTCTACTATTATAAACTTGGATAAATTGGCATTCAGTTCTGGTAAAAAGTAACAGCATTACCGCTTGAATGGGTAATCAGAAACACGGACCAGAAATCTCATCATTGATTGTTATCAACATCTAACTCCTGATTTACCTACCTTTAATTTAAACTTCTACTATTATAAACTTGGATAAATTGGCATTCAGTTCTGGTAAAAAGTAACAGCATTACCGCTTGAATGGGTAATCAGAAACACGGACCAGAAATCTCATCATTGATTGTTATCAACATCTAACTCCTGATTTACCTACCTTTAATTTAAACTTCTACTATTATAAACTTGGATAAATTGGCATTCAGTTCTGGTAAAAAGTAACAGCATTACCGCTTGAATGGGTAATCAGAAACACGGACCAGAAATCTCATCATTGATTGTTATCAACATCTAACTCCTGATTTACCTACCTTTAATTTAAACTTCTACTATTATAAACTTGGATAAATTGGCATTCAGTTCTGGTAAAAAGTAACAGCATTACCGCTTGAATGGGTAATCAGAAACACGGACCAGAAATCTCATCATTGATTGTTATCAACATCTAACTCCTGATTTACCTACCTTTAATTTAAACTTCTACTATTATAAACTTGGATAAATTGGCATTCAGTTCTGGTAAAAAGTAACAGCATTACCGCTTGAATGGGTAATCAGAAACACGGACCAGAAATCTCATCATTGATTGTTATCAACATCTAACTCCTGATTTACCTACCTTTAATTTAAACTTCTACTATTATAAACTTGGATAAATTGGCATTCAGTTCTGGTAAAAAGTAACAGCATTACCGCTTGAATGGGTAATCAGAAACACGGACCAGAAATCTCATCATTGATTGTTATCAACATCTAACTCCTGATTTACCTACCTTTAATTTAAACTTCTACTATTATAAACTTGGATAAATTGGCATTCAGTTCTGGTAAAAAGTAACAGCATTACCGCTTGAATGGGTAATCAGAAACACGGACCAGAAATCTCATCATTGATTGTTATCAACATCTAACTCCTGATTTACCTACCTTTAATTTAAACTTCTACTATTATAAACTTGGATAAATTGGCATTCAGTTCTGGTAAAAAGTAACAGCATTACCGCTTGAATGGGTAATCAGAAACACGGACCAGAAATCTCATCATTGATTGTTATCAACATCTAACTCCTGATTTACCTACCTTTAATTTAAACTTCTACTATTATAAACTTGGATAAATTGGCATTCAGTTCTGGTAAAAAGTAACAGCATTACCGCTTGAATGGGTAATCAGAAACACGGACCAGAAATCTCATCATTGATTGTTATCAACATCTAACTCCTGATTTACCTACCTTTAATTTAAACTTCTACTATTATAAACTTGGATAAATTGGCATTCAGTTCTGGTAAAAAGTAACAGCATTACCGCTTGAATGGGTAATCAGAAACACGGACCAGAAATCTCATCATTGATTGTTATCAACATCTAACTCCTGATTTACCTACCTTTAATTTAAACTTCTACTATTATAAACTTGGATAAATTGGCATTCAGTTCTGGTAAAAAGTAACAGCATTACCGCTTGAATGGGTAATCAGAAACACGGACCAGAAATCTCATCATTGATTGTTATCAACATCTAACTCCTGATTTACCTACCTTTAATTTAAACTTCTACTATTATAAACTTGGATAAATTGGCATTCAGTTCTGGTAAAAAGTAACAGCATTACCGCTTGAATGGGTAATCAGAAACACGGACCAGAAATCTCATCATTGATTGTTATCAACATCTAACTCCTGATTTACCTACCTTTAATTTAAACTTCTACTATTATAAACTTGGATAAATTGGCATTCAGTTCTGGTAAAAAGTAACAGCATTACCGCTTGAATGGGTAATCAGAAACACGGACCAGAAATCTCATCATTGATTGTTATCAACATCTAACTCCTGATTTACCTACCTTTAATTTAAACTTCTACTATTATAAACTTGGATAAATTGGCATTCAGTTCTGGTAAAAAGTAACAGCATTACCGCTTGAATGGGTAATCAGAAACACGGACCAGAAATCTCATCATTGATTGTTATCAACATCTAACTCCTGATTTACCTACCTTTAATTTAAACTTCTACTATTATAAACTTGGATAAATTGGCATTCAGTTCTGGTAAAAAGTAACAGCATTACCGCTTGAATGGGTAATCAGAAACACGGACCAGAAATCTCATCATTGATT
>NIVC01001317.1:242500-262528 GCA_002269645.1 Macrostomum lignano | reverse complement strand
TATGTGCATCTTGTATTGTCTTTCTAGCATCGAGACGAACTAGCGCTAACAGTTTGGCAATGGTTAGAAAAGTCTTTGTTAAACGATTACCCTGTTGTTACGATCCTGTAGTGATATTTAGTTAGCAAACGAAGTATTTACAGGCTAAATTCCCTCTTGAAAAATACACTGCGGTCAATTCGCTTTCAGGCAATGGACCCAAAAATTCTAGATGCGCCATATTGATGATGCGGCCACATCGCGGGTAAGCCAACAAACTCCGCCCCATTATAGATGTCGGGTGCCCCAGTGTCATACAACAAACAGTCTAAGTATATCGACTGGTTAATATGCCTGGCACTTCAAGTGAGCAAGAAATTAAGCTGAGGGCAGTACTCTCAGCTTAAATCATTTGGCTTGCTGCCACAGTAAAAGCTGTCAGAGTTGAAGCCGCCAGCTTGGGATGGCGTACGCACGTGGCAGCTCTGGGCCCTCTGGGTACTAGAGCCTCAGTCCTGACGCTCTCGACTCGACTGTCACAGCAATATCCCATGTCACACTGTCAGCAATGTCACTGTCACAATATCTGATTCTTTTAATTTAGTCTTCCTCCGTGTAGTTTAATAAAGATTTTAACATAAAATAGCTAGAAAAATCTAAATTCATTGCTTAAAAGTGCTTAAATGCTTAAAAATATTATGCAATTATATTCAGTTAGAACAATAGTGCAATATTCAGTTAGATAGTATACAGTATATTTTACAAGAATTTGTACTTTGTATTAAAAAATACGATTCGTAAGGTGTCGATCGACGCTCTCGTCTGTTTGAAGGTCCGAGCGGAGCAGTAGCGAGTGCGCAGAGTCCAGCTGCCCCTCCAGCGTGGCCATCAGCGTCGTCCAACGTCTCGGCTGGATGTCCTTTTCCTGCACGTGTGGGCACCAGGCTGCTGAGCCAGGTAAACCGCTGACAGAGTGCAATAGTGGCACATCAGTTCGTCACAGTGAGCTGCTCAAACCTTGGTACGTCCTGGTGTTCTGCAGGACGGCGTACTATTGATCGTTGTCCATCGGCCGTCGCCACTGGGGAGAACCGCCGCAGCGTTCGATCTGGGATTGAACCTCCTGTCATGAACCGTTGAAGGCGCCCATGCAGCGCCAGATCGACAGGCGGGTCGATGTGGGCCTTTAACATCGGCAGTGTAGTCAGCTGCAGGGTTATGACCAAAGTGCTATTGAAGAAGCGCACAAGCTAGCTAGATTTTTCCGCCGTGCTTCTCCCACCAAGAGCTTTCAGTGCACCTTTTCTGTTCATGCAAAAGTTTGTACGCTTGTCAGGCAGTGAAATTGTTAATCCCATGAGAATGCAGCCTGCACCTGGAATCCGACGGTTTGGCTCAAAAATTTTACCTTTCAGGCAATTTCTAATGCTTTTCTTTGACGCAAATTTTACCTGCTTGAACTTTTATTAACTTGAATCGCAAAAATAAATAATACCAAAAGCACTGTTGACAGTTTTATTAAGTACAGCCACATGTACCAGCAATAAAATTTTCTTAATCATATTCATATTAATAATGACCTGATTTATAAATTATCGATCTTTTAAAGCGGATGCAAGCGCATGCGAATTCGGCATTTGAAGAGGCAAGAGTTGAGCTTTTGCTCTTCAAGTTTTTGAAGTGAAACTTAGTCGAATGAGTTATTGATTGCGACAAACTCTTTCACTTGAAGGACCAGGTAAAGACTGCTGCCAGAGGAAAGGGAGAGAGGAGAGGGAGTAGAGAAGAGATAGGAGAGGAGAGGATGAGATGAGATGAGAGAAAGGAGAGAAAAGAGAAAAATAGAAGATTAGAGAAGACAGCTGAGGAGACACAAATCGGATTCCTTTTGTTAGCCAAGTAAGGCTTGATTCAATCAACCCAGGGGCGTCGCCACGGATTTTATGGTGGGGGACAAAGCCAAGAATTCTACAAGTACATGTACATCATTTTCAGAATCTGTGTTGTCAGCGCTCCTTTTGGCGCCGCAGGCACTCATTTTAGCGCCACAGGCACTCATTGTAGCGCCACAGGCACTCATTGTAGCGCCACAAGCACTCATTTTAGCGCCACAAGCACTCATTTTAGCGCCACTGGCACTCATTTTAGCGCCGCAGACACTCATTCTAGCGCCACTGGCACTCATTCTAGCGCCACTGCACTCATTCTAGCGCCACTGGCACTCATTCTAGCGCCACTGGCACTCATTCTAGCGCCACTGGCACTCATTTTAGCGCCGCACAAACTCATTTTAGCGCCGCAGACACTCATTCTAGCGCCACTGGCACTCATTTTAGCGCTACCGGCACTCATTTTAGCGCCGCAGACACTCATTCTAGCGCCGCACAAACTCATTTTAGCGCCGCAGACACTCATTCTAGCGCCGCAGGCACTCATTTTAGCGCCGCAGGCACTCATTCTAGCGCCGCAGGCACTCATTCTAGCGCCGCAGACACTCATTCTAGCGCCGCAGACACTCATTCTAGCGCCGCAGACACTCATTCTAGCGCCGCAGGCACTCATTCTAGCGCCGCAGGCACTCATTCTAGCGCCGCAGACACTCATTCTAGCGCCGCAGACACTCATTCTAGCGCCGCAGGCACTCATTCTAGCGCCAGCATGTGTCCCCATAGCTTTTACGCGGGTGCAGGTGGGACGCCCCTGTATCAACTACTTGAAGTCATAAAAAGTCATGTTAGATATATTTGCATCTTTGCTGTGATAGAAGCTGCATCTGATACGAGTACATCTGCATTCTTCCAACTTGACAGCTGGCATCTGATGTTCCCTGACACCCTGACAGAAGCAACGTATTCATGCTATTAAAGCCCCCCCCAATTATATTATAATTTACACACTTAAACAAAGCCAAAGAGAAGCAAATAATTTTAGGAGTGAGGTTTCAAGATTAATGAAAATCAGTTTAATAGTTATGGAAGCCATTGCTGCTACATGGCTAATCTACAGCACAACAATCTTCAACAGCAGCTCCTGAATTTTTCTGCACCAAGACCGGCTCTCCGACTCGCTGGGGCACCGCAGGCGCAGGACGTGCATCCGTTGCAGTCACCAGCCAGCTGCAGGTACAGGTCGACTGAGGGAGACAGTTGGGGGGGGTTGCAGTCACCAGCCAGCTGCAGGTACAGGTCGACTGAGGGAGACAGTTGGGGGGGCGGCTCACTGGGAGCAGGTGTGAGAATGGAAGAGTAAAGATGGAGATACGAAGAGAAAAGAAGTGAGAGGAAGAAGCTACATGTACATGTAGATGAGAGACAAAAGAGAGAATAGTGAGAAGAGATAGGAGAGAAGAAAGAGAGAAAGGGGAAGGGGAGACAAGAAAGAGGAGAGAGGGAAGGGGAGAGAAGAAAGAGGAGAGGGAAGGGGAGAGAAGAGAGAGGAGAGGGAAGGGGAGAGAAGAGAGAGGAGAGAAGGAAGGGGAGAGAAGAAAGAGGAGAGATGGAAGGGGAGAGAAGAGAGAGGAGAGAAGGAAGGGAGAGAAGAAAGAGGAGAGAGGGAAGGGGAGAGAAGAGAGAGGAGAGAGGGAAGGGGAGAGAAGAAAGAGGAGAGATGGAAGGGGAGAGAAGAGAGAGGAGAGATGGAAGGGGAGAGAAGAGAGAGGAGAGAGGGAAGGGGAGAGAAGAGAGAGGAGAGAGGGAAGGGGAGAGAAGAGAGAGGAGAGAGGGAAGAGGGAAGGGGAGAGAAGAAAGAGGAGAGAGGGAAGAGGGAAGGGGAGAGAAGAAAGAGGAGAGATGGAAGGGAGAGAAGAGAGAGGAGAGAGGGAAGGGGAGAGAAGAAAGAGGAGAGAGGGAAGAGGGAAGGGAGAGAAGAAAGAGAGAAAGGGGAAGGGAGAGAAGAGAGAGGAGAGAAGGAAGGGAGAGGAGAGAGGGAAGAGGGAAGGGGAGAGAAGAAAGAGAGAGAGAGAGTGGGTATATCTTTTGCCATTAGGGACTTAAAAATGAGGCCACAGGAGTCTCACAGGCGGCCCCGTCGGGCACGAAGCAGTGCGCAATGCGGTGGATCGGCAGCGGGTCCAGCAGAAGCGGCAGCGGTGCCGACTCTCCCAACGCCGTCTGCTGTTGCTGCTGCTGCGGCTCCGCGGATTCCTCCGACGCGCCAGCAGCCGCCGCCGCCGCCGCCAAGATGAGTGAGTCGGGGAACAGAAAGCAGCGAGCTTCGCTGGACCGGCCTCGCTCCAACAGGAGGATGCGCCCGCAGTGCAGCAGGCTGGACGATGGCCTCCTGAACATCTGCTGCTGCTGGCCATCCCGATGGTGCGACACGAACATCAGGCACGGCTCCGGCGACCTGCCGCCAGCGCTGGTCAGGTGGCCAGGCAAACAGCTGGCCTGGTGGTTTTATGAAAAAACAATTATAGTTGGTCATTCCGATTCACGCTACTCATAGTACATAGCCACATGCGGCCCGCAAAGCGTCTCAATCCGGTCTTGAAAATTCACGATAGCAATCCTTCCGCTTGATGTTCGTGTCTCTCCTCTCTCTCCTCTCTCTCCTCTCCTCTCCTCTCCTCTCCTCTCCTCTCCTGTCCTCTCCTGTCCTCTCCTCTCCTGTCCTCTCCTCTCCTCTCCTCTCCTCTCCTCTCCTGTCCTCTCCTGTCCTCTCCTCTCCTGTCCTCTCCTCTCCTCTCCTCTCCTCTCCTCTCCTCTTTTCGCTCCTGTCCTCTCCTCTCCTCTCCTCTCCTCTCCTCTCCTCTCCTCTCCTCTCCTCTCCTCTCCTCTCCTCTCCTCTCCTCTCCTCTCCTCTCCTCTCCTGTCCTCTCCTCTCCTCTCCTCTCCTCTCCTCTCCTGTCCTCTCCTGTCCTCTCCTCTCCTGTCCTCTCCTCTCCTCTCCTCTCCTCTCCTCTCCTCTCCTCTTTTCGCTCCTGTCCTCTCCTCTCCTCTCCTCTCCTCTCCTCTCCTCTCCTCTTTTCGCTCCTCTCCTCTCCTCTCCTCTCCTCTCCTCTCCTCTCCTCTCCTCTCCTCTCCTCTCCTCTCCTCTCTCTTCTCTCTCTCTCCTCTCTCTCCTCTCTCTTCTCCTCTCTCTCCTCTCCTCTCCTCTCCTCCCCTCTTACCTCTCATCTCATATAAGATTTTATTTTTTAAAAAATATGCAACCAACGCATGTAAAACGCAAATTGATTTGCCGATAAGAATCATGAATCAGGGTGGTGGCATACTCGTATGTTTTCAACTAAATCGCATCAAATTACTGAGTCCAAATGCATTTAAATAATGCAGAGACCCCCAGTCGATGGGCAATATAGCTCGTACAATGCCGAGCGGTCCGAAACCTTTTGACCTGGACACATATCAGTAGCCAAATATTTGCCCAATCTCGCTATATTCGCATTGCATGGTTCTTGGACGTCAGCTCTGAAAAAAAATTTACAAAAAAATCTCGGCAAAGCAATTAATTCTTGCGGCTGATCCTTTTGATCCCAGTCTGCTAGATGGAAAAATGAAGTCTCGATTCAGTTTGTACAGTAAATCTGTTTATTGACTCGCTCTAAAATTTACAATGTGGCCAAATACAGGATGCCTATCCCAGTTCTTCAGCTAATAATCACGAACGGACTAAGGGCAGCAGCCTTTGCTCTTTTAAAGATAATTTGTTCATTTTTTGATGTAGTGATGTACAAATACATCACAATTCAAAATTCCTCATCTCATTGTTTACATGTAGCACCCACCTCACTCCTCCAGCTCTCACCTCACTCCTCCAGCTCCCACCTCACTCCTCCAGCTCCCACCTCACTCCTCCAGCTCTCACCTCACTCCTCCAGCTCCCACCTCACTCTCCAGCTCCCACCTCACTCCTCCAGCTCCCACCTCACTCCTCCAGCTCCCACCTCACTCCTCCAGCTCCCACCTCACTCCTCCAGCTCCCACCTCACTCCTTCAGCTCCCACCTCACTCCTCCAGCTCCCACCTCACTCCTCCAGCTCCCACCTCACTCCTCCAGCTCCCACCTCACTCCTCCAGCTCCCACCTCACTCCTCCAGCTCCCACCTCACTCCTCCAGCTCCCACCTCACTCCTCCAGCTCCCACCTCACTCCTCCAGCTCCCACCTCACTCCTCCAGCTCCCACCTCACTCCTCCAGCTCCCACCTCACTCCCAGCACTCACAATATCATACAGTGATTTCACATCCCTCCGAAATGCGCCGCCAAAGCCGCCGCTCCTGGCGCCGCCGGAGCTGCCTGCCAGCCGCCAAGCAGTGGCTGGTGCAGCAGTCGTTGACGTCGCCGTTGCAGACACCCCAGCCGACATCGCAGAACCAGTCGGCTCCGGCTCGCGGCCGCACTCCGGCAGTGCGCTGGGACTTTTGGCCACGCCCAGCTGCAGAAGCCTGGGAACCATTGGGGGCGGTAGTGAGGGCTGCTGCTGCTGCTGCTGCTGCACCTGTTGCTTGTCGTCTTGCCTGCGCCGTCTTCTACGTTCATTCGACTGCTGTCGGCCGAGGTCAGCTGAACGGCTGCCGCAGGCGGTTCGAGCAATCTCGTTGAGCAGAGGGTGCCAGCCGCTTGTCTGAAGTCGTGTTGAGAAAGCTATCAAGTTCTAAAAGAGTTTGCCGCACTCAGCTACACCCACCTCACTCCGCTACACCCACCTCACTCCGCTACACCCACCTCACTCCGCTACACCCACCTCACTCAGCTACACCCACCTCACTCAGCTACACCCACCTCACTCCGCTACACCCACCTCACTCCGCTACACCCACCTCACTCAGCTACACCCACATCACTCAGCTACACCCACCTCACTCCGCTGAACCCACCTCACTCCGCCACACCCACCTCACTCAGCTACACCCACCTCACTCAGCTACACCCACATCACTCAGCTACACACACGGAGTGGAGTGTTTATCCAATTAAAAGTGCTTATAAATACAACAAACTTATTACCTTGCCGCACGTGATCAAGCTATCCAGCGGAAACGCAATACTGCCCAGAAACTCTGCAAATCTGAATCAGTTAAAAAATCATGAAAGAGTTTCGCCCCAGTCAAAGAAGAGGGCTTACTTCAACAAGTTCAACATCCAAGCTAGCTGGCTCACCCTTCGCGACCGAGCTGATTCCAAGCTGAAATTAACAGATTCTTTTTCCCGCAAACTTTTGAGGATGCGGAGCCTTGGTGCCGCTGCTGCTGGTGCTGCTGGTGCTCTAGCGGCAAATTGAGCACAAAGTGCTCGTTGAACAATGGGAAATCGGTGTCGGGCACAACCTGCGATTGACATTTCTCGCTGTTCTGACCCTCGGATAGAAACTTATCTGGAAGGGTTGCATGCTGTTTCTATAGTGGCTCTGGTGAAATATAGCAGTACGCGACTGCACTCCTGACTCGCTCCTGACTCAATCTCTAGCTACCTCACTCCCCCATCAGCAACCTCACTCTCCATTAGCTACCTCACTCCCCATTAGCTACCTCACTCTCTCATTAGCTACCTTACTTCCCATTAGCTACCTCAGTCCCCATTAGCTACCTCACTCCCCATTAGCTACCCCACTCCCTCATTAGCTACCTCACTCCTCCATTAGCTACCTCACTCCTCCATTAGCTACCCCACTCCCTCATTAGCTACCCCACTCCCTCATTAGCTACCCCACTCCCTCATTAGCTACGTCACTCCCGATTAGCTACCTCACTCCCCATTAGCTACCCCACTCCCTCATTAGCTACCTCACTCCTCCATTAGCTACCTCACTCCTCC
This sequence comes from Macrostomum lignano, assembly GCA_002269645.1. Taxonomy (NCBI): domain Eukaryota; kingdom Metazoa; phylum Platyhelminthes; family Macrostomidae; genus Macrostomum; species Macrostomum lignano. The sequence continues at coordinate 254,795 of NIVC01001317.1, read as the reverse complement.
ATTAGCTACCCCACTCCCTCATTAGCTACCTCACTCCTCCATTAGCTACCCCACTCCCTTATTAGCTACCTCACTCCTCCATTAGCTACCTCACTCCCCATTAGCTACCTCACTTCTCCATTAGCTACCCCACTCCCTCATTAGCTACCTCACTCCTCCATTAGCTACCCCACTCCCTCATTAGCTACGTCACTCCCCATTAGCTACCTCACTCCCCCATTAGCTACCCCACTCCCTCATCAGCTACCTCACTCCTCCATTAGCTACCCCACTCCCTCATCAGCTACCTCACTCCCCATTAGCTACCTCACTCCCCCATTAGCCACCTCACTCCCCATTAGCCACCTCACTCCGCCATTACCTACCTCACTCCCGCAGCCAACGCCCTCACAAGTTTTCCAAGAACTCACCCTAACAAAGCTGCAGCACCGCTGTCCCCTTTGGGAAGTCAAATTTCTGGCCGCAATGACTGCAAATTGAGATGCAAAGGTGGAGACCGATTTTGACTGAAGGACGAACCTTCAAGCTGCACTAGAATCGCAATAAAAAGTTCAGCTTAGCAACTCACGAGAAATTCTCAGCTGGGTTGATGCCGCTTGGATTGACAGCTTCAGTTCGGCATCTGGAAATTTTGGGAGTTCTGAAACATTTTGAAGAGTTGAGTTGACTATTACTCAACTAATGAATAAGCATTCTTAATTAACCACCCTAGGTCCCTAATCAGACTCCAGAAATCCCTAATCAGACACCAGAAATCCCTAATCAGCCACCAGAAATCCCTAATCAGACACCAGAAATCCCTAATCAGCCACCAGAAATCCCTAATCAGACACCAGAAATCCCTAATCAGACACCAGAAATCCCTAATCAGACACCAGAAATCCCTAATCAGAGACCAGAAATCCCTAATCAAAGACCGGAAATCCCTAATCAGAGACCAGAAATCCCTAATCAAAGACCAGAAATCCCAGAGATCCCTCACCGCCTCTCAAGCAGTCCGCCCCAGCCGCCGCCCCAGCCGCCGCTGATGTCATGGAAGCTGATGCGGCCGCAGTTCCGCTGCCAGCTGTGTTACCTGATGTAGAGCTGGCGACGTCCGATTGAAACAGCTTCCAGCCTCCGCTGGGCATAGCGCAGCCTCATCAATGGTTAATAAAACTCCACACTGACGAAGAGAGGTGAACAGAGCGTAAAAATGTTTTTTCTGCGCTTCTCCTTCTGTGGTTTCGCCGAAATTGATGAGGCGGCAGTTGGGAGACTGAGAGGGAGAGAGAGAGAGCTTCGTGTTCAGAAGTGCGGTGTTAATTTCTTTGTCCCAGCGCTTGGCGCTGCCTTTTGCCTGCCTGCTCGATTTTCACCGCCCGGTCCCTCATCCTTCACCGGCGACCCGTTCTGTGCCATTTTCTTACAGAGCGGCCTCACTGATTGGCTGCATGGTGATTCGTTTCTCTGTGCGTAAAATCTGTGCGAGAGTGGGACTTATCAGATAGACACTTTGCACAACTGCTGGATTCCGCTGGGTTCTCTTGTAATTACTGCTACCCCCATTACCTGCTCTTGCCTACCCGCCAAAGCCTCTCTCCACCCTCCCCTCTCACCATCTCACCCTCTCTCCCCTCTCACCTCTCTCCCCTCTCATCTCTCTCCCCTCTCCCCTCTCTCCCCTCTCACCCTCTCTCCCCTCTCACCCTCTCTCCCCTCTCACCCTCTCTCCCTCTCACACTCTCTCCCCTCTCACCTCTCTCCCCTCTCACCTCTCTCCCCTCTCACCCTCTCTCCCCTCTCACCCTCTCTCCTCCTCATTCTTCCCCTCTTCTCTCTCTTCTCCCTTCTCAACCTCTCTTCCCTCTCCTCTCCTCCTTCTCCTCTCCCTTCTCATCCTATCTCCCCTCCAATCTCCTCTCTCACCCCTCTCCCCTCTTCTCTCCCTCTCTCCTTTCCCCACTCACCCTCATTCCTATCTTCCCTCTCTTCCCCTCCTCACTCCTATCTACTCTCCTCCAACTCCCCTCTTCAACACTGTCTTTTATCTACTTTCCCTCCACGTGACTCGCCGCCTTTACAAGCAAAGTTTCTGAATAACTGAAAAATCCAATGCGTGGAACAGTCCAGGATGCAGTCACCCTAAGCCATAATTTTTATTTTTCATTTTCGCTTGCACCTCTCCGTCAGCTGAAACCGAAATCTCAGATAGTTGCGCAACATTTGCCAACAGAAGAAAATGAACTTCCTTGACGCGACTGCGAAAGCCGTCCCAGTAAATCTGTAACAGAAGCTGACCTGCCGCTGATGAAGTGGCGGGCCTGTGATCTGCTGGGTCAGAGTTGAAATTGCCCACCTAGGTTCGGGATCTTCCAGTGCGACAATCTGGCAGAAGCCAGACCTCTGGATAGCGCTTCACCCCTCACTCATACCAGTAGTAAAGTGCTAGTAGTACGGCAAATACTAAAGGATACAACTCGTTACAACCAGTTAGTTAATCAGTTTGCAGGGGGCTGTCACCCCTTCAAGGCCAGTAGTCATGCCATTTTGCTGACACAGATACGTGCTCACACAGGGTGCACAGCGGCACTGACTTTCTAATCGTCAGGCATGTACACTCTGTGTGCCTTGTACATGTGCACATGTACACACTGCATCATCAATAGCTTGCACTGCAGCTGACACACACTGCATCATCAATAGCTTGCACTGCAGCTGGCACACACTGCATCATCAATAGCTTGCACTGCAGCTAGCACACACTGCATCATCAATAGCTTGCACTGCAGCTGGCACACACTGCATCATCAATAGCTTGCACTGCAGCTGACACACACTGCATCATCAATAGCTTGCACTGCAGCTGGCACACACTGCATGCATCATCAATAGCTTGCACTGCAGCTGGCACACACTGCATCATCAATAGCTTGCACTGCAGCTGACACACTGCATCATCAATAGCTTGCACTGCAGCTGGCACACACTGCATGCATCATCAATAGCTTGCACTGCAGCTGGCACACACTGCATCATCAATAGCTTGCACTGCAGCTGACACACACTGCATCATCAATAGCTTGCACTGCAGCTGACACACACTGCATCATCAATAGCTTGCACTGCAGCTGGCACACACTGCATGCATCATCAATAGCTTGCACTGCAGCTGGCACACACTGCATCATCAATAGCTTGCACTGCAAGTTGCTGAGGGAAAAAAGGAAGTAGGCAAAAAAATCACTGGAAATCCCCGACCTCCCTGTCCAGGGATTATGGATTTCCGGGGCTGCGGAGGGCGGAGGCGGAACTGGGGATGAGGCAGGAGGGGGCGGGTAGCGCTTGTCATCAGACAGGTAGCAGCATGCTGTATATTTGTAATAGAGATCCGCAGCCACTCCGCGCATTCCTGCTTTGCCCCTGTAGTTTTATTCACTGTTCCTAGAAGAATGGATGGGGCAGGGACAGACTTAATGGGAGCGCTGGCCCTCCAGCAACACCTTGCTAATTGGCAGTGCGCGGCCAGCCAGCTAATTGCCGGGCATTTCTTTTGGCTTCGCGGCCCTCAAAACTTCGCCGGAGGATTCAATCGAGCTTTCCGGATGCTTTGGGGGAGGGGGGGTTGCGCCGTGCGCATTAGCGACCGAGCTCCGGGTTAGCGACTGCCGCCTGTAGCTGCTTTCAGTCGCCAATGCTGCGCGCATGTCTGCTGCTTCTGCACAATCGGAAAACACGGATGCTGTGCCTTCATCAGCTGCTTCTCCAGCGCCCTCACTCTGCCAGGCCTAATCCCGTAGCCTCCTACAGCCCTCTCTCACCCTCCATCTCCCTCTCACCCTCCATCTCCATCTCCCTCTTACCTTCAATCTCCCTCTCACCCTCTATCTCCCTCTCCCTCTCACCCTCCATCTCCCTCTAGCCATCCGTCTCCCTCTCACCCTGCATGTCCCTCTCACCCTCCATCTCCCTCTCACCCTCCATCTCTCTCTCACCCTGCTTCTCCCTCTCACCCTCCATCTCCCTCTCACCCTCCATTTCCCTCTCACCCTCCATCTCCCTCTCACCCTCCATCTCCCTCTCACCTTTCATCTCCCTCTCACCCTCCATCTTTCTCTCACCCTCCACCTCCCTTCCACCCTCCATCTCACTCTCACCCTGCATCTCCCTCTCACACTGCATCTCAGTCTCCCTCTACTATCTCTCTTATCTACTTGTTTCTATCGCTCTCTTCAAATCAACGCACTTGCAATATCGGCTTTACAGCTGTTTGACTCATCTAAATGTTTCATGTGACTTAAACTCTTTCCAATTATGTTTTCTTTCAATTTTCACTCGAATCGCTCCAATGAAAATATAGGTATTCTTACTAGCAATCTACGCCCCCCGTTGGGGAGCCAAAGAAATGCAATACACGTATTTTTAATAAGCTACATGTAGCCTTGAAATCTTAAAAAATCTCCTGTCAAAATTCTAACCCTAACCAAAACCCTAAATTCAATGTTTTGTCCATGAGTTTTTGCATGATCGATGCTTCTATGATTTTTGGCATGACGCTTCCATTGTTTTTGCATGACGCTTCCATTATTTTTGCATGATGCTTCCATGATAAACATTTTTAATAAGCTAAATGAGCCAAGTTATAAGCTACCCTAACCCTAACCCTAACCCGAATCTTAACGCAATAACCCTGAACCTAACCCTAAACCTAAACCCTAATACCAACCCTAACACTAACCCTACAGCCTGACATCTGCATAAGTTTGTGAAGAGCTAGTATTATTTTTTAGCTTAGTATCTTAGCGTTAGGGAGCCAAAAATACAGTACAAGTTTTGTAATAAACTACATGTAGCATCTCTTTGCAATATACCTCAGAAGTCCCTTGTAAGCCTTGAAATGTCAGTAATTCCCCCCACAAGCTTTAACAAATCAACTCCCCCCTTGACATCTCAGCGATGCCCCAAATAAGCCTTGAAGTCTAAAAAAATCTGTTAACCTTCTAACCCTAACCCTAGCCTAACCCTAACCCTAACCCTAGCCTAACCCTAACCCTAACCCTAACCCTAGCCTAACCCTAACCCTAACCCTAACCCTAACCTAACCCTAAAGCATTGAAATTTCAGTAATTCTGAGTCATTATAGCACTACTACAGCGTTATAGCGATTCCCTGCAAGCCTCGACATCGTAGGGATTCCCAAATGAATCTCTTAAATTCGACATGAAGCTTCTTTTTTATTTTTTACATTATGCTTTTTCTATCAGTGAGCCCTGAGGAGCCAACAAAAAATGTAATAAAAAGTTTTCATTAAACTACATGTAGCTTCTGACTTTAGCCTTGAAATCTCATTTATACCCCCGTGAGCCTTGACATCTCAGCTATTCCCCCCGTAAGCCTTGACATGTCAGCGATGCCCCCCATAAATCTTGAAATCTAAAAAATCCCCTGTTAACCTTGAAACCCGATAAAATATAACCCTCAACCCACACCTGACCTAAACCTAACTTTAACCCAACCTAAAGCCTTGAAATCTCAGCAATTCTTCTCCCCTAAGCCTTGACATTTTAGTGATTCCTTCTTTAAGAATCACAGCACTATAACGATTTCCACCAAGCTTTGACATTGTAGCAATTCCCAAATGAATCTTTTAACTTCGACATGACTTTTCTTATATCTATACATAGTGCTACTTTTATTTTTTACATGACTCTGCTTCTATCAGCGCCCCCCCTGTGGCGAGCCAACAATGAATGTAATAAAAATTGAGTAAAGTACATGAACTTTGAAGTAGCTTCTGACTTTTGCTTTGACATCTCAGAAACCCCCCCCACCTGTAATCTCAGTTATTCTCTGTGAGCCTTGACGTCTCAGTAATTCTCCCCAGCACAGCACTGTACTATAGCTTCATTTAATTTTTATATGACACCTTTCATGTCTGACATGGCGCTTCTTTTGATTTTTACATGACGCTTCTTTTATTCTTCCATTATTCTTCTTAATTTTTTAAATGACACTTTCATTAGTTTTTATATGAGGCTTCTATGATTGTTTGCATGACGCTTCTATGATTTTACCATGACGCTTCTATTATTGTTTGCATGACGCTTCTATGATTTTTACATGACGCAACTATGATTTTTTAAATGACGCTTTTATGATTTTTTACATGACGCTTCTATGCTTGTTTACATGACGCTTCTATGCTTGTTTACATGACGCTTCTATGATTGTTTACATGACTCTTCTATGATTGTTTACATGACGCTTCTATGATTGTTTACATGACGCTTCTTTGATTTTTACATGACGCTTCTATGATTTTTTTACATGACGCTTCTATGATTGTTTACATGACGCTTCTATGATTGTTTACATGACTCTTTTATGATTGTTTACATGACGCTTCTATGATTTTTACATGACGCTTCTATGATTGTTTACATGACGCTTCTATGATTTTTTACATGACGCTTTTATGCTTTTTTTACATGACGCTTCTATGATTGTTTGCATGACGCTTCTATGATTGTTTACATGATGCTTCTATGATTGTTTACATGACGCTTCTATGATTTTTACATGACGCTTCTATGATATTTTTATGACGCTTCTATGATTGTTTACATGACGCTTCTATGATTGTTTACATGACGCTTCTATGATTTTTTACATGACGCTTCTATGATTGTTTACATGACTCTTCTATGATTGTTTACATGACGCTTCTATGATTGTTTACATGACGCTTCTTTGATTTTTACATGACGCTTCTATGATTTTTTTACATGACGCTTCTATGATTGTTTACATGACGCTTCTATGATTGTTTACATGACTCTTCTATGATTGTTTACATGACGCTTCTATGATTTTTACATGACGCTTCTATGATTGTTTACATGACGCTTCTATGATTTTTTACATGACGCTTTTATGCTTTTTTACATGACGCTTCTATGATTGTTTGCATGACGCTTCTATGATTGTTTACATGATGCTTCTATGATTGTTTACATGACGCTTCTATGATTTTTACATGACGCTTCTATGATTTTTTTATGACGCTTCTACGATTGTTTACATGACGCTTCTATGATTGTTTACATGACGCTTCTATGATTTTTTACATGACGCTTCTATGATTTTTACATGACGCTTCTATGATTTTTGCATGACGCTTCCATGATTTTTTACATGACGCATTAATGGTTTTTTCATTTCACTTCGATGATTTTTTATGACGCTTCTATGATTTTTTATGACGCTTCTATGACTGTTTGCATGACGCTTCTATGATTGTTTGCATGACGCTTCTATGATTTTTAATGACGCTACTATGATTGTTTTCATGACGCTTCTATGATTTTTGCATGACGCTTCTATGATTATTACATTACGCTTTTATTATTTTTTCATGACGCTTCCATGATTTTTTCATGACGCTTCTATGATTTTTTATGACGCTTTTTTGACTTTTACATGACGCTTCTATGATTGTTTGCATGACGCTTCTATGATTGTTTACATGACGCTTCTATGATTTTACCATGACGCTTCTATGATTGTTGGCATGACGCTTCTATGAATTTTTACATGGCGATTCTATGATTGTTTACATGACGCTACTATGATTGTTTACATGACGCTTCTATGATTTTTTCATGACGCTTCTATGATTTTTTACATTACACTTCCATGATTTTTATATAACGCTTTTACGATTTTTACATGGCGATTCTATGATTGTTTACATGACGCTTCTATGATTTTTTACATGACGCTTCTATGATTTTTTTCATGACGCTTCTATGATTTTTTACATGACGCTTCTATGATTTTTACATGACGCTTCTATGATTTTTTACATGACGCTTCTATGATTTTTACATGACACTTCTATGATTTTTTCATGACGCTTCTATGATTTTTTACATTACGCTTCTATGATTTTTTCATGTCACTTCGATGATTTTTTATGACGCTTCTATGATTTTTTATGACGCTATTTTGACTTTTACATGACGCTTCTATGATTGTTTACATGACGCTTCTATGATTTTTTAAATGACGCTACTATGATTGTTTGCATGACGCTTCTATGATTTTTACATGACGCTACTATGATTGTTTGCATGACGCTTCTATGATTTTTACATGACGCTTCTATGATTTTTTCATGACGCTTCTATGATTTTTGCATGACGCTTCTATGATTATTACATGACGCTTTTATTATTTTTTCATGACGCTTCCATGATTTTTTCATGACGCTTCTATGATTTTTTATGACGCTTTTTTGACTTTTACATGACGCTTCTATGATTGTTTGCATGACGCTTCTATGATTGTTTACATGACGCTTCTATGATTTTTTCATGACGCTTCTATGATTTTTTTACATGACGCTTCTATGATTGTTTACATGACGCTTCTATGATTTTTTACATTACACTACCATGATTTTTATATAACGCTTTTACGATTTTTACATGGCGATTCTATGATTGTTTACATGACGCTTCTATGATTTTTTACATGACGCTTCTATGATTTTTTCATGACGCTTCTATGATTTTTTACATGACGCTTCTATGATTGTTTACATGACGCTTCTATGATTGTATACATGACGCTTCTATGATTGTTTACATGACGCTTCTATGATTTTTATATAACGCTTTTACGATTTTTTACATGGCGCTTCTATGATTGTTTACATGACACTTCTATGATTTTTTACATGACGCTTCTTTTTAAAAAGTCTTTTAGTTTTCCTGACGTTGAAAAGCTTTAATTAAAAAAATTATACTCTATGAAAATTCGAACCATCGTCGCTGCATTTGGCAGTTCAGTTTGTTCACCTCTAGGCTAGCTCTCATCGTTTTGATAACATCAAATTTTGCACTTATATAATTCAACACTTTAAAATCCAAGCATAGAGTAAATCACACGAAGCAGTTATGACATAATCAGTTTCTCAGTCAGTCAGTATCAGTTAACAATATGGTTACGCAATTTAAATCAAGTCTGGTGCTACGCTTCCACACTGCATTTTCAATTCAAGTCGGAGTTACAATTCAGTTATGATGTAATCTATTTCAGAATCAGAATTCAACCAGTCAGTTTTTTCTCTAGTATTCTTACAATGCATTTCAAGTCGAAAAGTTTGCTTGACCTTTGCAAAAAAGCATGTTTTTCGAATATTTAATCGCTTTAACATGGAGCAATTTCTTAGCCAAGATGCATGTACCGTCCCAGGAAAATTTCTGATCGAACAGTGCAAGTTCGAAGAAAATCGGTCCAGCCATTTTTTCTCTAATCGATTGCGTACAAACAAACAACTCATTTTTAGTATATACGAGGCCAACTCCTCCTTCGGAGAAGAAAGGGGAAGAACTCCCATCACCGGAATCCCATTTCCTGAACTCTCTGCGAAACAGAAATCGTCTCCGTGAAACTGAACACCATCAAAATCCTCTCCGCGAAAATTCTCTCCGTGTAACTGGACTCAATTGAATTTTCTCCATCAAACAGAACCCAGCTCTCAGAATTCATTGGTTATGGTTAGGGTTAGGGTTAGAGCTACACACAGCTGCGTGTTGAAAGGCGCCGTAAAGACATCGAACCAATTAAATTGCGCAACTTATTTCTCAGGCAGTCAGTATCAGCCTCGGTTAAAGTTAACAAAAAAACTGCGCAATCTAAATCAACCCTTCAATACACAGCGACCGAACCCCTTCGAATACGCAGTGCAGCTAGAAATTGAACCCCCCCCCCCACTGTTGGGGGTCTGTCAAACCCTCATTGAACCCCCGAAATGGAGTACAATCTTTGCAAAAAGTTAAAAGTATTGAAATCGCTTTTCGAATGCTGTGCTTTTAATTTTCACATTTAGAGCAAACAACTTATATCCCCTAACTCAGCGTTGCAACCTCTTTCCAGCAATATAAGTCTCTTCTCTTAAAGTTTAAAACTCGAGGAACAGTTTGGCTTTGAAATTTCCCGTTTTAAGGAATTGAACTATCGAGTGTACGTTCACTGCCTGCAGCAGTGGGAGGCTCGCAAGTTTATTCATTAAATTTTACTGTCCAACAAATACATAGTGTCCAACAAATACACAGGGCTGCCTATTGAAAATCAGAAAACATATCGTTGCGCAATTGTCTATACAATCAGCCAGTGAGCTAGGGTCCGATTGTACACACGCAGCCACTGAGAACGCCCCCATTCCCCCATTGGAGAGAAAATACACTGCCGAGATAGGAGAAAGTTGTGGCGTAATCACTAAAAATTGATGCCAACTGGCCCAGTTACACCCCTTCAGCTAAAAGAATACACTACACAGATAGGCCAGCTGTTGTGGCGCAATCACTAAGAGTTGCGCAAGGTGGATCATATTCCCTATTGTTTTATTATTTCTGCTTTTTTAGGGATCTTAAACTGTGAAAATAAAAGATTAAAATAGCTATAAACCCAACCGGGAAAATTTGCAGTTTACCCACATAAGTTTCAACGCTGAGTTGCAAGTAGTCTAGGAGAAAAATTGCAACATACAGACAGACAAACATCGCACCAACTTTAGTATTAAATTATGGACAAACATACAAACAAACCTTAGAGATTTAGTATATTTAGATTATAAAAAGGAAGGAATTCATTCAAGCATACAAACCTTAGAGATTTAGTATATTTAGATATGCAAAAAATCGGACGGTTATTTTTGAGATTCTCTACTAGCAGTAGCCAGTAGGCATTTAAGCGTAATGCACATTTTATAGACGGTTTAGTCTCAGTTTAAATGTCTGCTAGAGTTTTGAATCTGCGGTCACAGACGCAGACACGGTCACACAGTCACGGTCAGTCAAACAGTCACAGGCAGAGTCATTCATTCACAGGTACAATTATGCAATCATGGTCATACAGCCACGGTCATACAGTCACGGTCGGTCACGGTCACGTTCATCCAATCATGATCATACAGTCATGTTCATTCAGCCTTGGTCATATAGTCACGGTCATTAAGTCATGTTCACTAAGTCATGGTCATACAATCACGGTCATAAATTCATGGTCATACAATCACGGTCATAAATTCATGGTCAGTCATGGTCATACAGTCATGGTCCGATAGTAACGGTCATACATTCACAGTCATACATTCTCGGTCATACAGTAACGGTCATACATTCACGGTCATACATTCACGGTCATACATTCACGGTCATACATTCTCGGTCATACAGTAACGGTCATAAATTCACGGTCATACATTCTCGGTCATACAGTAACGGTCATACATTCACGGTCATACACTAACGGTCATACATTCACGGTCATACATTCTCGGTCATACAGTAACGGTCATACATTCTCGGTCATACAGTAACGGTCATACATTCACGGTCATACATTCTCGGTCATACATTCTCGGTCATACAGTAACGTCCATACATTCACGGTCATACATTCTCGGTCATACATTCTCGGTCATACATTCACGGTCATACAGTAACGGTCATACATTCACGGTCATACATTCTCGGTCATACAGTAATGGTCATACATTCACGGTCATACATTCACGGTCATACATTCACGGTCATACATTCACGGTCATACATTCTCGGTCATACAGTAACGGTCATACATTCTCGGTCATACATTCTCGGTCATACAGTAACGGTCATACATTCACGGTCATACATTCACGGTCATACAGTAACGGTCATACATTCTCGGTCATACATTCTCGGTCATACAGTTACAATCACGGTCACGGTCGCACAGTGACGCACAGTCATCAACAGCCTCATCCAGGCCAGGCGTCCCCAGCAGGCGTCAGCAATCTGGGTCAGGCAGGCCCCATCTCGCTACATCCGTCAACGCTCGCCACTTTCAGTCTCAATATTTTTGCCGATGATCCAGTTGAGAACTGGGATCTGATGAAGCAGCTCACCTGCTCTCCCCTTTCAGTATCATTTTACTTATTAATTTAGGCAGCGCTATCTAGTTAGTTTATCAATAAGGAACTCAGGGAAGGCACTTTCGAGTCTTCCTGGAGAGAGGCCGAATGCTAATTACCGGATCCGGTCGTATATCGGCAAAGGGAAGCCTTCTTTTGAGCTGATGAAAGTATAAATTTCGGGACGCTGCGGCTCGTGATGAAGCGCACTCATATCAGACAGTCATATCAATGCTCAGATGCATTTGTTAGTCAGCTCGTATTTATTTGTCTTAAATTTTCAGATTTATAAATTATTTATTTAAAAGCCTTTATAAAATCACGGAAAATTTGTCCTTTTGTGAAATGAGTCAG
>NIVC01001317.1:0-240000 GCA_002269645.1 Macrostomum lignano | reverse complement strand
TCTATCTATCTATCTATCTATCTATCTATCTATCTATCTATCTATCTATCCAGTTACGAATGTGAACTCCACGCGGTGTCACTAACCAGACCGGTAATTGTTATTCTGTCACTCTCTGGCCGACTGCAGCTTACGCAGTGAAGTTATTTAGCACTAGCAAGAACGGGAGGAGGAACTGGTAGTGGCTCTTGTCTGCCGCATTGATTATTGAAGCTGCGCAAGCGACAGGGGCAAATGGGAGCGAGGAGAGGCACTTATGGTAATCACTTCGACTCCCGAAAGCCAAATTTTCACCACCAAGTCTCAGCGCTGCATCACTTATCTATAACTTTCCTTCTCTCAGTCCGTAGTAAAAATCTGGAGTAGGAAAATTTCGAACAAGGTCAATGCTTTAATGCTCTCAGGCCTGGGGTCAGCACTGCCTCCCAGGGAGCTTACCTATAACACAGTTCTCTGATTATCAGGAATGATGGAATATAATTTAGAATTGGTCTAAATTGTAATACATATATATAAAATAGATTGCTAATCTGCCCAACATCACTGATGAAGGAATAGAATGGATTGCTAATCTAGCTAACATCACCTTTGGTGAAGGAATACAATGGGTTGCTAATCTAGCTAACATCACCTAATTTGGTGAAGGAATAGAATGGATTGCTAATCTAGCTAACATCACCTTTGGTGAAGGAATAGAATGGATTGCTAATCTAGCTAACATCACCTTTGGTGAAGGAATACAATGGGTTGCTAATCTAGCTAACATCACCTAATTTGGTGAAGGAATAGAATGGATTGCTAATCTAGCTAACATCACCTTTGGTGAAGGAATAGAATGGATTGCTAATCTAGCTAACATCACCTTTGGTGAAGGAATAGAATGGATTGCTAATCTAGCTAACATCACCTTTGGTGAAGGAATAGAATGGATTGCTAATCTAGCTAACATCACCTTTGGTGAAGGAATACAATGGATTGCTAATCTAGCTAACATCACCTTTGGTGAAGGAATACAATGGATTGCTAATCTAGCTAACATCACCTTTGGTGAAGGAATAGAATGGATTGCTAATCTAGCTAACATCACCTTTGGTGAAGGAATAGAATGGATTGCTAATCTAGCCAACATCACCTTTGGTGAAGGAATAGAATGGATTGCTAATCTAGCTAACATCACCTTTGGTGAAGGAATAGAATGGATTGCTAATCTAGCTAACATCACCTTTGGTGAAGGAATAGAATGGATTGCTAATCTAGCTAACATCACCTTTGGTGAAGGAATAGAATGGATTGCTAATCTAGCTAACATCACCTTTGGTGAAGGAATAGAATGGATTGCTAATCTAGCTAACATCACCTTTGGTGAAGGAATAGAATGGATTGCTAATCTAGCTAACATCACCTTTGGTGAAGGAATACAATGGATTGCTAATCTAGCTAACATCACCTTTGGTGAAGGAATACAATGGGTTGCTAATCTAGCTAACATCACCTTTGGTGAAGGAATAGAATGGATTGCTAATCTAGCTAACATCACCTTTGGTGAAGGAATAGAATGGATTGCTAATCTAGCTAACATCACCTTTGGTGAAGGAATACAATGGGTTGCTAATCTAGCTAACATCACCTTTGGTGAAGGAATAGAATGGATTGCTAATCTAGCTAACATCACCTTTGGTGAAGGAATACAATGGGTTGCTAATCTAGCTAACATCACCTTTGGTGAAGGAATAGAATGGATTGCTAATCTAGCTAACATCACCTTTGGTGAAGGAATAGAATGGATTGCTAATCTAGCTAACATCACCTTTGGTGAAGGAATACAATGGATTGCTAATCTAGCCAACATCACCTTTGGTGAAGGAATAGAATGGGTTGCTAATCTAGCTAACATCACCTTTGATGAAGGAATACAATGGATTGCTAATCTAGCTAACATCACCTTTGGTGAAGGAATAGAATGGATTGCTAATCTAGCCAACATCACCTTTGGTGAAGGAATACAATGGATTGCTAATCTAGCTAACATCACCTTTGGTGAAGGAATAGAATGGATTGCTAATCTAGCTAACATCACCTTTGGTGAAGGAATAGAATGGATTGCTAATCTAGCCAACATCACCTTTGGTGAAGGAATAGAATGGATTGCTAATCTAGCCAACATCACCTTTGGTGAAGGAATAGAATGGATTGCTAATCTAGCTAACATCACCTTTGGTGAAGGAATAGAATGGATTGCTAATCTAGCCAACATCACCTTTGGTGAAGGAATAGAATGGATTGCTAATCTAGCCAACATCACCTTTGGTGAAGGAATACAATCTAGCAACATTACCTGGAATACAACAGTATTAGCGTGGCTTGGCATTATACACTACTTTCCAAGTAGTTGTTTCAGACCGTTCCAGTAAATTAATATCGAAAACAGAGGCGAATCGGCCCAGTGCAGCGCAAGTGAGTAAAGTGACATTTTTATTGAAAAATTTCAAGTTTCGGAAGATACCTGCTCATGGCTTACAGTAGGTTTATACTGCAGACAAGTTTGAAAACGCACCAGCGTGCAAAGAGGAGGAAAATGATGTACTAATGCTTTTATGTTCTACAGAATAGCAAGAATTATTGTTTGGTTTATTAGTAATTTAGACAGTGATTTCGAGTCCAAGTCTGTTTCGATGGCCAGATGACATTCAGAACACAGGTAAGCACACAGGTGTCTATGGCCCAGATGAGACATTCAGAACACAGATAAGCACACAGGTGTCTATGGCCCAGATGAGACATTCAGAACACAGGTAAGCACACAGGTGTCTATGGCCCAGATGAGACATTCAGAACACAGGTAAGCACACAGGTGTCTATGGCCCAGATGAGACATTCTGAACACAGGTAAGCACACAGGTGTCTATGGCCCAGATGAGACATTCAGAACACAGGTAAGCACACAGGTGTCTATGGCCCAGATGAGACATTCTGAACACAGGTAAGCACACAGGTGTCTATGGCCCAGATGAGACATTCTGAACACAGGTAAGCACACAGGTGTCTATGGCCCAGATGAGACATTCAGAACACAGGTAAGCACACAGGTGTCTATGGCCCAGATGAGACATTCAGAACACAGGTAAGCACACAGGTGTCTATGGCCCAGATGAGACATTCAGAACACAGGTAAGCACACAGGTGTCTATGGCCCAGATGAGACATTCAGAACACAGGTAAGCACACAGGTGTCTATGGCCCAGATGAGACATTCAGAACACAGGTAAGCACACAGGTGTCTATGGCCCAGATGAGACATTCAGAACACAGGTAAGCACACAGGTGTCTATGGCCCAGATGAGACATTCAGAACACAGGTAAGAACACAGGTGTCTATGGCCCAGATGAGACATTCTGAACACAGGTAAGCACACAGGTGTCTATGGCCCAGATGAGACATTCAGAACACAGGTAAGCACACAGGTGTCTATGGCCCAGATGAGACATTCAGAACACAGGTAAGCACACAGGTGTCTATGGCCCAGATAAGACATTCAGAACACAGGTAAGCACACAGGTGTCAATGACCCAGATGAGACATTCTGAACACAGGTAAGCACACAGGTGTCTATGGCCCAGATGAGACATTCAGAACACAGGTAAGCACACAGGTGTCTATGGCCCAGATGAGACATTCAGAACACAGGTAAGCACACAGGTGTCTATGGCCCAGATGAGACATTCAGAACACAGGTAAGCACACAGGTGTCTATGGCCCAGATGAGACATTCAGAACACAGGCAAGCACACAGGTGTCTATGGCCCAGATGAGACATTCAGAACACAGGTAAGCACACAGGTGTCTATGGCCCAGATGAGACATTCAGAACACAGGTAAGCACACAGGTGTCTATGACCCAGATGAGACATTCTGAACACAGGTAAGCACACAGGTGTCTATGGCCCAGATGAGACATTCAGAACACAGGTAAGCACACAGGTGTCTATGGCCCAGATGAGACATTCAGAACACAGGTAAGCACACAGGTGTCTATGGCCCAGATGAGACATTCTGAACACAGGTAAGCACACAGGTGTCTATGGCCCAGATGAGACATTCAGAACACAGGTAAGCACACAGGTGTCTATGGCCCAGATGAGACATTCTGAACACAGGTAAGCACACAGGTGTCTATGGCCCAGATGAGACATTCAGAACACAGGCAAGCACACAGGTGTCTATGGCCCAGATGAGACATTCAGAACACAGGTAAGCACACAGGTGTCTATGGCCCAGATGAGACATTCAGAACACAGGTAAGCACACAGGTGTCTATGGCCCAGATGAGACATTCAGAACACAGGTAAGCACACAGGTGTCTATGGCCCAGATGAGACATTCAGAACACAGGTAAGCACACAGGTGTCTATGGCCCAGATGAGACATTCAGAACACAGGTAAGCACACAGGTGTCTATGGCCCAGATGAGACTTCAGATCACAGGTAAGCACACAGGTGTCTATGACCCAGATGAGACATTCAGAACACAGGTAAGCACACAGGTGTCTATGGCCCAGATGAGACATTCTGAACACAGGTAAGCACACAGGTGTCTATGGCCCAGATGAGACATTCTGAACACAGGTAAGCACACAGGTGTCTATGGCCCAGATGAGACATTCAGAACACAGGTAAGCACACAGGTGTCTATGGCCCAGATGAGACATTCAGAACACAGGTAAGCACACAGGTGTCTATGGCCCAGATGAGACATTCAGAACACAGGTAAGCACACAGGTGTCTATGGCCCAGATGAGACATTCAGAACACAGGTAAGCACACAGGTGTCTATGGCCCAGATGAGACATTCAGAACACAGGTAAGCACACAGGTGTCTATGGCCCAGATGAGACATTCAGAACACAGGTAAGCACACAGGTGTCTATGGCCCAGATGAGACATTCAGAACACAGGTAAGCACACAGGTGTCTATGGCCCAGATGAGACTTCAGATCACAGGTAAGCACACAGGTGTCTATGGCCCAGATGAGACTTCAGATCACAGGTAAGCACACAGGTGTCTATGGCCCAGATGACATTCAGATGACGCCCCTGTCTAGCAGCTCCTGAACGCCATCGCACAGAGGTGCCATGTGAACCGCCAGGCTGGATCCCGGATCCAGCAGGGCCTCCAGGAATTTCCTGTCAGAGAAGAAGGCGGCGCAGGAGCGGACGCCGCGCAGCGACTTCTCGCTGAGGTGGCGCCGGGTGGCCCGCAGCACCAGGTCCTCGCAGCGCTGCACCCGGCCGATGGCCTCGCCGATGTCCGGCTGTCGCTCGAGTCGAAACGTCCGAACTGCGGCTTCGGCCAACTCGCTGAAGCAGTCGCGAAAGTCTTCCACAAGATTCTTTTCGTCCTCGTTGAGCACATTGTTGAGGTAGAGCACCCCGATCTTCATGTTGATCTTCACCACCTGCTTCATGAGCTGCTTGGCGGAGTGCCGAGAGCCGCACCACAGCTTCACGATTCTGTACAGCTCGTCCAGCAGCCTGGCCGATGTTGAGTCTAAGAAAATTTTCAAAGCAGATTTATTGGCCAAGGTGCCGATTAGTTTTTTCTGCGCTCGGACGCTGATTGAGTTGGAGTTGAAATTGCCGTCATCTGGGCCGCCGCCGCCGCCGCTCGCTCCGGCACAGGCGCCCTTGGCCTTACCGTTGGACTCAGGATCTGCATGTGAGGGGGCCAGTCACAGATTCCAGAATTACTAGATCTACTCTTCTTCAGTAGCAAAGTTAGCGTTTTTTGCTTATTTACAGTGAGGGGAAAGAATTATTAATTTTTACTGATACTCGAAGGTTTTGAAGCTTATGGCTTACCCCCCGAGCAGGCCCACGTTACCTGCATGATGGATTGCAAATTATCTTGTCCAACCCCCCAGAGGAGGGAAAAAATTCATCTTAAACAATGCAATTTAAGAGATATGCACTCAAAGTGAAGGAAACTACAGAAAAAGAGTATAGCCAAAATCCGTTTGTTTACACCTCGATTTGCGATTGAGTAATGGTACAGTAATAATTGATAAGTAACTATTATAGGAATGAAAACCTACAAGAAAAACATGAATTCGATATGCAGTTACTATCTAAACGTTTTTATCGGGTAAATCTCTTTATTAAGACTTACTAAGCATTGGGAAGGCAATGCAGCAAACTGCGCTAAAAAAAGCATTGCGGGAAACCTCGGCGGGCAATTCTTATGCACCCCATACTGAATGATTAATGATTATTAATGAATAATGAATAGTAAATACTGAACAATGAATGATGACTAATGAATAATGAATAATGAATATGAATTATATGAATTATATATAATTGATTATGAATTATGAATGGGAAATAATCAATAATCAATAGTCAATAATCAATAATGAACCTTGAACAATGAATTATGAATGGGAAATAATCAATAATCAATAGTCAATAATCAATAATGAACCTTGAACAATGAATTATGAATGGGAAATAATCAATAATCAATAGTCAATAATCAATAATGAACCTTGAACAATGAATTATGAATGGGAAATAATCAATAATCAATAGTCAATAATCAATAATGAACCTTGAACAATGAATTATGAATGGGAAATAATCAATAATCAATAGTCAATAATCAATAATGAACCTTGAACAATGAATTATGAATGGGAAATAATCAATAATCAATAGTCAATAATCAATAATGAACCTTGAACAATGAATTATGAATGAGTATTCAATAATGCACTCGTATTGATATATTGACCTACCCAAAGTTATTTACAAAGCAAAAATGCTTAAATGGTTGCAATAGCAGATAAAATAAAGCGCTAATCATACCTGACAGTCGGGACATTGCTTCTGAGAGGAAAGTGCCGATATGAATATTAAAAAATATGACACCTGCTGGGCAATGCTGGTTGATACAATGCACTCCCAGCTCCATGATGCTGTGTATTTATTCAGAACCTCTCTGCCCCTCTGCGCTCCTCACAGCCCCGGCTCTGGGCAGCAAATGAAAAGTGCAGAGAGGGTGAAGCAGGGGCAGGCGGGCTTTCGCAATTGGAAGGCAGCCCTGAATCCTGGGCCGAAGCAGACAGGGACAGAGAGAAGGGGAAAGTGTGGAGTTCTATGCGAGGACCAGAAATGAGCTCTGATGCGGAGAGGAACCGGTTTGCTGGCTTGGTCTCTCCCTGACTGGTGCCGATCAGTGGTCTCAGGGTGCTGACGGGATTAAAGAGAGAGGGAGGGCAGGAACGGGGTGGGAGTCTACAAAGTCGGAGGTTGAGAGGTGGAGAGGGAAAGGAATAGAAGGAGAGTGACAGAGTGAGAGTGACAGACGATTCTGAGAAATAGAGTATAGCAGGCAGACTGTGACAGAAGAGTGACTGCGACAGAGTGACTGTGACAGAGTGACTGTGACATAAGAGTGACTGTGTCATAGTGACTGTGACATAAGAGTGACTGTGTCATAGTGACTGTGACATAAGAGTGACTGTGTCATAGTGACTGTGACATAAGAGTGACTGTGTCATAGTGACTGTGACATAAGAGTGACTGTTACAGAGTGACTGTGACAGGGTGACTGTGACAAAGTGACTGTGACAGAGTTACTGTGACAGAGTGACTGTGACAGAGTGACTGTGACATAAGAGTGACTGTGACAGAGTGACTGTGTCAGAGTGACTGTGACATAAGAGTGACTGTGACAGAGTGACTGTGACAGAGTGACTGTGACAGAGCGACTGTGACAGAGTGACTGTGACAGAAACGTTACTGTGACAAAGTGTCTGTGACAGAGTGACTGTGACAGACTGACTGTGTCATAGTGACTGTGACATAAGAGTGACTGTGACAGATTGACTGTGAGTTTAGAGTTTAGACCTTTGAAAAACACAATTAATTGACCTATTTCAGTGAATTCAAAAAAATTGCATAGCGGCCACAATCTGGGGATGCAGAGCAAAAACTGATTCCAGCAGGTTGGAGCAGAGGCTTCGGCTGCGGGGAGAAATGCCAAATCGAATAAATTTTGCCGGGCGACCGCTCATGCGGAGCCCAATTTTAAGGCGGCAAAAAACCACCGACGAAAAAAATTGCATCGTAAAAATGGGAAGAAAATAATGGCTTATGAAATCCTTTCACCACCACTACCCCCACTATCCCAGAATTTCTCCGCTATTTCCGATTCACTTTCAGCAGTTCAATGGATAGATAGTTAGATGGATGGATAGATCAATGGATAGATAGATGGATAGATAGATAGATAGATAGATAGATAGATAGATAGATAGATAGATAGATAGATAGATAGATAGATAGATAGATAGATAGATAGATAGATAGATAGATAGATAGATAGATAGATAAATAGATAGATGGATAGATACAGTGCGGAACGTGCACAGCATGCAAGAGGCGAGAGGAGAGTGAGGAAGAGAGAGGCGAGGAAGGCCGAATTTCGGGTGCCTGCCGGATTCGCAATTAAGCACTCGGCCTTTCGTTCCGGGGTAGAGCTACTCGTATTCGCTTAGCAGTGCTAAGAGATAGCGCTAACGTCTGAAGCAGAAAAGAGAAAACTTAAGAGATCGGAATTGAATCAATCGGACGCTCAAGGCCTGGGCGGGGTCCGCCTTCGCTGCCCTGGCATCGAGTGGGCGGTGCGACGGCAGTGGCAGGGGGACGAAACGGAGACGATGGCAAACAGAGCCGAAATCAAAAGAGAGGCTAAATGACAAAACAAAAAATTGAAGCTCTGCTATCCGGCAAGCCCTAGGAGTAATATTCTAGCTCGTACGAGTATGCCTGCGTTGGATTTGGAAACTGGGAGGGATAAACGTCCTTCCAAATTGGTCTATAGATGACAGGTAGAGGGAGGGAATGGCTTATCAAAGCAGGTAGAGAGGGAGGGACTGGCTTATCAAAGCAGGTAGAGAGGGATTGGCTTATCAAAGCAGGTAGAGAGGGACTGGCTTATCAAAGCAGGTAGAGAGGGAGGGACTGGCTTATCAAAGCAGGTAGAGAGGGGGGGACTGGCTTATCAAAGCAGGTAGAGAGGGAGGGACTGGCTTATCAAAGCAGGTAGAGAGGGGGGACTGGCTTATCGAAGCAGGTAGAGAGGGGAGGACTGGCTTATCAAAGCAGGTAGAGAGGGAGGGAGGGACTGGCTTATCAAAGCAGGTAGAGAGGGGGGACTGGCTTATCAAAGCAGGTAGAGAGGGGGGACTGGCTTATCAAAGCAGGTAGAGAGGGGGGACTGGCTTATCGAAGCAGGTAGAGAGGGGAGGACTGGCTTATCAAAGCAGGTAGAGAGGGAGGGAGGGACTGGCTTATCAAAGCAGGTAGAGAGGGGGGACTGGCTTATCAAAGCAGGTAGAGAGGGGGGACTGGCTTATCAAAGCAGGTAGGGAGGGGGGGACTGGCTTATCAAATACAGGGGCTCTATCTCCAGGGTCCAAAGCAGTACACAGGTTAAAAAAAATAGTTAAACCTGCAGCCATTCCCTTTTCTGCCCAATGCCCCAGTGCGGTACTCACCTGCCATATCTCATTAGTCTTGTACGTCTGTATGACCGCCTTACATGGGTTGCTACTATGGAAGCCCTAATACCCTCTCGCCAGTCCTCATCTGCTCATATATCATTGATTCTCAAACTCGGACACTCAAAGAAACTGAGCTGCCCGTGTGTCCGAATCGATATTCGAGACCCAAATGAGGCCAGTATGGGTGGGCGGTAGCATTTGGCTAAGGCTGGGCGTGACCACGGGGTTTCCTTCCCTATTACTCATCCCCATCCGCCCAGTGGTATTATGCACACCGCAGGGCCGCCTCGCTGTGAGATTTCGTCTCTTTGTACATCGCGTGTTTCTACTTCTCTACACGGATGGGAACAAAGAAATTTTGCAGCATAGATCAAAGAAAGAGAGAGTGGAGAAGCAAATCAAAAAGGCTAAAGTAGTTAATAAAATGTGAGAAAATTAAAAGACTTTTCGTAAAATTCTATTCAATACTCGCGCTTGCTTTCATTAACCTTTAACTTCAAAGCTTGCGAACTAACCGCCGCCAAGTCTGCTTAACTTGCGGTTGCTTTCTGTAATTGGTTTAATTAGTTAAGACCTCCACCGCCATCTTCTTGACGCCGGTAATAATGCCGATGTCGCCAGTCCAGGTTTTATTGCAGATGAAACAAAAAGGCATAGCATAGTACAAATTGAGATTATACGCGTGTACGAGCTAGTTCAAAAGGCCTTGACAATCGTACTGGCAGTAGTGTATAACGCATTTTTTGTGCATTTTTTGCTTGTAATAGACCAAGCAACTCAAGTCAGAGGCCAATCACTCTTCAGAGACCAAAGACTGTCGCCCTCACGGTCCCAGAAGACGGTGGCGTCCAGGAAGTTGACCTCTGTGCTGCTGTACTCGTAGCTCAATTGAAGCCGGATGTTCGGGTCGAGGGCTTCCAGATGTTGGTGGTACTGGACCAGCTCCGCATCTGTTCCCCGCCACACTCCAAAGACGTCGTCGATGTAGCTGAGCCACAGGCTGGGCTTCTGCGGGCTGGTCTCCAGGCCTCTCTGCTCCCAGTAGCCCATGTAGATGCTACTGTAGCTGGGCGCGAACGACTTCCCCATGGCAGTGCCTTTCACCTGCAGGAAGTATCCGCCGTCGAACTCGAAGTTTTTGCGCTCCGCTCCCTAAAACGCCCTCCTAACGCACTCGAGACTGGCCTCCGTCGGGATGTTGGTGTACAGGCTGGTGACGTCCATGGTGAACAGAAAGGTCTCCTCGTATGCCGGACAGGCGATCCCGCGGATGCAGGATGCTGTCGATTAATCGGCCACTGGCGTAGGACTCGCTGTCGACATCAGACACGATGGGCCAACCCGGGGGAATATCGCCGAGCGGCCACGACTCGACGGGCTTGTGGATCTTCGGAAGGATGTAGAAGTGCATCGTGCGGAACTCGCTCTTCGGGCTGAATGCGTTGACTAGCAATGGTCGATGATTCTGCGGTCCAGCAGCGACTTGAAGACAGCGCGAATCATCTGGGCTGTGAAGCGATTGGTCGGCGCGTTCAGGGGCAGGTAGAATAGCGGGTCCTCCAGCTGACGCAGGCACTCGTGAAAATAGTCCTGCCGGTCCAGAATGACCAGCTGGCTGCCCTTGTCGGCCGGTTTGATGACGATTTACTTGTCCGCCCCCGAAGGTCTCGCAGGGCCTTCGCCTCCGCCCCGCTGATGTTCGGAGCGTTCCTGCAGTCTTCAGAGATAAGTACGAGCTAGTTTAAGTCAGAGGCCAATCACTCTTCAGAAACCAAGCAGTTTAAGTCAGAGGCCAATCACTCTTCAGAAACCAAGCAGTTTAAGTCAGAGGCCAATCACTCTTCAGAAACCAAGCAGTTAAAGTCAGAAGTCAGTCACTCTTCAGAGACCAGTTTAAGTCAGAGGTCAATCACTCTTCAGAGACCAGTTTAAGTCAAAAATCAGTCCACTCTTCAGAGACCAAGCAGTTAAAGTCAGAAGTCAGTCACTCTTCAGAGACCAGTTTAAGTCAGAAGTCAGTCACTCTTCAGAGACCAGTTTAAGTCAGAGGTCAATCACTCTTCAGAGACCAGTTTAAGTCAGAAGTCAGTCCACTCTTCAGAGACCAAGCAGTTAAAGTCAGAGGGCAATCACTCTTCAGAGACCAAGCAGTTAAAGTCAGAGGGCAATCACTCTTCAGAGACCAAGCAGTTAAAGTCAGAGGGCAATCACTCTTCAGAGACCAAGCAGTTAAAGTCAGAGGTCAATCACTCTTCAGAGACCAGTTTAAGTCAAAAGTCAGTCCACTCTTCAGAGACCAAGCAGTTAAAGTCAGAGGGCAATCACTCTTCAGAGACCAGTTTAAGTCAGAAGTCAGTCACTCTTCAGAGACCAAGCAGTTTATGAGTGTAAACCTGAAACCAGAGTGTTTACAGCACTTGAATGTAATTCACTCTGTCTGTCCGTCAAATGGCTGTGAGCTCTCTACATGTACACCCACATAGGCAGCAAACTTTCAGCTAAAGTTATGCGCTTAGACGTCAGAAGCGTACGAAAATCTAGTCGAGAAAATTTATTCGCTACACATCGTGTCAACACTGAGGCACTGCTCTGAGAAGAGAGAGAGAGAATCTTAAACTGCTGCAGTAGATCAAGCCCAAAGCAGTCTCTAATCTCTCTGAACAGTTTGCTCGCAGTGCAAATGATACAGACCAGCTTATGGCCCAATCAGCCGAAACGAGCCTCCAAGTCTAAACCCGACACCCGATAAAATGGACTGCGAGCTCCAGGGGTTCCAGTTTTTGCGCCAGCCCGTCTGTTGAACCCGCTTACTTATTTTGACTTATCAAACAGGGGCGATCAACTAGAAGAAGCAGCTTATAGCAGAGAATAGATTTAGGCAAAGCAAAGTGCAAAATGACTCTCAGGCTGCTGGCTTTGTTGCTGGCTCTGCTTTCGTTCAGCTCTGAGGCTGCCGGGCGGCCATGGGTCATTGCCCATCGAGGTTCCAGCGGCGACTATCCAGGACTCACCATGTTGGCCTTCACCAAAGCTGCGGAGGAGGGTGCCGACATGCTGGAGTTGGACACCGCTGTCACCAAGGACCACCAGGTGATTGTGCTGCACGAACCGGACCTGTCGCCGACTACTAACGTCAAGGATGTGCCAGAGTTTGCTGGCCGATTGAAAACCGATACGATTTTCTCCGACGACAACTATACTAAAAATGTGACAGACTATTTCACCTGGGACTTCAGCTTGGATGAGGTACAGATTGTGTGGTTGGGCGTCTGTGCTCTCTAAGTGTCTGGAGTGGTAGCTCAACCAAGTGTCAGGAGGGAGTGGTAGCTCAACCAAGTGTCAGGAGGGAGTGGTAGCTCAACCAAGTGTCAGGAGGAAGTGGTAGCTCAGCCAAGTGTCTGGAGTCGTAGCTCAACCAAGTGTCTGGAGTGATAGCTCAACCAAGTGTCTGGAGTGATAGCTCAACCAAGTGTCTGGAGTGGTAGCTCAACCAAGTGTCAGGAGGAAGTGGTAGCTCAACCAAGTGTCAGGAGGAGAGGTAGCTCAACCAAGTGTCTGGAGGGAGTGGTAGCTCAGCCAAGTGTCTGGAGCTCAACCAAGTGTCTGGAGTGATAGCTCAACCAAGTGTCTGGAGGGAGCGGTAGCTCAACCAAGTGTTTAAAAAATCTGAAACTCCACCGCTACCTAGATTAAGAAGCTTCGCAAGCACCAGCGAATAAGCTTTCGGGACTCCAGCTTCGACGGCAAAGAGCAGGTGCCGAGCCTTCGCGAAGCGATCCAGCTGGTGAAGCGCCTGGACTCGGAGAGACAGCCCGATCAGAGACGGGTAGCGTTGCTCATCGAGGTGAAACTTTGTCGCTACTTCACAGCTCGAACAAATCGCAGCAAGGAGGTGCTGATCGCGGCGGATCTGACTGCCGAGGGAGTGGATAACAGGCCGGACATCATCCACCTGCAGACATTCGAGCTGCAGTGCGCTGCCGAGCTCAAGCGTCTCCTACCAAACCTGCCGGTCTACAAGCTCGAGGAGTCTGCTGGCATCAGCGACGAGAAGCTCACTCAGTGGAGACGCGACCTCAAGCTGGACGGCATCGGGGTGCACAAGGCGATGGTTGCTGGCGGTTCCGCGAACCCAGCTAGCCCGGAATTCACCTACAAGTACCGCGTGACCGGACCGACCGACCTGGTGCAGCGGGCTAAGCGGCAGGGCGAGAATTTCAAGGTAATCGCCGCACTGGCTGCTCGTTAAGTCTTTCGAATTCCTCAACCGGTGATGTCAAACTCAATAGCCCATACTCGCCTCTGATGACTACACAAAGCGTACATGACAGAGTGTGCCTGATTGTGGAGTGTCGCTTTATTATCTATCTTTATTTCGAGGCGACAGTCGACCCGCAGACATTGAGTAGGCAATTCAGTTGACCCTGAGCATTTACAGATACACAGGCTCATGCTCCCATCAGGGTATACAGAGGCCGCCCTGACTTCTCTATCATCAGGCGTGTACACTAATGTACACTCTCATCCGGCATGCCTTTCGCCATTGGCACCACGACTAGGTTTGACACCCAAATCAATTGATTTCTCCACTCGTACTTGCGGCGCCAAATGTAGTGAGCGAGAGACCAGCGGCCAGGCTCAGTCCAAGAAAAACAGTCAAACCCTCACACGAAGGGTGGAGATACTTTTATATCTAAACAAGAACACATGTACGACATGGGAGCACGAGAATTGCCCGCCGAGGTTTGCCCTCAATGCTTTTCTTCATACAGCGCATTTAGCCACAGATATTAAACATCTGTGAGCACACAGATGTATAGCTCACAGATGTACCCCTGTATGCTTATAGATATCAAAGCCTACAATAAGAATATGCATTTGATATGCAGTTACTAACAAAACATTTTGATCGGGTAAATCTTTTCTTAATCTCATGGACCCTATGTGCATATAGAATCAGAGCATTACTTTACCCCCAATCACTCACTAGTAGTACGAGTGAGTACTGTCACTTTAAAACGAATAGCTCAACTACCCCCCCGTGTAATTCCCCACTCCCAGGTCCTGGTGTGGACCCTCCGCAACGAGGACCGGTACATCGCGTGGACCTTCAGCCAGGACGGCTGGGCCGAGGCTGACTTCTTCGCCACCGAAGCCAAAGTCGACGGCCTGATCACCGACTTTCCCAAGACGGTTCGTCGACTTGTGGATGACCGGTTCGCGTCGAGCGGCTCCAAAATTGGCTCACCATCTGGCGGCCTTCCGGCTCTGCTGGCTCTGGCTGCTGCTGCTGCGGCTTCTTGGAGCAGCTATTTGGCTGTATAAAAGCAGCAAGACCAACAATGCGAATAATGTCAAATGAAAATATTCTAAGCGCACTACTATCATCGTTAGAAGCGAGTTTTTCTGCCTAAATGTTTGCGTTCCAGAAACACCTGTTTTACAAGAAAATATCTGCTAGCATTCTAGAAAAGTATCTAAAAATGTTCGATAAACAAATAAATAAATTGATCGGCATAAAAAACTTAAAGTTTGTTTTAATTTTGTCGATTTAAAAAACTCTGCTACACAGTCGAGTGTTTTAAACAAATCCAATAGTTCTATTGTAATTACAATACACAATAGTTGACATTGACAGATTTACAATTTT
The DNA here is from genome assembly GCA_002269645.1 of Macrostomum lignano. Classification (NCBI taxonomy): domain Eukaryota; kingdom Metazoa; phylum Platyhelminthes; family Macrostomidae; genus Macrostomum; species Macrostomum lignano. The sequence continues at coordinate 224,786 of NIVC01001317.1, read as the reverse complement.
TCTGAGACCTTGAGTTCAGAAACAAACAGAGATGGTTTTAGAAGAATGCACTGAGTCATCCTTGCGTGGCGGACTCTGTCAGTTACTAAAGCAAATTAAGCTAGTTTTTTATACAAAACTTTGTAGGCTTAGTAAAACAAAAATTTTTGGGGCGGATTCAAAGAAACGCAATCGAATTCTGGACTGGCATTTTCCATTTTGATTGACAGCTGCTATTTGAAAAGCTAAGATTTCGTACCTTATCAAGGGCATGTACATAAATTTCGCTAACTTACAGAATGTACTTTTGTCTACTGGTGAGTCACCCAATTCACGCAGCTAAGTGTAGTGTACATTCGCGAACATAAGCAAAGTACATTGTTAGTGTACAGACACTGACACAACAAGTTTATAAGTACGATAAAGAGAATTACTCTGAGTTCGCTGTAGTTGCAAAGAAAGCAAAGAGTGAGACTGACAAGTTTAGCTGTGCCTTCATGCTACACGCCGAGAAAAAAATAGTTTAATCAAAATATTCCATACAATTCGTTGACTGGCGTGAGCTGTGAAAATCAATTAGAAATAGAAATAGCCTGAAATAGTTGTCTATTAGGATTGATTATTATAGCGCTACTAACAGTAGGATTTCTAGTCTAACAATTCACCCATTCCTCTGGCCACTGAGTACTCGTACACACGCTAACACAGGCTGTACAAGCTCACACAGGGTGTAAACACACAAGCTTACGCAGGGTGTACACAAGCTCACACATGGTGTACACACACGCCCTTTGAATCGCCTTCAAGGGCGAGAATCGCCCGACGATCTTTGACTTCTGTACTCTCTCGTCTACTCCTAAGCAGTCCCTGATAGAAATTCAGTCCAACTGTTCAACAGACGTCCTTGCACATCCGTGAAACGCAATGCGGCTGTCGGGGTCGCCAAGGCTCAGCAGACCGGCCGGGAGACGTCGTCGTCTTCATCGTCGTCGGTCTGACGGCGTCTCGGCGATCCGCTGATAGGAGGCATTGGCGACTGACGGACTGGCAGGGTGGCATAGGCCGGCTGCTGCTGCTGCTGCTGCTGCTGCTGCTGCTGCTGCTGCTGCCCGAACACCGGTGCTGGCGAGTGCAGCCGACCGACTGGGCGCAGCTCGACCCCGTGCGGCGGCAGCGGCGGCGGCAGGAAGCCGACGGAATGATCGACAACGCCCTCCTCCTCCGGTATGCCCAGGTACTGGTGGTGTCGCGACGCCGATTTTATCGACATCTGAGGCAAGGGAAGCTGGTGTTGCTGCTGCTGCTGCTGCTGCTGCGGCTGCTGATGATGCTGAAGCTGCGGCGTCATGACCCGCCGCGGCAGGGTGCCACCAGCGACTGCCGGCGAAGAGGTCAGCGCCATGGCCATGGAGCCAGGGGCGTGGTGATGCTGGAAACTTGGGTGATGATGAAGCCCCTGCCTGCCTGCGGCGCCAAACAGGTGGCCTGAAAAAATTGCGATGGTTTTACACGGTATCTTAGTTGCTAAGGCCCAGTAGCTAAGACCCAGTTGCTAAGGGTCAGTTGTCAATGAAAATTTGCTAATGACCAAGTTGCTAAAGACCAGTTGTTATGGACCAGTTGCTAAGGGCCATTTGCTAAGGACCAGTTGCTATGGCCCAGTTGCTAATGAACAGTTGCTAAAGGCCAGTTGCTAAGGGACAGTTACTATGGACTAGTTGCTAAGGACCAGTTGCAAAGGCCCAGTTGCTAAGGCCCAGTTGCTAAGGACAACAAGCTCACCAGCGGGATCATCTTCACTGCCTCCGCGTCCCGAATCAGCGCTGTCGCCGTCCAAATCCTGCTGATTGATCACCACCTGCGAGGACAAAAATAAATTGGGCGCCTGGAAGTCGGTGCGGGTCAGTCAATCGTTCCGACTAGCGGCTGTAATTGGAAGAAAACTTCCAGACAGCCAGCGAAATTCTACGAGTGTTGCCCTTTCCCCGCAGGCGCATGCACTTGGCTCTGCAGCTTCATCATCCTCAGCATCATCAATGCGGGAAGTGGCGCTGACTCTTCAGATTCCAGCTACCGGCCTCTCTGTCTTCACGTGCCAATAAGCTTTGGCATTTTCCCGGCTTCCATCTATCCGTCCGGTAGGGGTGAAGCAGCGCTCGGCTAGGCCGGTATTTCTACAAGAGAGTTTTTCCCTCCCAGGAAGGAGGCCCAGCGATATTAATCTCCCTTTCCTGGCCAGAGGAAAGTCCACAGCAAGTCGCGCGTAAAGCAGCAGCACCGAATAGCGGTGATGCTCTCAGCATACTACTATACACTTACCCATTCCTATAAATGGCAGAATTATTGGTCAGCAGTTGTTATCTTACCGGGATAAGTTGGCAGCCACTGGGGGAATGGCGCGGATTAAAAGCGCTGCTAGGAGGCTGAAGATTTTACGCAAATTTCGCCCTCAACCCCCCGCAGGTTCGGGGCCAGTTAGGGAAATCTGCTTTCCTCCTTAGCGGCAGGGCCAGGAAAGAGGAAAGTGCAGCGCAAGACTACAAGCGCACAATGAAGCCAATCAAATGTCAGCTGTCAGTGGGCCCCCAAATCCTTGAGTGCGAGGATCAAGGATGTTGGAATTATTTTTTAGCCTCGAAGGATTATTTAAGATTTGCTGGTAAATTGATTGCCACCTCGCGAGGCTCGGCAGCTACTATTAATGATTTCGCTTTGCCTAGGAATGTCTGAAGCGCTGCGAAGATATGAGCCAAATCAGAATGGAACACGTAGCCTAAGTGACTCTATAATTTCATGCATAGCAACAGGTGTCCAAGGCGCCACTCCGATGCAAAAACATAACGGTTTTAAGCGACCCGATTGAAGTTCTTCAGGGTCAGCTAATCAATTTGACCTCTCTTCGATCAACCACTGAAAGAACGGGCTCGAAACTGATTCTATTTTTAGAAGCGCATTAGACTGAATCGAATCCCAGCTGCTCACCTCATTTCTCAGCTCCATCATTTGCGGCCTGAGCTCGCACGCGCTGCCAGCCTGGTTGAATGTTGTCAGAGCGAACTGGTGATGATGCAAGCCGTTCGCCGGACCGCCGATCCCGCCGCAGAGCCTGCCGTAGGCTGCCGCTGACTCGGCCTCGTCGCACTGGCAGCAGCCACCGCCGCCGACTCCGCTGATGTCCTTGTCGCAGCCGACTCCGCAACCGCCCGAGCTGCTGCCGCCAGCCCGACATCCCGGCCCAGTTGCCATTAAGATGTCCCCGGCTGGCGAGATGTCGTAATCGTTTCCGCGTCCGCGACGCCGGACGCAGACGATGGCCAGGACCAGGACCACGCTGATCACCGCGGTGGCTATCACCATGGCAACGATGATCGCCAGGTTGGCCTGTGCGTCGCGCAGCTGGCCGATGCCGTGGCCGGGAAGGCGCACCGCGTTGACAACCAAGCGGGCGTAGGCCACGCGGTTGATCGGCCCGTTGTCGTCAGCGCGCAGGGACAGCTCGTACCTGCCCGGCTGCGGCGGGCGCAGCGGCCTCAGCCTGCCGGACAGCCGGTCCAGCGAGAACACTCCACCGGATCCGCCCGCCAGCGAGTAGGTCACGTTGCTGAGCGAATCCCGGTCGCGAGCTTCAACTCGAGTGACCTCGACCAGGTCGCTAGAGAAAGTGTAGTTAACCACAAAGTCGGTGTTGCTTGGAAAAACCCATTCGGGATCGTTGTCGTTCTCGTCAACGAGTTCCACGGTGATGTGCGCCGTGGAGTTCAGCGGCTGCGGGGCGGCCCGGTTGTAAGCCATGACGGTGAGCGCGAACGATTCATAAGTCTCTCGGTCGAGGTGGCCGCGACTGGAGATGACGCCGTTCTCGCTGAGGCTAATCGGCCACTGTTTCGGATCGCTGAAGGCCACCTCGGGATCAAGCAGGAACCTGCGCGAGTCCAAGTAGTCCTTGGCCGGGGGGCGCCTGCCGACCACGGAGAGCAGCCGGTAGAAGACGTCGGCGTTGATGCCCTGGTCCGGGTCCCGGTGAGCCAGTCGGTCCGCACCGGTTGGCCAGGACAGAGCTGGAGTCTCCATCGGGCAGTTCTCGCGTAGTCGGAACACCAGAGGCGGTTGGATTATCGGGGGATTATCGTTCACGTCAATCACACTGAGAGTGAGGGTGACGCTGGCGCTGTGCTGCGTGCCGTTGAAGCCTTGGGCGTCCCGCAGAACCACAACGAATTGCATGAGATCCCCGGTGCTCGGGTCCATCGTGTCTCTGTCTACGGTGGACCGAACTCGCAGCTGCGCCTGGCCGACGGTGGCCGCCAGACCTTCGTCAAACAGCGACGCCTCAGTGCGCACCTCGAACAGGGCCATCGCTGCTGCGTCTTGCAGCTCGAAAGTCAACGAATCGTCCCTGTCACGATCCGTGGCCATCAGACTGAAGACCGACTCGCCAATGTTGTTCCCACTGTTTCCGTACGTCTCCTTCATCGCGTTGAAGTAGTTGGTCACGGAAAACTGCGGCTCGAACTCGTTGACGCCCCTGATGAACACCGGCACGTTTTGGCTGGAGTTCTGCATCGGCTGGCCAAAGTCGCGACAGTCGATGCGCACGGAGATTTTGCGCCGCTCCTCGTAGTCGACGGCGACAACGAGCTTGAGGGTGTAGCCACCCTTGTCGCTGCCGTCCAGCTGAAAGAAGCGCCTCTCGGCGGGACTGCCGGCCAGTTTGCATTCGACCCGAGCGTTCTCGCCCAGATCGTCGTCGGAGACAACCACCAGAGCTAGATAGGCCGGTGCGACGTTCTCAGATATCACTATTCGGTCGCTGTTGTCTGTCATCGGTATGATGTTGATCGCTGGCTCGTGGTCATTCGCATCGATGACGCGGAAGCTGAACTTGGCCAGAGTGCGCTTGCTGGGGTTGCCACCGTCCGAGACGAGCACCCCGACCTCGTAGCTGCTGCGAGTCTTCGCGTTCAACGGTCGTCGGAGTGTCACCCGGCCCGCCCGGTCCACGTCTAGCAGGTTGGCTAGTTCCGGGTCCAGGATGGCGAACTCCAGCCGACCGTTCGACCCGCTGTCCCTATCGTGCGCCTCGATGGTGGCCACCAGACCGCCGATGTTGAGCGTCTCCGGCACGTCCTGCACTCGCACCGCCGTCACGTTGGGCGCGTTATCGTTGCGGTCCTTCACCTGCACGATGAGGCGCTGGTGGCCGCAGCGCGGCTCCCGACCGCCGTCGCAGGCAGTGAGGGTCAGGTTGTACTGTTTCTGCTCCTCGTAGTCAATCACAGGCGGGCTGGTGGGGTTCAGCACCAGGCTCAGGAAGCCCGGGATACTCGTGTCCAGAGCGAAAGCTCCACCACCGTTGTCAGTGAGGTAGTAGCTGCCCTTCCTCGCCATGCCGTTGTCTCCGATGTCAGCGTCCGTCGCCTGATCAAGCGGATGGCTGAACCGGGTGTCGCCCTCCTCGATTGACAGCACCTTCTGTGCGTCCTTGAACACTGGCTCGTTGTCGTTGATGTCCTCGACGGTGATGCGGACCAGGACGCGGTCGGCTCCGCGAAAGGCGTTAAACTCCACGACGCAGGGTGGCGAACCCGGACAGGCGGCCGGGTCCTCGCGGTCGATGGGCCGGCTGACCCGGACATGGCCGTCCTTGTCCACCGTGAAGTAGGGCGACTGAGGCACGATTCTGAAGGTGCCACCGCCGCCGCCCAGACTCTTCAAGAGGTTGCCGATGCTGGCCTGGCTGGGCGTCTCCTCCGCCACGCTGAAGGCAACGTCTGCGGCTGTCCGCACGGGGCTGGGGCGGCCAAGGCTTAGCAGGATGAAGAGGAGAGCAACATCGGAGCCTGATTTGATGAGGCCGAGAGGCTGAGGCGGTCGCATGACTGCCTCTGAGCTGCCGATCGGGTTATTTTTAGCGAGTCTTTGTCAGGGTTTGGCTGAGTTCTGAAAGGATAGGAGACATCGAACGAATTGCTTTTAAATTCAGGTGATCTTTCAATATCTGAATTTAGTCTGTACTTTTATTCGCTGAAACCTATGAAGAACGGAAGCTTACTGGGATAAAAGCCGGGAGACGGTGAGGCTTGCCACTAAAAAAATAACAAAGCTAATGAGTGTGCTAATTTGCAGTGACAGTGCTGCAGCTGGCGATGATGTGGGTGTGTTGAAGCCTCCGCAGTCCCCACTACCAGTTGCTGACAGCAGATCCTCTCGTTTATGGAATCGCATCTTAACAACAGCAAACAGCAGCTAAACAGGATTTCCTTCAGCGGCAAAAACCCGAGGTAGGTGGGACTGAAAGACGGATTCTGCATCAGACTTTAGGCTTTGGCTTTTAAATTTGTCAATTTCCTGTAGAAATTTGTCCTCTACTAGAAGAAAAAGACAACAAACGAATTCGCTAGATAGTTTGACTTCAAGGAAAACAATACGGACAAAGTGTGCAACTGCCTGGGGGTTGAGCGGTCGCACCGGCCGACTTAGCGACACAGTTCTTGCCTGGCCGGATGGCGGCAGCCGGAAGTGAGACCAAATGGGAGAGGATTAGAAGGACGTCGGATTGGGAGAGAAGCATCAAGACGCAGACAGACAGACGGGGAGGGGAGGGAAGTGCTGTTCTCACACTTGAACGAGCAGTTCACAGGAATTTTTAATCAACTGTGAATGAGCGCAGGCTGGCAGACGGACAAGTAAGCGAGGCCAGCGGTCAATCCAGGCTGGACCTGGCATATTATGATTAGCTCAGAGGCCTCTAACAGAGCTGAGCTGCTCTGATGGCAGCTGATTTTCACGTGCTCTCTGACGCGGAAATCAAGTCCCAGCCTAAGCGTCTCGGCTGCTTGGATTTGCAATGTGAGAGAGAGAGAGAGAAATCTTCTCCTAGAAGAAGCAGACAAGCAAGAAGAGAGCCACCGCCCGCCCCCCCCCCCCTGTCACAATTCGGCGGCAGCGTGTATTTGAGCAGCTTAATTGGCTCTCAAGTGGCTGATTGCGCAACGGGTCGACAGCAGGGGAGGGGGGCGCAGCAGGTCGCACAGGCCGAGAGATCAAGCGAGGAGATTGCGGCTTCGAGCTCCAATTTAGGTATTTGCGGCCTGGCAACTGATCATTGTCTCGGGTCTCAAGGCCTTATGGGCTGCCGCCTATGGAGGGGCGACCAAGCGGAGACGGGAGAGCACAGGACGAAAGTGTAGCGTTGCTGAGCCTAGAGGAACGAGAGCCCAATTAAGAGTCTTGGCTTGTTGAAAAGATTTTTTTATTTCAATTTCTAGAGACCTCCAGAGCGCGCCATCCAAGGAGGCAAATGGGGATTGCTGAAGCTGTGTTTGTTGAGATAACACGCCCGCCAAGCCCCAGCAGCAGAAGAGACCACCGAGCCCATGTTGAAACACTTTCCCCGCTAATTTTTCCTTGTTAAAAAGAAGTGGCAAGGCTGTGAGACTGACAGGTGCAACAAACCAACACCCGCTGGGAGAAATCTGAGGAGACTGCAAACTTGTTTCGTCTTGTTTTGAAAAGGTGGAACAGGACCTGTACGGGACCGGTTTCGGGTTCCCTGCAGCCAAAGCACGGATAAAGTGTTTCACAAAATCCCACAGACTCAGATATTTATCAGCGAACAGAATTGGTTGTTGACGAATACAGGCCACTTGAAACTGAACTTGACACGAATGCTGTTGCATAACAACCGGCCTGACACTCCAGGGAAGCCAGCCGTTGGCTTCGCCGGGAATAAAGAAACGCCTCAAACCAGACAATGAAAGGTCAACGCGTCCGTTCTCGCGTCTCATTGATGGGATGTCTGTCTCAAAGCGTAACTCCCCAAATGATTGGCAGTCTCTCTAATTGTCCCCTCTGCTGCACGGGGTCGGGAACTCTCCCACTGGCTAAGCGAGGCCGCGACCCCAACAGCAGTAGCGGCAGCAGCTAACCGATTCTCTAGCAGGCCAACGCCATCCATCCACAGATTTGGCCACTTGACCCGATGTTGATGACAGCTGAAGGAGCTGCGGGTTGAACTGCCGTGACTTCCCCGTTCAGTCTCTACAGCTCTGCGCGCGCAAAGGGTTCAAGTCATTGGTTAGTTCTGCGCCTGGCTATCTAAACTATGGCAATCCAGTTCCCCTGGGTAAGGCATTAATTAGTTATGTCTGTCTCTGTCTGTCTGTCTGTCTGTCTGTCTGTCTGTCTGTCTGTCTGTCTGTCTGTCTGTCTGTCTGTCTTTCTGTCTGTCTGTCTGTTTATCTTCTCGGCTGTGTTCCCTTTCTCTCCCTCCCTCGCATCGATAGGACCTGAGCACAGTCGAGTGAGCAGACAGACAGCAGTTGAAAAATATTTCACTAACTAACCAACGGTAACGAGCCCTTAGGGAAGAAATTCCATCGCCGTTTCGAGCAACCTCTGCTGCAGCAGCCACTGAGGAGGAAAAAGTCCGCGCCACTCCCAACCGATCGATGCCCGAAGCGACCCCGCGGTGAAGCGCTGCATCCGTACTGGTGCGGCTAACACAGACTCCCAGAGCAGTCTGATGCAGCGGCACTGCTCAGTCACTGCTCAGCCAGCAGCTCGATACAGAAATCAATTTGCAGTTTAGAACTTTGGCTTAACAATGGGACCGAGTTATTCGATTTCTTGAACGTTTTTTCTTCTAATTCAGAAGGTAGCGCTTGCGGCATGGGAGTTGGACTTTTGTCACGGCTTCCACAGCGCCGATGCTGGTTCAACAGAATTAGCCTAATTTTCAGAGCACTTTTGAGAATTAAGGAATTTTCATATTTTGCTCATTTTCACTCTGATAGGCGAAGGTTTACTTTGAGAGTGAGATGCACACACTGCAGGAGAGTGGGATGCACACACTGCAGGAGAGTGGGATGCACACACTGGGAGAGTGAGGTGCACACACTGCAGGAGAGTGAGATGCACACACTGCAGGAGAGTGGGATGCACACACTGGGAGAGTGAGATGCACACACTGCAGGAGAGTGAGATGCACACACTGGGAGAGTGAGATACCACTAACTGGGAGAGTGAGATGCACACACTGGGAGAGTGAGATGCACACACTGCAGGAGAGTGAGATGCACACACTGGGAGAGTGAGATACCACACACTGGGAGAGTGAGATGCACACACCGCAGGAGAGTGAGATGCACACACTGGGAGAGTGAGATACCACTAACTGGGAGAGTGAGATGCACACACTGGGAGAGTGAGGTGCACACACTGCAGGAGAGTGAGATGCACACACTGGGAGAGTGAGATACCACACACTGGGAGAGTGAGATGCACACACTGGGAGAGTGAGGTGCACACACTGGGAGAGTGAGATGCACACACCGCAGGAGAGTGAGATGCACACACTGGGAGAGTGAGATGCACACACTGGAGGAGAATGAGATGCACACACTGGGAGAGTGAGATGCACACACTGCAGGAGAGTGAGGTGCACACACTGCAGGAGAGTGAGATGCACACACTGCAGGAGAGTGGGATGCACACACTGGGAGAGTGAGATGCACACACTGCAGGAGAGTGAGATGCACACACTGGGAGAGTGAGATACCACTAACTGGGAGAGTGAGATGCACACACTGGGAGAGTGAGATGCACACACTGCAGGAGAGTGAGATGCACACACTGGGAGAGTGAGATACCACACACTGGGAGAGTGAGATGCACACACCGCAGGAGAGTGAGATGCACACACTGGGAGAGTGAGATACCACTAACTGGGAGAGTGAGATGCACACACTGGGAGAGTGAGATGCACACACTGCAGGAGAGTGAGATGCACACACTGGGAGAGTGAGATACCACACACTGGGAGAGTGAGATGCACACACTGGGAGAGTGAGGTGCACACACTGGGAGAGTGAGATGCACACACCGCAGGAGAGTGAGATGCACACACTGGGAGAGTGAGATGCACACACTGGAGGAGAATGAGATGCACACACTGGGAGAGTGAGATGCACACACTGCAGGAGAGTGAGATGCACACACCGCAGGAGAGTGAGGTGCACACACTGCAGGAGAGTGAGATACCACTCACTGGGAGAGTGAGATGTACACACTGCAGGAGAGTGAGATGCACACACTGCAGGAGAGTGAGATGCACACACCGCAGGAGAGTGAGGTGCACACACTGCAGGAGAGTGGGATGCACACACTGGGAGAGTGAGATGCACACACTGGGAGAGTGAGATACCACTCACTGGGAGAGTGAGATGCACACACCGCAGGAGAGTGAGATGCACACACTGCAGGAGAGTGAGATGCACACACTGCAGGAGAGTGAGATGCACACACTGGGAGAGTTAGATGCACACACTGGAGGAGAATGAGATGCACACACTGGGAGAGTGAGATGCACACACTGCAGGAGAGTGAGATGCACACACTGCAGGAGAGTGAGATGCACACACTGCAGGAGAGTGAGATGCACACACCGCAGGAGAGTGAGGTGCACACACTGCAGGAGAGTGAGATGCACACACTGGGAGAGTGAGATGCACACACTGGGAGAGTGAGATGCACACACTGGGAGAGTGAGATGCACACACTGGGAGAGTGAGATTCAGACCGGTACACAGACAGTTGTCATTCCTGTAAAACAATGCCCAAAAGCCACCTGCACCCAACCCGTAAGTCCCAAAGCTTGCCATGCTGATGAGTGCTCAGGCCTGAGGTAGAAACCAAATTTAATATTCATCTGAGCACTAGGGGGACACGGAAATGATGAGCAAAGAGTAGAGGGGGTGGCGCACCACCAGTTGCTTCCATATCACAGCGGCGTGAGTTCCATCTCGCAGAAGGTAGACTTTTTACAAGCAATCGTGTTGCTGCAGGATCAGAATTTTACCAATCGTTTGCAAGCTGACGTGTTTGGCCTCATCCTATTGAAATTATTTTATTCTAAAAACTCAGTTAGAGGGCTATGGCGCGGAGGTGGAGCTTGGGGTGGGTTTGCATGATTGATGCAGCTGGGACTACTAGTCTACTACATCGGAGTGGGCCTGCAGCTCGCTGTTTCCTACCAACATTTTTATCCATCTGTTCAATGCTGGCAAGATTGATGAATTAAAAATTTGAATGCTTCTGAAACTGGGCGACTCTCCCTTCGTTTTGACACTAATGAGAACAATTATAGGCTATCGAGAGAAGGGAGAGAGTTAATGGCGATAATGCCGTTGCCTGCCGATATGTTGCGTTGCATGGTTATTTTTTCAGGGTGGGCAATCAGGCAGACACTCACACAGGGCCAACTGTACGCGCTCAATCCAAAATGAATTTGGCCAAGCCACCGAATCGAACCCGGGACCTTTAGTGTCTGTCTGTCTGTCTGTCTGTCTGTCTGTGTGTCTGTCTGTCTGTCTGTCTGTCTGTCTGTCTGTATGTCTGTCTGTCTGTATGTCTGTCTGCCTGTCTGTCTGTCTGTCTGTCGATGTCGTATGCTCCAATTTAGCAACCTATTTCGCGAGTAAATTGAATCAAGCGACTTTTTGCTAATTTTTCTCGCTCTGTTGCGTAACTCCAGCCGGCACCAGCTCCCGAGATTTTGGGATTCAAGCGGCCAGGCTGTGGTCGCGAGGGTAAAAGTAACTTTTTTGCTAATTGCTCCGCTCCTGGCTGCACCTAACAAGGCCAATTGTCTGTCTGCTCCCCAGAAGCAGAGTCTGAGTAGCTTGAGTCCGGCTTGTTGTTGGCAAACAGTGCCGCCAACTGGTCTGGGTGGGGATATGAAATACAGAAATCCACCCGATTCCCGTGGGACACCGGGCTCGGTCTGAGTCACTCCGAGTCCGAGCTCGGAGGTAGCGAACGGCAAAATATTTGCCCGGAGACCCGGCGGCTGATGGGGGGGGGGGAATTCCTGACAGAAATTGTCCCAAAGTTAGCATAAATCGGTGGTAACGGGTGCTGGGAGTTGCCTCTGATTGCTTGAGAATTTTGTCCTTGTGTCTGCCTTAGTGTCTGCCTTAGTGTCTGCCTTAGTGTCTGCCTTAGTGTCTGCCTTAGTGTCTGCCTTAGTGTCTGCCTTAGTGTCTGCCTTAGTGTCTGCCTTAGTGTCTGCCTTAGTGTCTGCCTTAGTGTCTGCCTTAGTGTCTGCCTTAGTGTCTGCCTTAGTGTCTGCCTTAGTGTCTGCCTTAGTGTCTGCCTTAGTGTCTGCCTTAGTGTCTGCCTTAGTGTCTGCCTTAGTGTCTGCCTTAGTGTCTGTCTCAGTGTCTGTCCCAGTGTCTGTCCCAGTGTCTGTCTCAGTGTCTGTCTCAGTGTCTGCCTTAGTGTCTGCCTTAGTGTCTGTCTCAGTGTCTGCCTTAGTGTCTGCCTTAGTGTGTGTCTCAGTGTCTGCCTTAGTGTCTGTCTTAGTGTCTGCCTTAGTGTCTGCCTTAGTGTCTGCCTCAGTGTCTGCCTTAGTGTCTGTTTCAGTGTCTGTCTCAGTGTCTGCCTTAGTGTCTGTCTTAGTGTCTGCCTCAGTGTCTGCCTTAGTGTCTGCCTCAGTGTCTGTCTTAGTGTCTGCCTTAGTGTCTGCCTTAGTGTCTGCCTTAGTGTCTGCCTTAGTGTCTGCCTTAGTGTCTGCCTTAGTGTCTGCCTCAGTGTCTGCCTTAGTGTCTGCCTTAGTGTCTGCCTTAGTGTCTGCCTTAGTGTCTGCTTTAGTGTCTGCCTTAGTGTCTGCCTTAGTGTCTGCCTTAGTGTCTGCCTTAGTGTCTGCCTTAGTGTCTGCCTTAGTGTCTGCCTTAGTGTCTGCCTTAGTGTCTGCCTTAGTGTCTGTCTTAGTGTCTGCCTCAGTGTCTGCCTTAGTGTCTGCCTCAGTGTCTGCCTTAGTGTCTGTTTCAGTGTCTGTCTCAGTGTCTGCCTTAGTGTCTGTCTTAGTGTCTGCCTCAGTGTCTGCCTTAGTGTCTGCCTCAGTGTCTGTCTTAGTGTCTGCCTTAGTGTCTGCCTTAGTGTCTGCCTTAGTGTCTGCCTTAGTGTCTGCCTTAGTGTCTGCCTTAGTGTCTGCCTCAGTGTCTGCCTTAGTGTCTGCCTTAGTGTCTGTCTCAGTGTCTGTCTCAGTGTCTGTCTCAGTGTCTGTCTCAGTGTCTGTCCCAGTGTCTGTCCCAGTGTCTGTCTCAGTGTCTGTCTCAGTGTCTGCCTTAGTGTCTGATTGTCTCCGACGTGACCACCCACTTTCAGCAAAAGCAGGAGGGAGCCGCAGGGGCGGGGAATAGACGGGGCCTGGACTGTTTAGCAGCGAACGCCCTCCCCTGAATTGGATTGAACTGAGCGAAGACAGCGCAGGGCAGAGGATCGGTCTCAAAAGCTTATTCTGTTTATTCCATTTCAATATTTCTCCCGAGAGCGCCTCTGGCACATTGACAAGCATGCGATGTGCATGCATTCTTCTTTCTCCGCTCCCCTAGAAGAAGAACCGCGCCAATGACTCTAGGCAAACCAGCAAAACTAATAAGCATAATTGGGGCTGCAGAATCCCTCCGCAGACGGCGCCAAAGCCCGTTCGAGACTTGTGGGATTTCAATTCTCTTAGACGCCCAAAACTCTGAGCTGAGCGCGTGTCGCCGGCCTCTGCCTCCCCGCTTATTCCTCGGGCCAGAGGCTCGACCGGCTTCGTTAGGCAGTTAAAAACGGCCGCGCTCTCCCTATGGGATATTTTTCCCCACGGGGGCGATTACGGCATCTCTGTGGAGGGGGGGGGGTGGAGGGCAAAGGGGGGCTCTGACCCCATGCTACTGCATTGGCTGGCGAGAGTCAAGTGTTGACCAGCTGACTTCGGAGACTCACTGGAACTGCTCAAGCAGCCCGCTGCCCACTGTTCCCCAGTAGAAATCCCAAATTTTAACCCCCTCCCATCCATCATCCCGTCGCCGGGTTTCATAGGCAATTTCTTGAATTGATTCGAGAAGGCGGGGGGACTGACCGGATTAACATAAGGCTGCCGACCCCCCGCTCCCTCAATAGCTGAGGGTGTTTATTATAAGTTAAACGGCCGCGTGTCACTTTATAATGTATTCGAATTCGAAATAGTCAAAAACTCGAATTTAAATTGACTATTGCGTCCAGCATTTTATTGCGTCACTTTTGCCGGAGGGTTCGGTTTGGGGTTCGGGGGGGGAATTGAGAGTTGGGAAATTTACTTGCGGTGAGAGAGGAATCGAGAACGGCTACAAACAGTCCGAGATGTCTGAAAAGGTCAGGGAGGGTCGGGTAGGGTTAGAGAGGGTCAGGGAGGGTTGAGTAGGGTTAGAGAGGGTCAGGGAGGGTTGAGTAGGGTTAGAGAGGGTCAGCGAGGGTTGAGTAGGGTTAGAGTGGGTCAGGGAGGGTTGAGTAGGGTTAGAGAGGGTCAGCGAGGGTTGAGTAGGGTTAGAGTGGGTCAGGGAGGGTTGAGTAGGGTTAGAGAGGGTCAGGAAGGGTTGAGTAGGGTTAGAGAGGATCAGGAAGGGTTGAGTAGGGTTAGAGAGGGTCAGGAAGGGTTGAGTAGGGTTAGAGAGGGTCAGGAAGGGTTGAGTAGGGTTAGAGAGGGTCAGGAAGGGTTGAGTAGGGTTAGAGAGGGTCAGGAAGGGTTGAGTAGGGTTAGAGAGGGTCAGGAAGGGTTGAGTAGGGTTAGAGAGGGTCAGGAAGGGTTGAGTAGGGTTAGAGAGGGTCAGGGAGGGTTGAGTAGGGTTAGAGAGGGTCAGGAAGGGTTGAGTAGGGTTAGAGAGGGTCAGGAAGGGTTGAGTAGGGTTAGAGAGGGTCAGGGAGGGTTGAGTAGGGTTAGAGAGGGTCAGGGAGGGTTGAGTAGGGTTAGAGAGGGTCAGAGAGTGCATGTGAGATTTCGGGTAGTCAAGACAGACATTGACATCAGTGCAACATAATTTTAAAATTTGAAATTGACGATAATCGAGATTTTCAGATCGATCGGCCTCATTTCTGTTGCAGTGTTGCAGATGAAGCAAATTAGTTTAGCCAATCACAAAGGGGCCACAGCACAGGCCATTGTCCCAGTCGAGACAGAACACTCGATGCCAAGAAACGCCAGCAACGCTACAGAGTTAATGATATAAAATTACAGATTGCAGGCCAGGGATCCAAGCTTAGCAGTCTAGAATTCACATTTAGGAAGCCATTGAGTTGTCTCCACAAGACTGCCTGAGCTGCCTTTATGAAAGGATGATGACGGCGCCCAATTTCAAGGGAAATTCTTTTGCAACAATCTTCACTGGGGACGGGTTTTGCTGCTCAAACAGCAACCGAAAAACCTTTTTGATGCATTTTCTCCATTAGATAAGACAGAAAACAGAGGATGGAATCATGAGAAGAATTCCTGACCTCCCCAGGGGAGAAGCAAAGTGCAATTTTTATAGAAATCTGTCCACAAGTGTAGCTAAATAGTGTTTCTTCACGCTATCCGTGATTTGCACTCACAAATCTGCTCAAATATCGAATTGCAGTGATTGGGGTAAGAGTGGCAAGCCAGGCTCTTTGTTGCAGTTAAGAGTACTAACCATCTCAGGAAGTGCATTGCACAATTCCATAATTCATAGGTACCGATCTTCACATGGGCAGATTCTACTAGCCTGACTACTCATCAACTGGGGTGGAGAGAACTATCAAGCGGGCGATAAGACCTGAGGCATGGATTCAACCACCTCGCATGACCCCCGAAATACCTACGAGTAGATCGAGTGATTGGGATTGAATACGCGGAGGGAGGCGTTGAAGCAGGTCTACCCTGCCCTCAGACTGGGAGATACCTGAACACTGCATGTGTACCCTTTCAATCCTCTCATGCTATGCAGCTAGTAGGAATGCCAGCCATCAAAAGTGTTGGAGAATTGCAGCGTGTCGGGAAGGTGGGAAATAAAAGAGAAAAGGCTCGGCTGCTGTAGTAGGAGAGAGAGGCCGGGCCCGCCTGATGCAGGAAACTTCAGGTGAGAGAGGGAGATGAAGAGCGAGCCAGGGGATCTGCAGGTGGTTGACTTCCGCGGCCCGGGGGGAGGGGAGGGAGGGCAGGGATTGTCTAAAGTGGTTGCGCCCGCGGTGTGCGCAAGAAGGTTGTTTACACCGAAAACACGAGCGGATCGCAGCCCCCCCCCCCTGCCCAGCTTCCTGGGGTCAGAGAACTGGCGGTGCGTGCAAAAAAATTGGAACAAAAAATTGCCTGATTGATTGTGGGCTGGGGGTCTGGTACTAGGGCGTGGACCAGTTCTGCTGAGAAACCCGAGTCGGTCTGGGAGATGGTGCTGGTGCTGACTGGTGCTCGCTCGCACAAAGGAAAACGGTTTTTTTGCGATAAAGCGAAGCTGCAGAGCTGAGTAGATGGAGTCACAGAGGTCTCCGGTTTCTCATCCCAGCCCTGCAGTCGGAGTGCTAGGAAAAATCTGAATCTGAAGACCCTCGCCTGCTCTGAATTGAGTAGATGATCATCAATCTATTATTGGAATTTCTACTGAAATTTACCGAGAGAAATCTGTAAGTTAAGCATTGTTGAACACGGTTAGTGCAACAGATGAATAGCTAATCCCAAATTAACAGTTTCGTGGCTCATCAACTTTCTGTTGGAATACTAAGATCTAGTTCAAGTCAAAACTAATCCCTTTTAGTGGTTTCCAGTCCTGTGAACTTAATGGTCCATGATCTACAGACTCTGTAGGAAACAGCATAAAAGACGTAAGGGACAATTCATCAGGATTGGGAAGAACTGCGACAAGAGGCTGATAAAATCCCATCACGTTGCTGCCAGAGGTGCCAGCAGCAGCCAGCCAGCCTCCCAAGAGAGCCGGGGAATGCAGGAGAAGAGGAAGTGGCAAATTACGGTTTCGTCTGAGGTGCGGGTGAATCAGGGACAAGTTGACAGAGAAGGATTTCCTGTAGAAAGCTGAGCACATGAGCTCAGAAGTCAGTAGAGCTGATGCCGCAACTGTGGGTGCAAAGCGCTTTTTGGGGAACCCATTTGGGATTCGTGCACAATCTTACTGTAAAGGAAGGTTTTAATGCAGTTTTTCGATTTTATTAATCCAAAGAGCTGCATATGCTCACTTGCGGTACGCAATGTGTCCACTGGATCTGCTGGATCTGGGATGAAATGTGTCCACTGGATCTGGGATGAAATGTGTCCACTGGATCTGGGATGAAATGTGTCCACTGGATCTGCTGGATCTGGGATGAAATGTGTCCACTGGATCTTCTGGATCTGGGATGAAATGTTTCCACTGGATCTCCTGGATCTGGAATGAAATGTGTCCACTGGATCTGGGATGAAATGTGTCCACTGGACGAAGTGTGTCCACTAGAATTAATGTGTCCACTGGATCTTTTGGATCTGGGATGAAATGTGTCCACTGGATCTGGGATGAAATGTGTCCACTGGGTCTGCTAGATCTGGGATGAAATGTGTCCACTGGATCTTCTGGATCTGGGATGAAATGTGTCCACTGGATCTTCTGGATCTGGGATGAAATGTGTCCACTGGATCTGCTGGATCTGGGATGAAATGTGTCCACTGGGTCTGCTGGATCTGGGATGAAATGTGTCCACTGGGTCTGCTGGATCTGGGATGAAATGTGTCCACTAGAATTAATGTGTCCACTGGATCTTTTGGATCTGGGATGAAATGTGTCCACTGGATCTGGGATGAAATGTGTCCACTGGGTCTGCTAGATCTGGGATGAAATGTGTCCACTGGATCTTCTGGATCTGGGATGAAATGTGTCCACTGGATCTGCTGGATCTGGGATGAAATGTGTCCACTGGGTCTGCTAGATCTGGGATGAAATGTTTCCACTGGATCTGCTGGATCTGGGATGAAATGTGTCCACTGGATCTGGGATGAAATGTGTCCACTGGGTCTGCTAGATCTGGGATGAAATGTGTCCACTGGATCTTCTGGATCTGGGATGAAATGTGTCCACTGGATCTGCTGGATCTGGGATGAAATGTGTCCACTGGGTCTGCTAGATCTGGGATGAAATGTGTCCACTGGGTCTGCTAGATCTGGGATGAAATGTGTCCACTGGACGAAGTGTGTCTACTAGAATTAATGTGTCCGCGGGATCTGGGATGAACTGCGACTCTGTATTGCCATGCTTTCGCACCCTAAGAATCCGCTGACTAAGAGGCCCCAACTTGACATCCAAACTGACTCACGATCACTAATGCCTTCAAAAATTTTCCCATTGAGGAAAAACTTTCTCCTCAATTGGATCTCAGGAATCCCCCGTGCCCGCGGCCGGACTCGCCCCCTGGGGACAGTTTAGCCTCAGTAGCGGCCAGAGAGCTGATTGAAAGGCAAAAAGTGGACACACGGGCCGGCCCTCCAATTCATATCTCCAAAAGCTTGAAGTTCCGATTTCTTTATGAGCTTCTGTTCCCCATGCCGACTCGGTCCGATATCTCTCTCTGTACTGGCCTGAACCCCCACCAGTCTCAGCAGAGGATTACGCAACATTGCAGAACCCGGAGCAGCCCCCGAGCGTCAATCAGTGTCAGAAACCGCAACCCAGCATCCCTCCCTCCTGAGTCTCTTTATCGGCGAATGAAAGCAAAACGAAACTCGCTCCGAAATACAATTAGCGAGCCGCTGCTGGGATCGAATCGGAAAGCAGGTTTTTTCCCAATGAGATAATAGCGGATTTTTTAAAATGCATTGAGATTCGTTAGATTTGTACCATGATTTTTTTTAATTCAGAGAAGGCATCAGGCACGTTCAATTCGTCTTACAAACTAGCTAACAAGCAGTCATGAAGGTCCTGCAACTTTGCTAGTTGATAAATAATCTCTTTAATTTGCTTTCAATAAGCAGACAATTTACTCACCTCAATTTCTTTCACTAAGAAACCGGTCGTTCCGTCCAGTCCAATACCAGTATTAATTTGGATAACTGCGCAAGAATGCTTCTGACCATTCAGGAAAATGCCTGCTTTCCAATGCTCTAATTTTGTCTGCCTACGAGTTGGGCTATCCTACAGCAAAACGGCTTTACTATATCTGTGTTGAAGGCTTGAGGCCAGCCGTCATTGGCTGGGTTGGCCCCACAGCCAATCGCTGCATGGGCAATGCAGTTTTGCCAGCTATCTGCTGCAGACAAAAGATAGGAAAGGACAGGGAAGATGCTAGCTAAGTGTTGGCTGATGCATTGCCCGGATGCATGCATGTTGTCTTTGCTCATTGTTGGTCAGGAAAGTATTAAACCGGTTATAGAAAGCAAATCAGGAATTTTCCGCCATTCAAGCCAGCTGAGGTGGGGGATGGCGGGAAGCGGGGCAGATGGCCGCCTTGTCCTTCCTGGCTCTGGCAATAAACAAATGCCCAGAATGATAATTCATGGTTTATTGCCAAGGTCTAGACCCGCCTATATCGTCACTCACTAACTATTTTCAAAAGCCCCCCTTCCATGCACGAGTACTGGATAAATTTTCCAAAGGCGCAATAAAAGCCAAGGTAAAAAGTTGCTGTGCAAATGCGAGTTTTGACCTAATTTAAGACACAAGCACATTTCGCGTGGCTTGTTAGTAAAACTTCGTTAACTATATGCTATCATTATTCTAACTTCATATCGTCATCTGGATCTGGGTGACCTCAACTGCACTTTAATAGAAATGATGAAGAAGGCAGGACATGGCTGAACAATTCGGAACAGTTGTAAAAAAATTGCAACAAACAATCCGATGCATCAAGGATTCCGTCTGTATTATCTACGAGACACAAAATCTTCTTGAAGTATTTCAGTTCCTGCATTTTTGGAATCCTTATATTGGCGGCCGGCTGCCCAGACAGCATGAATCATTCCTCTTGTCCTGCAGTATCTAGGCATCCGCGCGGTATTAAGTTTATAGATCAAGGATCAAAAGTGCATCAAGGATTCGTAAGTGTAGGTTGGAATATTGTCTCTGCGAGCTATTTCACAGTGACTAAGTGCGGAACCACAATTTAGATGAAGTACTAAATTTTATTATAGACTTGTCGGCTTGCGTTAGAATTTTCTGTGTTTCCAGTTCTGTACGACAGATTTATTCCTGGGATGGCACACTCTCACACGAATGGTCACTATCGAATCAATTACCGACGTGAGGCTGGTGTTAAGAAGGACAGAGATTATTCAAAAGAATGTTCATTGTCGCGCGAGCGACCCTCACCCCAATCAATTTCTGGCGTGAGACTGGTGTTAAGAGGGACAGAGATTATTCAAAGGAGTGTACAGTGTAGCACAAGCGACCCTCACCCCAATCAATTTCTGGCGTGAGACTGGTGTTAAGAGGGGCAGAGTTTATTCAAAAGAATGTACATTGTCGCGCGAGCGACCCTCACCCCAATCAATTTCTGGCGTGAGACTGGTGTTAAGAGGGGCAGAGATTATTCAAAAGAATGTACATTGTCGAGCGAGCGACCTCCACCCACCTTTACTCGTATATGCACGTCACTAGCCAATCGGTATTTAGTCCATTTAGCCCAAGCTAATAGCCGTCCTCATTCTCTATACAGTTCCAATGTATCGAGCACTGTTGACGGATTAACAGTGCAACTTTTTTGTTATCGAAGAAGTGCCTTCTAAACCGGAAAAATTTTTTCTAGCAGAACGCTGAAAGAGCGAAGGAAAGAAAGGATAGTTGACAACTGATCCACCCAGTCCTGAATGGAGCTGCAGGAGTCCATAGGGTTGCGAAGAGTTCTGCTATAGCCAAAATAGGGGGGAATAGGTGAAGCAGCGAGAATTTCCTTGTTGCCTGCTCTCTTCAAAAACAAGGTGGCGTTTCGCGCCAGTTTCTGAAATCAATATTGGCAACAGCCGCAGCAAACTAGCTGGTTAGTACGTGGATTATTAGTTCCCGAAACTCCCCTACCAGTCCTCTTTGGTCTGCTGCACGGGATCAGTGAGTCTTGAAGGGGGAAGGCAAGGAAATGTCTCTGCCAGACGCCTGGCTTAGAAAGATTTTTTTCCAACTTTTACATTCTCACTTAGTCCTGTTCCTTGCCAACAAGTCGTGTTTTGTGTTTCAAGCTCCATCAGGACTGCCAGCTTCCCCCTCTCTCCCTCCACCCCTGACACAATGCCTGTCAGCCCTAACCTCGCCGTCAAGCCAGATCCCAACGCAGGCCTTCAACAGCAGCGGAGTTCACTATAAAGCAGCCGATCCGCTGCGGTTTCAATCTTTAGTTAGTGATTTTTTTCTCTTCAAAATCCAGAAAACACTGTCCGGAGTCCGAACTGCCTCGTTTCCCTTTTTTAAATTGTGTGGCAACTTCTGAAACTTTTTGGTTTTGGTGAAAGAAAGAATAAGAGAGAGAGAGAGAGGCCGGTAAGAAAGGGCAGGACTAATGAGGCTTCTGGAATTTCACTGATTTCTTTTCACTTTCTGTTCTGCCCCACTGCGCAACCCTCTGAACCGCTCAGTCTCTCCCTCACGACGCGCCACACCTCTCGCGTTGCAAAGGGCATTTTTCCCTGTTTTTCTTCTTGCAGTATTTTTTACATTTTCCCGCTGCCACTTTCTTCTCCTTCGCTGATAAAATAATGAATAGCGCTTCCCTCAAGACTGGATGCACAACTGGGAAACAGGGGGCCGCTGTGAGGGCGGTTTTACAAGCATAAGTTAGCGAGGATGGGCCCCGTCGGTTACCAATTTCATGGCGGATAGCAGAGCTGCAACAAAGACCTACTACGCTTGTACACTGCCCATTATTGTCTGTCTGTGTCCCCCGTGCAACTTCTGCTGCACTATCATACAGACACAGCCGCGGCCCACCCAGCAACTGAGAGTTCGAGAGATTACACACACCGCATCATAGTCGGCCAAGACGTGTCTGCTTCTGTAGAAATTACTGCTTCAGGATTCAAATTAACTTTCTGTGCTTATCAGTTTCTGTCTGGAGCAACTGCGCGGGAGATCTGAACAGGTCTGGCATAAAACTCTAACGAATACAGCCTCGGCTCCTAAATCTGCCTCTCCGCTCCCCCGGTGTCCTTGAATCTGCCTCTCCACTCCTGAATCTGCCTCTATTCTTGGAATCTGCCGCTCTATTCCATGAATCTGACGCTATATTCCTGGAATCTGCCGCTCTATTCCATGAATCTGACGCTATATTCCTGGAATCTGCCGCTCTATTCCTGGAAACTGCCACTCTATTCCTGGAAAGTGCCACTCTATTCCTGGATTCTGTCGCTCTATTCCTGGAATCTGCCACTCTATTCCCGAAAACTGCCACTCTATTCCTGGAATCTGCCGCTCTATTCCTGAAATCTGCCGCTCTATTCCTGGAATCTGCCGCTCTATTCCTGGAATCTGCCGCTCTATTCCTGGAATCTGCCGCTCTATTCCTGGAAACTGCCACTCTATTCCTGGAAAGTGCCACTCTATTCCTGGATTCTGTCGCTCTATTCCTGGAATCTGCCACTCTATTCCCGAAAACTGCCACTCTATTCCTGGAATCTGCCGCTCTATTCCTGAAATCTGCCGCTCTATTCCTGGAATCTGCCGCTCTATTCCTGGAATCTGCCGCTCTATTCCTGGAATCTGCCGCTCTATTCCTGGAATCATACCTCATTAAACACTGTGGATTCTTATTCAAATCTAGCAATGAAAGCATTCAAATCTCTTGTCACTGCATTGAGGCCACACATTCAGATTGAGCTATTCAGTATTTCGATGCAACAAAGACTACAAAAAAGCATTTTTCTCTTGTTGGCACACAGAGCGTTGAATCGCCCACCTGCCAATAATTATTTTTTCTTGGCCACACATTGCCCAGCGGGTTGTATGCGTCTTTTTAAAGGCAGCCCAGACCGAAATTATGATTCATTTTGCGAACCCGTCAAAACTGACACCCCCTATTGTCTGGTCTCTCATGGTCGCACAATAGAAGTCGAGGCGGTGCCGGGGCCTGTGACGCAATCTAATAACACACCTGCTTTAATTATTCAATCATCGTCATTCTGTTTGTGTCAAACTTGGCTAAAACGTCAACACTGTTCTCATATTTTAGTAACATTACAAACGAACCGCAAGAACAGAAGCACTGTTATATCCATTGTGACTTTTTCTATTTAAAAAACCGGCTCCCAGAAATGTCTAGATTTTAATGGTTCAAAAAAGTTCTCAATGACACTTGAAAGAGGGAACCTGCGCTTCATGCAGAAGCTGCACAATATGCACTTTCGCTGGCCTCCTCTCCGCCGTCTTAGACACGCCCTCTTCAGTGATTTCAGAGTTCCGAAACGGTTCAATCTTCTATTTTTTAGACAGACCAACCGCGCAGGATCCATTGTGGCTTGAGTTCAACCGTGACCCATACGTGTGCCTCAGGTACTTGGCTACTTTGGCCAACAGCAAGAGTTACTGGCGATGGAATTCCATCCCCGAGTCGGAATGGATGGGGGAAATCCGAGTGGCCCCATCTATCGGGATAATGCGAAGGATTTCAAGTGAGTTGGAGATTTGAGTTCAGCCCTGCGGCAGCGACCACGTGAGCTCTCCGCCCTTTACTCCTAGTTGAGTGTCACGGAACTGAAGCCATGGCGTGAGCTGGAACCATTGATGGCCCACAATAATTGGGAGAATTTTCAGAGATGGGGGGGATTTGGGCAGCTGGGCTTTTAATCTGCTGCCACAATAATCCATGCAAATGACGAAGCTGGAACATCAGTATTAACTGGTCATCACAGCCCAGAACCGATTCTTCAATATTATCAGTTTGGTCGTATGTTGAACGTAATTTTGTTATTGATACCGAAGTGTTGAGAGTTTATAGCAACAGAAGATTTTGATATTTGATAGAGGGCGATGAGGGGTCGGAGGACAGAGACACACCAGAGACAGACCAGATACACACCAGAGACACACCAGAGACACACCAGAGACACACCAGAGACAGACCAGAGACACACCAGAGACACACCAGAGACACACCAGAGACACACCAGAGACAGACCAGAGACACACCAGAGACACACCAGAGACAGACCAGAGACACACCAGAGACACACCAGAGACACACCAGAGACACACCAGAGACAGACCAGAGACACACCAGAGACAGGCCAGAGACAGACTAGACAGACCAGATAATGGGTGAGTCGAGAGAAAGAGCATTTTCCCTCAGTTGCAAGAATTCCCCTGACTCCCCTAGGAGCCCCATCTGCAGTTTCCCTCTCTCTATCCATCATTCCGTCCCCGTTCGGAATTGCGGTGTCACCTTAAAAAATATCGCATCCTCCGAGCTCGATCTAATTATCCCACAGGGCCGCGACTAATCCGGGGCTGGGGGGATGGTGGCAGCCCCGATGATAATAAAATTTGTTTCTTTTTCTGCAAATTTTAATAGCTGAGACACAGAAGTCTCGGAGTGCTCAGAAATCAACCCCGAGCCTAACGAATTCCCTTCTGTATAGATGAGCAGTCAGTCAGTCAGTCCTACCGATCCCAGCGTGCACTTTTTCACCTACGGATTTCTGATAATTCGATCAATTGGCAAATAGGACTGTCTCGCAGCCTGTCAAACGCTGTCCCAAAATTGAAATAAATTTGCGCTATTGACAGAAGAAATACCCAGCCATTTTTTCTACTGCGTGGGCGGCGTTGTTACTTAGGCTGGAAGGCCACAAGCTAAAATGCATTTTGAAGTTACGAGAATAAAGTTCCATATGCATTCAGAGATCTTTTCAAATCACAAATATTTCAGACTGTGAGAAAGATTTTTAAAGATTTGGGGAGAAATTAGACCAGGGGGTGGGAGGGGAGGAATGGGGGAGAGAGAAATGAGAAGAGAAAACAAAGAAAACAGAGAGAACAGAAAGGAGAGAGGAGAGAGGAGAGATGAGAGAGGAGAAAGGAGAAACGAGAGAGGAGAGAGAAGAAAGGAGACAGGAGAGAGGAGAGAGGAGAGAGGAGAGAGGAGGGAGGAGAGAGGAGAGAGGAGAGAGAAGAGAGGAGAAAGGAGAGAGGAGAGAGGAGAGAGGAGAGAGGAGAGAGGAGAGAGGAGAAAGGAGATAGGAGAGAGGAGAGAGGAGAGAGGAGAGAGGAGAGAGGAGAGAGGAGAAACGAGAGATGAGAGAGGAGAAAGGAGACAGGAGAGAGGAGAGAGAAGAGAGGAGAGAGGAGAGAGGAGAGAGGAGAGAGGAGAGAGAAGAGAGGAGAGAGAAGAGAGGAGAGAGGAGAGAGGAGAGAGGAGAGAGGAGAGAAAAGACGAGACTGAGAATAGATAAACTCAATAGACCGCTTCAAAATTACTGCGTTTTACATGACACAGGTGAATATTCCTTATTGATAATAATTTACTATGCGATTTGTAAAATAATTGTGAAAGTTTGGCTTCCAGTCCAGATTGCCAGATTTCTAAGCGTCCCTGTATGCTGAGTCCATAAACTGTCAAACGTTTCGGCTACTTTGCAGCGAGAGTCCTTCAGGAAAAGAGGAGTTATTTTGAATTATTTGAAGCAGCAAGGCTAGAGTAGCAAAGAAGAGGGGCGGTTGAAGAAAGAATGAAAGCACTAAAGAAGACGGTGGAGTGGCATTGTTTGAGGCAACAACCGCTTCTTCGAGTGCGGATCGGCCGCCACCCAAGCGGCACGGCGGCTTCGCGTCTCCTGCCTCTCGGGGGCACCGGCTGCATCATCTCACTGTAGCTATGAGGCTATTTTCACCGGGGAGGGGAGTGGGAAGAAACTCCCGGATAGAGGGCGAGATAAAAGCGAAGTTGCCGGCAGGTTGGGGGCGTGCCGCTCGATTGCGTAACACCGGTACAGTCGGCAGCAAACTCTCAGGGCTAGGGTCCCTTTCAAGGGCTTGGCAATCTATTGTAGCTGTGTGTGTGTGTAGTCATTGTGCTCATTATTACATTGTCTGCTTAGGGTTGGCCCCCTCACCCCCCTAGTCAAGTGCTGTGTGGAATTGGTGAACCACATTGCCAGAGTTTTTAGGGGAAAGTTTTTCGATCTATCTATACGGCAAGTGCTGTCTTAGTTTGTGTTTAGTTTTATGGATGGGTTTATACAAAAACATCAAAAAAGCTACCGACAGACTAATAAATGAAAACTTGCAGAAATTTATTACAAACTTCCAAAAAATCCTAAAGTACCCGAGGACTGATAACAAACTACCTCAGAACTGATAACAAACTACCTCAGAACTGATAACAAACTACCTCAGAACTGATAACAAACTACCTCAGAACTGATAACAAACTACCTCAGAACTGATAACAAACTACCTCAGAACTGATAACAAACTACCTCAGAATTGATAACAAACTACCTCAGAACTGACAATAAACTACCTCAGAATTGATAACAAACTACCTCATAACTGATAACAAACTACTGGTACCTCAGAACTGACAATAAACTACCTCAGAATTGATAACAAACTACCTCAGAACTGATAACAAACTACCTCAGAACTGACAATAAACTACCTCAGAATTGATAACAAACTACCTCAGAACTGATAACAAACTACCTCAGAACTGATAACAAACTACCTCAGAATTGATAACAAACTACCTCAGAACTGATAACAAACTACCTCAGAACTGATAACAAACTACCTCAGAATTGATAACAAACTACCTCAGAACTGACAACAAACTACCTCAGAACTGACAACAAAGTACCTCAGAACTGTTTCGGTTATATATGCCAATGAAATAAAGGGATACACAGGTCATTTGCGATTTTGTTGCTAAAAAAGCAAGAACCGTACCTTAGGTGTCATAACTGAAGTCAGAAGGAAAGTCAATTAATTTTTCAGGCACCAGTGTGTCAGACTGACCAGTTCACCGTGTACGCTGAACAACACCTCTTTGACAAAAACCTTCCCTCTTTACCAATTACAAACCGAGGGGAACCGCCCGTAAAGAAGTCCCATTACGCAATGTCCCCCCAAACCGCCACAATGCTTACCAAAGCCAAACGCTCTCGCACTCTTCAGGCCAAAGAAGAAAATCTGCCGCTCCTTCGGCTGCTCGACTTTGCTGCTTACGTAACTCGGCGACTGTGAGCGGAGCTAACTGGAAAAAGGCGGCAAAGCCAGTATGTTGGGGCCTCGTTGCCTCATTGAGCCCCCCTGAGCCTGCGTGTCCAACCGGCTTTGCAAAACTGCATTGAAGTATCAAAAAAAAATACGGCGGATCCATTTCTGCTCCCGGAAGAAGAGGACGAGGTTAAGAAGCTACGAGAGGCAAGAGGGCGTTTTGCAGGCCACTTGTGAGTTTCTGTCGGCCCATCATAAACACCCATTGTGCGGCCGTCCTGCCTCTGTCTGTGGGGGCTTCATACAGTCACACAGTGCCTCATCAAGCTCAACCTCAGCTTCCTGGCAGCAATCAAGCTCAAGGCTGGGAAGTCGACAAAAAAGCAAGTCCATCGATTTTTGACAAAGTTAATAGGCGGTTTGAAATCTGGCAGCCAGCTTCGCTAAAGCTTCATCCACAATGGATTTCAATGGATTCAGGATCTTCCGTCGAAAGATCATTAGAGATATTATATAGTGACAAGGACATTGCTGAGAGGCAAAAGTGCAGGGTGTTGCAGACGGTTTGGCTGAGCTGGGAGGTTAGATAAGAGCTATGAGGCAGCAGGAGTGGGAGAGGGGGAGAGGAGAGAGAAGAGGAGAGAGAAGAGGAGAGAGGAGAGAGGAGAGAGGAGAGAGGAGAGAGGAGAGGAGAGGAGAGAAGAGAAGAGGAGGGAGAGGAGAGAGGAGAGAGGAGAGGAGAGGAGAGGAGAGGAGAGGAGAGGAGAGGAGAGGAGAGGAGAGGAGAGGAGAGGAGAGGAGAGGAGAGGAGAGGAGAGGAGAGGAGAGGAGAGGAGAGGAGAGGAGAGGAGAGGAGAGGAGAGGAGAGGAGAGGAGAGGAGAGGAGAGGAGAGGAGAGGAGAGGAGAGGAGAGGAGAGGAGAGGAGAGGAGAGGAAAGGAGAGGAAAGGAAAGGAGAGGAAAGGAGAGGAAAGGAGAGGAGAGGAGAGGAGAGGAGAGGAGAGGAGAGGAGAGGAGAGGAGAGGAGAGAAGAGAGGAGAGGAGAGGAGAGGAGAGGAGAGGAGAGGAGAGGAGAGGAGAGGAGAGAGAGAGAGGAGAGGAGAGGAGAGGAGAGGAGAGGAGAGGAGAGGAGAGGAGAGGAGAGGAGAGGAGAGGAGAGGAGAGGAGAGGAGAGAGAGGAGAGGAGAGGAGAGGAGAGGAGAGGAGAGGAGAGGAGAGGAGAGGAGAGGAGAGGAGAGGAGAGGAGAGGAGAGGAGAGGAGAGGAGAGGAGAGGAGAGGAGAGGAAAGGAGAGGAAAGGAAAGGAGAGGAAAGGAGAGGAAAGGAGAGGAGAGGAGAGGAGAGGAGAGGAGAGGAGAGGAGAGGAAAGGAAAGGAAAGGAAAGGAGAGGAAAGGAGAGGAAAGGAAAGGAGAGGAAAGGAGAGGAAAGGAAAGGAAAGGAGAGGAGAGGAGAGGAGAGGAGAGGAGAGGAGAGGAGAGATAAGAGAAAAGGGAGATAAGGAAGCTCAGGAAGAGGAAAAGAGAGACTAGAGAGGGAAATCGGGGAAGAGAGAGCAGAGGCGGAGAGGAGTGAGAGAGACAGACAGAATCGAGACCTGCAAAACAGCAGAGAAGATTTACCAAAGCGAATCGCGTGAAAAGCAGTGGATTTCTAGTTGATCCACGAGTAGCATTCGAGGCAAAACCGAGCCAAGCTGGTGATGGGTGCAACTCTACACTGGCACGTCAGCGTCTGGAATCCGTTCTTGGCCAGAAGCTAGGAAAAAATTCAACTCCCTAATCTCTGTTAGTTGCTGTGTGAAATCAAATCTTTTTTCGACTAATGCAAAAAAGCTGAAAAAAGTTGTTCAAATGAAAGAGTAAGTTTTCAAAACTGGAGACTGACTTACTGATGAAGCGGGAGTTGAGGAGGTTGGATTGGAGACTCGACAACATGCGAGGTGTTTCTGTACTTCTAATCCCTTTAAGCTTAGGGAAGAAATCAGTCGTGTTTTATCCTGCTTCGCGGTGGAGAGAACTGCATGCATGACTTGGGGGGGGGCATTGAGCTTGAAAACAATAGATCCGGATTCTCTACGGAACTAGGAAGTAGTGATATTATGAGAGCAGGAATGAGAACTGGAATGAGAACAGGAATGAGAACAGGAATGAGAACTGGAAATGAGAGCAGGAATGAGAGCAGGAATGAGAACTGGAATGAGAACTGGAAATGAGAGCAGGAATGAGAGCAGGAATGACAGAAGGAATGAGAGCAGGAATGACAGAAGGAATGAGAACAGGAATGAGAACAGGAATGAGAACTGGAATGAGAATATGAATGAGAGCAGGAATGAGAACAGGAATGAGAACTGGAATGAAAACAGGAATGAGAACTGGAATGAGAACTGGAATGAGAACAGGAATGAGAACAGGAATGAGAACAGGAATGAGAACAGGAATGAGAGCAGGAATGAGAACAGGAATGAGAACAGGAATGAGAACAGGAATGAGAACAGGAATGAGAACAGGAATGAGAACTGGAAATGAGAACTGGAATGAGAACAGGAATGAGAGCAGGAATTAGAACTGGAATGAGAACAGGAATGAGAACTGGAATGAGAGCAGGAATGAGAACTGGAATGAGAACAGGAATGAGAACTGGAATGAGAGCAGGAATGAGAACTGGAATGAGAACAGGAATGATAGCAGGAATGAGAACTGGAATGAGAACTGGAATGAGAACTGGAATGAGAACTGGAATGAGAACTGGAATGAGAGCAGGAATGAGAACTGGAATGAGAGCAGGAATGAGAACTGGAATGAGAACTGGAATGAGAACTGGAATGAGAACTGGAATGAGAACTGGAATGAGAGCAGGAATGAGAACTGGAATGAGAACAGGAATGAGAACTGGAATGAGAGCAGGAATGAGAACTGGAATGAGAACAGGAATGATAGCAGGAATGAGAACAGGAATGAGAACTGGAATGAGAACTGGAATGAGAGCAGGAATGAGAACTGGAATGAGAACTGGAATGAGAACTGGAATGAGAGCAGGAATGAGAACTGGAATGAGAACAGGAATGATAGCAGGAATGAGAACTGGAATGAGAACTGGAATGAGAACTGGAATGAGAGCAGGAATGAGAACTGGAATGAGAACTGGAATGAGAACTGGAATGAGAGCAGGAATGAGAACTGGAATGAGAACAGGAATGATAGCAGGAATGAGAACTGGAATGAGAACTGGAATGAGAACTGGAATGAGAGCAGGAATGAGAACAGGAATGATAGCAGGAATGAGAACTGGAATGAGAGCAGGAATGAGAACTGGAATGAGAGCAGGAATGAGAACAGGAATGATAGCAGGAATGAGAACTGGAATGAGAACTGGAATGAGAACAGGAATGAGAACTGGAATGAGAACAGGAATGATAGCAGGAATGAGAACTGGAATGAGAACTGGAATGAGAACTGGAATGAGAGCAGGAATAAGAACAGGAATGATAGCAGGAATGAGAACTGGAATGAGAACTGGAATGAGAACAGGAATGATAGCAGGAATGAGAACTGGAATGAGAACTGGAATGAGAACTGGAATGAGAGCAGGAATGAGAACTGGAATGAGAACTGGAATGAGAGCAGGAATGAGAACTGGAATGAGAACTGGAATGAGAACTGGAATGAGAGCAGGAATGAGAACAGGAATGAGAACAGGAATGAGAACAGGAATGAGAACAGGAATGAGAACAGGAATGAGAACTGGAATGAGAACAGGAATGAGAACAGGAATGAGAACTGGAAATGAGAGCAGGAATGAGAGCAGGAATGAGAACTGGAATGAGAACTGGAAATGAGAGCAGGAATGAGAGCAGGAATGACAGAAGGAATGAGAGCAGGAATGAGAACAGGAATGAGAACAGAAATGAGAACAGGAATGAGAACTGGAATGAGAATATGAATGAGAGCAGGAATGAGAACAGGAATGAGAACTGGAATGAAAACAGGAATGAGAACTGGAATGAGAACTGGAATGAGAACAGGAATGAGAACAGGAATGAGAACAGGAATGAGAACAGGAATGAGAGCAGGAATGAGAACAGGAATGAGAACAGGAATGAGAACAGGAATGAGAACAGGAATGAGAACAGGAATGAGAACTGGAAATGAGAACTGGAATGAGAACAGGAATGAGAGCAGGAATTAGAACTGGAATGAGAACAGGAATGAGAACTGGAATGAGAGCAGGAATGAGAACTGGAATGAGAACAGGAATGAGAACTGGAATGAGAGCAGGAATGAGAACTGGAATGAGAACAGGAATGATAGCAGGAATGAGAACTGGAATGAGAACTGGAATGAGAACTGGAATGAGAACTGGAATGAGAACAGGAATGATAGCAGGAATGAGAACTGGAATGAGAACTGGAATGAGAACTGGAATGAGAGCAGGAATGAGAACTGGAATGAGAACTGGAATGAGAGCAGGAATGAGAACTGGAATGAGAACTGGAATGAGAACTGGAATGAGAGCAGGAATGAGAACAGGAATGAGAACAGGAATGAGAACAGGAATGAGAACAGGAATGAGAACAGGAATGAGAACTGGAATGAGAACAGGAATGAGAACAGGAATGAGAACTGGAAATGAGAGCAGGAATGAGAGCAGGAATGAGAACTGGAATGAGAACTGGAAATGAGAGCAGGAATGAGAGCAGGAATGACAGAAGGAATGAGAGCAGGAATGACAGAAGGAATGAGAACAGGAATGAGAACAGGAATGAGAACTGGAATGAGAATATGAATGAGAGCAGGAATGAGAACAGGAATGAGAACTGGAATGAAAACAGGAATGAGAACTGGAATGAGAACTGGAATGAGAACAGGAATGAGAACAGGAATGAGAACAGGAATGAGAACAGGAATGAGAGCAGGAATGGGAACAGGAATGAGAACAGGAATGAGAACAGGAATGAGAACAGGAATGAGAACAGGAATGAGAACTGGAAATGAGAACTGGAATGAGAACAGGAATGAGAGCAGGAATTAGAACTGGAATGAGAACAGGAATGAGAACTGGAATGAGAGCAGGAATGAGAACTGGAATGAGAACAGGAATGAGAACTGGAATGAGAGCAGGAATGAGAACTGGAATGAGAACAGGAATGATAGCAGGAATGAGAACTGGAATGAGAACTGGAATGAGAACTGGAATGAGAACTGGAATGAGAACTGGAATGAGAGCAGGAATGAGAACTGGAATGAGAGCAGGAATGAGAACTGGAATGAGAACTGGAATGAGAACTGGAATGAGAACTGGAATGAGAACTGGAATGAGAGCAGGAATGAGAACTGGAATGAGAACAGGAATGAGAACTGGAATGAGAGCAGGAATGAGAACTGGAATGAGAACAGGAATGATAGCAGGAATGAGAACAGGAATGAGAACTGGAATGAGAACTGGAATGAGAGCAGGAATGAGAACTGGAATGAGAACTGGAATGAGAACTGGAATGAGAGCAGGAATGAGAACTGGAATGAGAACAGGAATGATAGCAGGAATGAGAACTGGAATGAGAACTGGAATGAGAACTGGAATGAGAGCAGGAATGAGAACTGGAATGAGAACTGGAATGAGAACTGGAATGAGAGCAGGAATGAGAACTGGAATGAGAACAGGAATGATAGCAGGAATGAGAACTGGAATGAGAACTGGAATGAGAACTGGAATGAGAGCAGGAATGAGAACAGGAATGATAGCAGGAATGAGAACTGGAATGAGAGCAGGAATGAGAACTGGAATGAGAGCAGGAATGAGAACAGGAATGATAGCAGGAATGAGAACTGGAATGAGAACTGGAATGAGAACAGGAATGAGAACTGGAATGAGAACAGGAATGATAGCAGGAATGAGAACTGGAATGAGAACTGGAATGAGAACTGGAATGAGAGCAGGAATAAGAACAGGAATGATAGCAGGAATGAGAACTGGAATGAGAACTGGAATGAGAACAGGAATGATAGCAGGAATGAGAACTGGAATGAGAACTGGAATGAGAACTGGAATGAGAGCAGGAATGAGAACTGGAATGAGAACTGGAATGAGAGCAGGAATGAGAACTGGAATGAGAACTGGAATGAGAACTGGAATGAGAGCAGGAATGAGAACAGGAATGAGAACAGGAATGAGAACAGGAATGAGAACAGGAATGAGAACAGGAATGAGAACAGGAATGAGAACAGGAATGAGAACAGGAATGAGAACTGGAATGAGAACAGGAATGAGAGCAGGAATGAGAACTACGATACAGGAAAATATGAACCCATATGAAATAGTGAACAATGCGCCAAGAAAAAGCAGGACAAGCAAAATTGTGGATTTGTTTCTTGCAGAAGCAGAATCTGCAACAGCATTGCATAACACGTAGCGGCTAATCAATCAACATCTGCTTGACGCAATGCTGCAAAGCTGATTGACAGACTTTCAATTGAATCCAGCAGGAAACTTGACCGCAAAAATAAGTGCAAAGACGGCCGGACTGCCTGAGCTTCGAAGACCGTGGGGGGCAACTGCCCGTTGAAGAAGATGAAAAGCCGAAATGGCCGGTGTTAAAAATTTTCCGTTGAAAAAGAAAACCCTGCAGGCCCCTCAGTTTGCCCTGTCAAGAATTAAACCTTTCAAGCACTGGCGCCGGCAATCTTGTTGCTAACTGACCGATGTTGCTGGCTGGAAGATCTGCCTGGGCTGGGGGGGGGGGGGGGCAGATTCTCCTTCCCGATAGAAAAGTCACGTTGTGGCGGAAATTTCAATAGTTGGGGTAGCGGAGCGAGATCTTAATCAGACAGGGAAGGCCTCCTGGAAGCAAAGGATGGCCTCTTACCTTGGCTCTTCTGCGCGACAGGCTATCACACCTACCTTTTTTGCTATCCCACTGGCATCTTGCAACGTTGCCTGATGCCACATCGCGCATTCGCCATCCTGTGTGGTCTGCGTCCAGTGCAATTGGTAGATTAGGAAGTTATTCCCAAGCAGAAAAAACCGTTGCTGATGGACTTTGCCTGTAATCCTTGCAGTCAAACAGGTACCTGAGATTCCAGATTGGACGAGGTGTGTATTGAATTTCCCTCGTTTTAAATTGTTATAACTAATGTATATTTGACTTCACTCCATGCCTCAATAAGTAATGTACATTAAGCTTGACTCCCTGTCCAAATAAAAGTAATGTACATTTGACTTCACTCCCTGTCCCAATAAGTAATGTACATTTGACTACACTCCCTGCCCCAATAAGTAATGTACATTTGACTTCACTCCCTGCCCCAATAAGTAATGTACATTTTGACTTCACTCCCTGCCCCAACAACGAGTGTACATTTGACTTCGCTCCCTGCCCCTTCCCTAAGTGATGTACGTTGGTCTCCTTGACTCTTCGTCTATTAATGAGATTATAACGATATTTACAGCGATCAAAATCATCACAAGCCTTCTCGTTTATTTTCGTTATGAAAGACACAGAGAAAGGAAATTAAAATAACAAAAATAATATTCTTCCGTATACTTCAGAACCGCATTTTCTTTCGCCAAAAAAGTGTTTGCAAACGCTCAAATTTCCATGCCCTGTCTCTGAAGTCGAGGAGGGGGGTCCAACGCGCTTTGACAACGATCTTCGGAGACTGACTGATGGATCAAACTGATAGGAGATACTAACACAGCAGAAGTTGGCTGGCTATCGCTTATTGCATCAAAGTTGGGCGTGCGCCAAATGCAAATGCAATTACGTAATATCAACAACACACACGGGGAGCACATTGAGGAAGTAGCAATTGACCCCTCTAACCTCCCCGGATGGCTCAGACTTTGAGGGATTTTCCAGGAGATCGGGAAACTTCCCCTTGCCTCAATCAC
This sequence comes from Macrostomum lignano, assembly GCA_002269645.1. Lineage (NCBI taxonomy): Eukaryota > Metazoa > Platyhelminthes > Macrostomidae > Macrostomum > Macrostomum lignano. The sequence continues at coordinate 189,994 of NIVC01001317.1, read as the reverse complement.
GCCCACCCCCTCCCTGCCAGATAACCCCACGCAGCATTTCTTCACTTCTCCTACTGCCGATATATTAATCCACTGCCGGAGCAGCAGCAATGAAAGCCCAGCTTCTCCTCGACATCCGGCTTTGGGGGGCTGTTGGGTGGGTCAGGCAAAGTTGAAGGAGGTCAGGTCGCCCGCTTTTCGATATCATATTTCTCAATTTCCTTCAATTCTGCGAAGACTTTTTCTAAGCGGGGCTCGACATCTCGACTCGAGGAGCCCATCTGATGTATTTTACGTCGTGTTAACTTTCTAAGAAGACGTAGACTGAAGTGCTTTTTAAAACATATTTATAACATATTTCTATAACTCAATATAGCATTGATCTGTTAGAATAAGATTGACGCCCTGCCCTACCTTCTCTGCACCAGTGTCAGACCCAGTGACAAAGAAAATTTGGATGGGGCGGAGGCGGCGGCGGCCAGAGGAGGGTCAAGGAGGCGCCACCGCTGCAATAATTAGTTTGTGACGCAATCGGTCCAGTTTCCAGTTCGATTCAGAGACGCGATCTGCCTGTCAGAATCTGTTAGGCTCGGGCCGATCGAAGGATGGGAGAAATTCCTCTGACAGATAAGTGGGCTCCGGGCGCGCGATGCCAGGGATAGACTGGGGAATTCAAAACTGGGAAAATTGTTAAGGTGAAAGAAAGAATTTGGATTGATCAGAATCAGAAACTCAAAGTATTTTGAGTGAGAGGTATTGCCTTCAAATGACAAGGACTGCTTAAGAGTGACAAGGAATGCATGAGAGTGACAAGGTATGCATGAGAGTGACAAGAAATGCATGAGAGTGACAAGAAATGCATGAGAGTGACAAGGTATGCATGAGAGTGACAAGAAATGCATAGGAGAGACAAGGAATGCATGAGAGTGACAAGAAATGCATAGGAGAGACAAGGAATGCATGAGAGTGACAAGAAATGCATAGGAGAGACAAGGAATGCATGAGAGTGACAAGGAGTGCATAGGAGAGACAAGGAGTACATAAGAGTGACAAGGAATGAATAGGAGTGATAAGGAATGCATGAGAGTGACAAGGAATGCATTAGGGTGACAACAAATTTATGGGAGTGACAAGGAGTGCATAAAGGTGACAAGAAATGCATGGGAGTGACATGTTTGTATAAATCAAGTACATAAAGTTCTGAAATTAATTAAGCTTGCAGAAATCAAGTACCGTCAGTATTTACCGACGCAATTTTAGTTAATTGACTGAACCAAGTCAATTGAGACGTCTCTGCACTTTAGACTGATTGATGCCTTATCAGGAGTGAGGTGGGGAGAGATAACAGAGGTTGGAGGCTCAACATAATTAAGGCGAGCATCGACGTGACTCTGAAGAATGAAGAGGCCACAGACTTTAAGATTTGTTGAGCCTTGAAGTTGAAGCATTTTAATGAGCAGCATAATTCAATGATGAAAAGTTCATCTCAATCTCAAAATTATTTTTCAGCTCTTATTGTTGCCGCTAAGCTGACAGCAGCTGACAGAATTTGGCGGAAAAAGTGTCAAAGTTAATTAGCCCTTTATCGAAGCTGATATGAAGTCCTGGGCGCTGCTCAGATAGCTCTCTTCTCTCCCCTCCCCTTCTCCCCTCCCCTTCTCACCTCTCCTCCTCTCCCCTCTCCTCCTCTCCCCTCTCCTCCTCTCCCCTCTCCTTCTCTCCCTCTCCTTCTCTCCCCTCTCCTTCTCTTCCCTCTCCTTCTCTTCCCTCTCCTTCTCACTTCTCCTCCTCTCCCCTCTCCTCCTCTCCCCTCTCCTCTCCTCTCTCCTTCTCTCCCCTCTCCTTCTCTCCCCTATCCTCCTCTCCCCTCTCCTTCTCTCCTCTCTCCTTCTCTCCCCTCTCCTTCTCTTCCCTCTCCTTCTCTCCCCTCTCCTTCTCTTCCCTCTCCTCACCTCTCCTCCTCTCCCCTCTCCTCCTCTCCCCTCTCCTTCTCTCCCCTCTCCTTCTCTCCCCTCTCCTTCTCTTCCCTCTCCTTCTCTCCCCTCTCCTTCTCTCCCCTCTCCTTCTCTCCCTCCACTTCTCTCCCCTCTCCTCCTCTCCCCTCTCCTTCTCTCCTCTCTCCTTCTCTCCCCTCTCCTTCTCTTCCCTCTCCTTCTCTTCCCTCTCCTTCTCTCCCCTCTCCTTCTCTCCCCTCTCCTCCTCTCCCCTCTCCTTCTCTCCTCTCTCCTTCTCTCCCCTCTCCTTCTCTTCCCTCTCCTTCTCTTCCCTCTCCTTCTCTCCCCTCTCCTTCTCTCCCCTCTCCTTCTCTCCCCTCTCCTTCTCTTCCCTCTCCTTCTCTCCCCTCTCCTTCTCTCCCCTCTCCTTCTCTCCCCTCTCCTTCTCTCCCCTCTCCTTCTCTCCCCTCTCCTTCTCTCCCCTCTCCTTCTCTCCCTCCACTTCTCTCCCCTCTCCTCCTCTCCCCTCTCCTTCTCTCCCCTCTCCTTCTCTCCCCTCTCCTTCTCTTCCCTCTCCTTCTCTCCCCTCTCCTTCTCTCCCCTCTCCTCCTCTCCCCTCTCCTTCTCTCCCCTCTCCTTCTCTCCCTCCACTTCTCTCCCCTCTCCTCCTCTCCCCTCTCCTTCTCTCCCCTCTCCTTCTCTCCCCTCTCCTTCTCTTCCCTCTCCTTCTCTCCCCTCTCCTTCTCTCCCCTCTCCTTCTCTTCCCTCTCCTTCTCTCCCCTCTCCTTCTCTTCCCTCTCCTTCTCTCCCCTCTCCTTCTCTCCCCTCTCCTCCTCTCCCCTCTCCTTCTCTCCCCTCTCCTTCTCTCCCTCCACTTCTCTCCCCTCTCCTTCTCTCCCTCCACTTCTCTCCCTCCACTTCTCTCCCTCCACTTCTCCCCTCTCCTCCTCTCCCTCCACTTCTCTCCCTCCACTTCTCTCCCTCCACTTCTCTCCCCTCTCCTCCTCTCCCCTCTCCTTCTCCCCTCTCCTTCTCTTTCCTATTTTCCTGTCTCCTTCTCTCCTCTTTATTCTTCTCTCCCCTCCTCCCCATCTCCGTTCTCTACTCCTCTCCCCCTATCCCCTTCTCTCGTATATCAACAATCCCCTTTCCCTGCTCCTTCTCTGTTAGAAATGCTAGACTTTGACTGCATTTCGCAGTCAGTCAGCGAGCCAATGAAATCGATTCAAAACAGACGGCGACAATATCAATAACAAAGTGTTAATCCGTTAGCAACAGGCCATAAAAAAGCACGAAACAAGCAACAACAAAGTAAAACAGAATCTTACTCAGAGAAATGAGTTCAGTAGGCCAGACCTGACAGGTAGCATGACTGCGAACATGAATGGCTCAAATATTGACTCAAGCCGAATGCTTTTCTGCTTGCGTGAGTTTGTGTTTGTACTCGGCGAAAGGGCCGCCCGCCAGCGCATTAAAAGCAAAATCGCCAGAGTGAGAGTGCAGACCCTGGCAAACACAAGCAAAATGGTGTGACTCAGAGTTAAGAAAACTGTAACTAATTCCTCTTATAGAATCAAATGGCACAGGGTTTTTGTTTTGACGGAGTAAAATAGCCAACAGAGTTACCGTAAGCCAATGATACACTCGGGAATTAAGTGATTTGTGTGAAGTCACGTTTCCAAGTATTCTTTTTTTGCGGCTAAGGGCAGACGTGAGAGCTGTTAGTTCTGGGCTATTGGGCCACGGGGAAAGGATAGAAGCTGTGATGATACTGTTATAGCTATTGAGATTCCGCCTTTCAAAATACAACGGGTTATTGGGAAAAAAGAGAGAGAATAAGTGGTGTCATTGTAGATTGAGTGAGTGAGGATATGGAGGGTGAGAGGGAGATGGAGGGTGAGAGGGAGATGGAGGGTGAGAGGGAGATGGAGGGTGAGAGAGAGATGGAAGGTGAGAGGGAGATGGAGGGTGAGAGGGAGATGGAGGGTGAGAGGGAGATGGAGGGTGAGAGGGAGATGGAGGGTGAGAGGGAGATGGAGGGTGAGAGGGAGATGGAAGGTGAGAGGGAGATGGAGGGTGAGAGGGAGATGGAGTGTGAGAGGGAGATGGAGGGTGAGAGGGAGATGGAGGGTGAGAGGGAGATGGAGGGTGAGAGGGAGATGGAGGGTGAGAGGGAGATGGAAGGTGAGAGGGAGATGGAGGGTGAGAGGGAGATGGAGTGTGAGAGGGAGATGGAGGGTGAGAGGGAGATGGAGGGTGAGAGGGAGATGGAGGGTGAGAGGGAGATGGAGGGTGAGAGGGAGATGGAGGGTGAGAGGGAGATGGAGGGTGAGAGGGAGATGGAGGGTGAGAGGGAGATGGAGGGTGAGAGGGAGGGTGAGAGGGAGATGGAGGGTGAGAGGGAGATGGAGGGTGAGAGGGAGATGGAGGGTGAGAGGGAGATGGAGGGTGAGAGGGAGATGGAGGGTGAGAGGGAGGGTGAGAGGGAGATGGAGGGTGAGAGGGAGGGTGAGAGGGAGATGGAGGGTGAGAGGGAGATGGAGGGTGAGAGGGAAATGGAGGGTGAGAGGGAGATGGAGGGTGAGAGGGAGATTGGAGGGTGAGAGGGAGATGGAGGGTGAGAGGGAGATTGGAGGGTGAGAGGGAGATGGAAGGTGAGAGGGAGATGGAGGGTGAGAGGGAGGTGGAGGGTGAAAGGGAGATGGAGGGAGAGAGGGAGATTGAAGTTGAGAGGGAGATGGAAGGGAAGAGGGAGATAGCGATTGATAAGGGTAAGAGAAGATTGAGAAAGAGAGAGAGAGGAGATGGAGAAGGAGAGGAGGATTTAGAGATGCAGCAGAGGCCAAGAGAGCCAGCAGACAGCGGTTGCCGGCGGTGCCCTCACCAGAAAAGTACCCCTGTCCCCCCCCCCCCCTGTCCCAACCGCGGAAGCCGGCGCGTCACAGAGAGAAATCGAGAAAGAATGAGAGAAGAAAGTTCAAACACTTCAGCAGCCGGAGGCTGGCCCGTCCCGCCCACCAATTCAGCCCCCCCCGCGGGGCACTCCATCATCTCAAAGTCCTCAATTTTTACCCCCCCCCCCTATCCGGAGAGGCTGGGCGCGGAAAGGAGATGGCGATCTGCCCGAGTCGCGATTTGAGGAGGTCTCGAATACCCTCCGGTCATGGCAGCCCGGGCGTGGAAGTGGAAAATAGGGGGGAGGGTGGAGGGTATGGGATATCTTCCCAGCTAGCGGCTCAATTAGGCAGAGCTTCTGAATTGCGGCAAAAATCTAAGAAAAACTGCTCACCGGCATTGGCTGAGTAAATCTGCGCCTAAGTGGGAGGGAAGTTTGATTTATTTTTAATTCTTCTCTGTCTTAATTCCTTCCCGCATCAGTTCTTTGTACGAGTACTTCGCGTCTCGTATTGCAACGTCAATTTCAGTTTATCGCATATTCTCTCCTCTTAGATTCTTCCTGAAGCTCATCTTTTCCCATCTCCTGATGGTGAATCTCATTTCTGTCTGTCTGTCTCTCTCTCTCCATGAATCTGATCTTCTCCCACCCCTGAATCTCTTGTGTCCTCTCCTCTCCCCCTGAATTTCATCTCATCTCCTCTCCCCCTAAATCTCATCTCATCTTCTCTCTCCCCAAAAATCTCATCTCATCTTTTCTCTCCCCTGATCCCCTGAATGTCATCTCATCTCTCTCCGCCTAATCTTACCTCCTCTCCTCTCACCCTTGATTCCCATCTCTCAATTCTCATCACTGAATCCCATCTCTCATCTCAGCCTTACTTCCCCAAGAATGCCATCACCGCAGACTCCCAGCCGGACAGAATCGCTCCCAACCCAATGGAATTTGGAAAAATCTATCATCACGCAGATGAGGATTGCTCGGCCGGGTGACGAGCTGCCTGCCACCTCCAGCGCCGGGGCCCCAAGAGGCTGGGAGTCACTTCAGTTCAACTGTCGGTCGTCGGCAGATGTTTCCTGCCAGCGCTAATCCCCGCCTATTCCCAGACAATTTCGACAGCCTATTTTCTGGGTTGGGTGGATGTTCGGGATTCCAGAATGTGAAGCTCCTTCGCATGTCTCCGCCCCCTGTCCCTGCTCACAGCGAGTCCTCAACTTCATCCCCAGATTGTCTGAAGCAGGATCTCAGCTTTATCTAATAGGAATTCTCTAGAATGAATCTTCTGCAGATTCAGTTGGGATCAATAGTAGTTGAACTTGGTGACCCTGTTGAATGTGTAGCAACGGTTTAGTTACCTTACGGATGTGGACAATGGATCGCATATTTGAAGAAGGGAAGAAGGAGAGATAAGAGGGTAGAGGGGAGAGAGTGGATGTGTCAGCAGGGGTGAGAGAGGGTGGATGTGTCAGAGCAAGGGTGAGTAGATGTGTCAAAGCAGGGGTGAGAAGATAAAGAGTGGATGTGTCAGAGCAGGGGTGAGTAGATGTGTCAAAGCAGGGGTGAGAAGATAAAGAGTGGATGTGTCAGAGCAGGGGTGAGAGGGAGATACCGGATGTGTCAGAGCAGGGGTGAGAGGAGAGAAGAGACGCTCCTATACTTGAGCAGGCAAGCTCACAGGCCGAGAGCATTGCAAATGACACGACTCTGACAACCCTGAGGCTGCAACACCTCGAAGCAAGCTGCCTACAATAGCCGAGAGCAGTTTCAATTTGATTAAAATAAAGTTTTTTTCACTCCCAGTTGGATAAAATAGTGTGGCTGATACAGGAATGCCCTTAGCCCGGGAGTTGCTCGCACTGGTTCCTTCCTGCCCACCCCTCCGCCCGCTCCTTGCTCGGCAAACAATGGCTGTTGGCTCTGGGGGGGGGGGGTTGCAGTCCAAGCAGACCGACTGCTTGGCAGCAGCGTTGAACCGCAGTTGTTGCGTGCAGTGTTTCGTTTCTGAGGCCTCTGTTGGACAAGCATGACAGCCGGGAGTGCAAACACTGGGGGGGGGGGCTGGCTACCTTACTCACTTTACTCGCCTTTGAGCTCATATATCCAAGCAATGTTGCCAAACTAAGGGCGTACGTGTACTTGATGCATAGAAGGAGAAGTTAAATAATGAGTTCAGGCTGGTCCGGCAGATAACTTCGGCTATTTTATTGACTCGATTTTATAAATCAAAGTTTACATCTTTAACTCTTCTTTAAATTTTAAATGGATTTAAAAATGGCGCCGATTTAATTTAAAGAATGGCGCCAATTTGATTTGAAGAATGACGCCAATTTGATTTGAAAAATGCTCCGATTTGATTTAATTAAACTGGGCGCCGATCTACCTGGATTTGGCGCCGATCTACAAAGACTGGGTGCCGATCTATAAAGGTTGGGCGCCAACTTCTGCCTGATGGAACCGGATCTGTTTGCCAATTAGTCTCTGTCAGGACCGCCTGACTTTCATGGGGATGATGGGGCAATCAGTGAGAGAGGAAAAATACAATTAGAGAACAGGAGAGGAGAGTCCAGGCGGGATACAGATATCGAGATTATCTGACCGGCAATTATCAGTTGCCGCATCGGCTTCAGCCCCGTGGACGCCAATTCTTATCTATTGTGCAGAAATTCCGCGCTACAAAAGCGATGACAAGGTCCCACCTGGTAACAAAGCATCAGCGGGGGGGGGGCTCTGCGCAGACAATCTTGGCGGTGACTAAGACGCTACGAGATCCTCAGCAATGACTTGATGGTCAAAAAAGTATCTGTTGCTTCTCTGCTGCGTGTGTCTAGAATTCTTACATCAATTAACACTGCGCAGGAATTCAGGTATAAGGGATCTGAGAGAGGGGATTAGAGAAAGGGGGAAAGGTCGGAGGCCGGCGCCCCGCACGGCTAATGTGGGATAATCTTCCCAAATCTGAATCCTCTCTTAAAGAATTCCACGCAACTGGGCATCAGCTGCTGCCGTTGTTCAAATTCCATAAGGCTGCTGCATGCTTTTCACCGCAGATCTGCAAGGCAGTAAGCGGCTCCACACAAGACAGATTTCAAAGCCCGGGGTACTTTAGGGTACAAGAAGTTGCAAGCTGAATTGGATTTGACAGCAGTTAGATGAGAGTTTTTATACGAGTAGTATGTTATGTATGCGAACAGGCTGCTATGCTTGCAGTCCTGTGAAGTTCTAAATTTTCTATAATTGATAGTTCCCCACCCTTGATTAGTTCCCCACCCTTGATTAGTTCCCCACCCTTGATTAGTTCCCCACCCTTGATTAGTTCCCCACCCTTGATTAGTTCCCCACCCTTGATTAGTTCCCCACTCTTGATTAGTTCCTCACCCTTGATTAGTTCCCCACTCTTGATTAGTTCCTCACCCTTGATTAGTTCCCCACCCTTGATTAGTTCCCCACCCTTGATTAGTTCCCCACCCTTGATTAGTTCCCCACCCTTGATTAGTTCCCCACCCTTGATTAGTTCCCCACCCTTGATTAGTTCCCCACCCTTGATTAGTTCCCCACCCTTGATTAGTTCCCCACCCTTGATTAGTTCCCCACCCTTGATTAGTTCCCCATCTGTGTTTAGTTCCCCACCCTTGATTAGTTCCCCACCCTTGATTAGCTCCCCACCCTTGATTAGTTCCCCACCCTTGATTAGTTCCCCATCCTTGATTAGTTCCCCATCCTTGATTAGCTCCCCACCTGTGTTTAGTTCCCCATCCTTGATTAGCTCCCCACCTGTGTTTAGTTCCCCACCCTTGATTAGCTCCCCATCCTTGATTAGTTCCCCATCTGTGTTTAGTTCCCCATCCTTGATTAGTTCCCCATCCTTGATTAGTTCCCCATCCTTGATTAGCTCCCCACCCTTGATTAGTTCCCCACCCTTGATTAGTTCCCCATCCTTGATTAGTTCCCCATCCTTGATTAGCTCCCCACCTGTGTTTAGTTCCCCATCCTTGATTAGCTCCCCACCTGTGTTTAGTTCCCCACCCTTGATTAGCTCCCCATCCTTGATTAGTTCCCCATCTGTGTTTAGTTCCCCATCCTTGATTAGTTCCCCATCCTTGATTAGTTCCCCATCCTTGATTAGCTCCCCATCCTTGATTAGTTCCCCATCTGTGTTTAGTTCCCCATCCTTGATTAGTTCCCCACCCTTGATTAGTTCCCCACCCTTGATTAGTTCCCCACCCTTGATTAGCTCCCCATCCTTGATTAGTTCCCCATCTGTGTTTAGTTCCCCACCCTTGATTAGTTCCCCACCCTTGATTAGCTCCCCACCCTTGATTAGTTCCCCATCTGTGTTTAGTTCCCCACCCTTGATTAGTTCCCCATCTGTGTTTAGTTCCCCACCCTTGATTAGTTCCCCATCCTTGATTAGTTCCCCATCTGTGTTTAGTTCCCCATCCTTGATTAGCTCCCCATCCTTGATTAGTTCCCCACCCTTGATTAGTTCCCCACCCTTGATTAGTTCCCCACCCTTGATTAGTTCCCCATCCTTGATTAGTTCCCCATCCTTGATTAGTTCCCCACCCTTGATTAGCTCCCCACCCTTGATTAGTTCCCCATCTGTGTTTAGTTCCCCACCCTTGATTAGTTCCCCATCCTTGATTAGTTCCCCATCCTTGATTAGTTCCCCACCCTTGATTAGCTCCCCACCCTTGATTAGTTCCCCATCTGTGTTTAGTTCCCCACCCTTGATTAGTTCTCCACCCTTAGTTCCCCATCCTTGATTAGTTCCCCATCCTTGATTAGTTCCCCATCTGTGTTTAGTTCCCCATCCTTGTTAGTAACAAAGTAAAATCCAAAGCTCAAAAAATGGCAACCCCGCCGTAAAAATTCAGTGTTTTATGGCGTCGCGGCCAGCTCGGGTCTCCGACGTTTTTTACCGACACCCTGCATGCCCAGCCAGTGATGCTAGTGGAGTAGGGATAATATTAACCCGAGTGGTATGATACCGAATTTGGTTTTGTTGCCACTTAAGATCCCAGAGGGAGGAAGATTAAAGTATTTGGTAACTTACTCTGGTGCTAGCTGCGCTATAGCAAGAGATTAGTACCGTACTACATAACACTGTACGCCTTACAAACTGCTTTTAAGATAAAAAGGTCAGCTGAGGTCGTCAATTTCCCAGAGATCTTTACTAAAACGGCCGCACGGGGAATGCCAATAAATTTGACGACATATCCATACACTAAAAATGGTCTGTCGGTAGGTATGTGTGTGGTCGATTTAAGAAAAAATTGTCACTAAAACTGTCAATTAAATGAGGCTAACTTTGTTTTTCTTGGAATTCCTAATAGGCTGTACCTTATTTTGTTAAGAACTTCTAAGCTGACAGGGAATCACTCAGATGCCAAGGCTTATGGGTATGAATCACTCAGATGCCAATGGTCATGGGGAATCACTCAGATGCCAATGGTCATGGGGAATCACTCAGATGCCAATGGTCATGGGGAATCACTCAACTGCCAATGGTCATGGGGAATCACTCAGATGCCAATGGTCATGGGGAATCACTCAGATGCCAATGGTCATGGGGAATCACTCAACTGCCAATGGTCATGGGGAATCACTCAGATGCCAATGGTCATGGGGAATCACTCAGCTGCCAAGCATGTGACAAAGGTTTAACATGGAATATCTCATATGAAATGAACTGAAAGGCAAAGACTGATAGCTAAATTTAATAGAAAAACGTGTTAGAATTGAATTGCTTGTGAAGTGATTTAGCTTTTTTCGTTGTTTTATTTTCATTTTCACATCATTTTAAACTTTAGGCTTTAGAAGATAGAAAAAATTACGAGTACTGTAAAAAGAATGAAGTTTCGAGACTGACAGTAAACTGTTATAACTAAATTTTTTGCTTGCATCAAACACACCAAAATATGATGAATAATTTAAAGAAGCTTCCATTTCTATAAATTGTAAAAATGGCAAACGTTGAGGTTAAAGAATAGACACAGTAAAATACTCGTAGAAAACACTTTTTAGAACAAAACTATGAAAATTGAAAATATAAGGTCGAACCAAAACTGAATGAAAATTGTTGTTTAAAAAAAATAAATGTTTAAAACGGGCCATACTACTTTCAGTAACAAAAATTGAAATTAATGACAAGACTATCGTTTTTTACTCCCGAATTCTCGATATATACTACTAACTGCAAGCCAATGCAAACCAGTCCTTAAAGAGTAGTTACTCGTACTACAAATTGAGACAAATGTCAATGTCTCAATTTGTCTATGGCCAAACCCATTCAGTGCTTTGCGTTCTCTAAGAGTGTTTTTTTCGGTGAAGCCTCCTATAGTGTCGAGTTCTTTTCGTATCGTTTCCTAATGCGCAACACAAGAGACAACCTTAATGTGTGAAAATCTCAAGCAGTCACCGAATATTCAATTTGGCACTTTAGGTCAACTTCAGCCTTCGCTCTTTGATTTTATTTCAGCCTATCTCTTTTTGGCCTGTTTATTAGATAAGTTTTAAGAAATTTCTGCTCCATTGTACATATTTTGACTGCTTTCAATAAAAAGAAGTACATAAAGAAAAGTGTTATGACTACGTTGTCGAAATAGTAATATAGTAAGTATTATGCTTGTATAGTTTAGATTTGAGCTTTGCCCCAATTCCTTACTTCTCCTTCCTGTCTAAATGGAAATGTTAAATATGGTGTTCTAAAATGGAATGACGCAATTTCAGTTTTCTGTACTACTTAAGTTTTTCAGCTCTCTGTCTGGTCTGGTAATGTCTGGTAATGATCAAATTAAAAAAAAAACTGACTTAATTGTTGTTATTTAAAACTCGCCTTAACTCGAATACAATACAGCCGTTACTGCGTGAACTTTATAGTCGTGAACACTCGATAGACAGGCAAAATTTGGTCCGGATTCGAAATCACCAGCATATTGGAGTAGTCGGAACTGCTGTCCCTAACTCGGACACAGTCGTACTCGGCCGGTTTATTAGGAGGCGGAGGATAATCCACTTCTCGACCTGGCAGCACTCTGCACAGCAACAAGGCGTCTCCGTAATCCTTGGAGATATGCGTGAACTCGGAGAAATAAATGCCTCTACCGTAGGCCTGGCGGGTGCACTTGTCCAGACGGAAGTTCTCCTTGAAGATCTGGTCGGCGCTGTTCCTGTTAGTACCGTGAAAGGCGTACACCCAGCAATCGCTGTTGTATTTATTGCGAAATTCTTCCTGCTTTGCTTTGAACTTTTGCTCGAGCTGGGCATTTCGATTGACCCACACCTCTGTGATGCTGCCCAGCGATTTGATGGTGCCGTCGATTCGCAAGTACTCCGACTGTACGGAGGCAAAGTGAAGAGCTTTGCAGCTGTCGCTGTCCGTCTTGTATCTGTCTGGCCTGATTTTCAATACGTGATTCTCTGCGCTAGGCGGCAAAGACATCACAGGCAGTTCTGCAAGGTTTGAATAGTGAATGACGTATTGAGGCACGGCTTGACGAGGATCAAAGATCACGTATTCATCAAAGAGGACACCGCCGGTAGATTTGGTGTTGCGCGGAGCGAAGAGCGAATCGTAGCCAATCTTTTTTAAATCCGCGTGCGACTTGTACATTTGTGTTGCCGAAGTAACTTTCAAGGTTCGTCCAATAAGCACTTCACAAAGCAGTAGCATGTTCGAGCCCTTCGTGTAGATCTGCTGGCTGCTCTTAGACGAATTGGTGGCAAAGTAAATTCCAGGACCGTACATTCCAGCCTTGGAAGGCAGTTTAAAGCCGTCAGTTACAATGCTATGCAGTGCGTTAGCAGAGGTACCATGAAACTTCTTCTCGCTTCGTCGTGGATCAGCCGCGCACTTGGCTTTGAAGTCCAGAAACTGCAGAGTTAGCTTTGAATTTTCGATTTTCTCTATTTTCGTAATAGCTGGATGCCATCCGTGCTCTGACTGAATGAACTTCATAACTCGATCGTGCACATCAAGGTACTCATCGCAGTAATCACCATCGCAGCTTATAGTCTTAACACTTGAAGGTAAGTCTTTCATCGCTCTGATTTTTTTCAGCTCTTCAAAAGCGTTTCTTCGAATAGCCTGTTGCAGCTCAAGTAGCTGTTTTTTCTCGATTTCTGATTGAATACTGGCACAGACTTTACACTTCTCTGAATTGCACGGCTGATAGCACTGCAGCAGACATTTGTGACCACATCCCTCTAGCTGCTTGTTGCAAATCTTCTTGCATTTGACTTGACTCTCCGGGATAGAGCATTCGATTTCAGCGGGATGAGCGCACGGCAGTATAAGCTTGATTTTTACTTGACAAGCGATAGACGCGCAGTCAGCGGAGCAGGTGCCCGGGCAGCTGTGACCGCAAGCAAGTTTACGCTCGCACTTGGCATCGCACACGAATTGCTGGTCGCTCATGCAGCAGGGTACTTTAATGCTATGCTCACAGTTTGGATATTTAACAGTTGTTTGGACAAAGCACGGTTTAAGCTTGCAATCTTCACCGCACTTCAGTGTGCAGGGATGATTACATGGCAGCTTTCGGCTGCACGGTTGCTGACATGTCATTACGTCTCTGTTTTCGCAACACTGAGTATTGATTGTGTGCCCACAAGGAAATCGGTGCGGAACTTTTTCCTTACACGGACGACTGGAGCAGAGCTCGAAGCACTTCAGAAGACATTTGTGACCGCAGTTTAAAAGTCTCTCGCATTTTTCGTGACATTTATAAAAACTATCTGGCATTCCGCACTCCTTCAATATCTCGTGTGAACACTCGGTAAACTTCATAGAAACTTTCGTCTTGCAGGTTTTCACACCGATTGGCTCACTGCAAAACTTCGTATCATTATGGTTGCACAACGGATGAACGAATGGAACAACGGCCTTGCAATTGTCGTGCTCTTGATCGTGCGGTGGCTGACAAGGAAGCAAGCACGAATGAATGCCGCAAGACATTTGAATGCCGCAAACCTCCAAGCAGAATGGCGACATAGTGGGAATTTGATCGAAGCTCTCTGATTGCACGACACTTTGCGCATGATTAGGGCAGCGCAGTGAAATCTTTGATCCGATGCAGTTCGAGCTCTCCATCGCATCAATTAGAGGTCGCCAGACTTTTCCATTCGGACTGTCGTAGATACAGTCAGCATTGCCAATGAAGACCATGGCCAACCTGGCTCTGGATTGAGCCACGCAGCGTCGATTGAGCGTTTTGAGAAAGCCGATGTTGTTGGAAGGATTCGAGCGAACTAGTGACACGATAACTATGTCATTTTCGTCACCTTGATACAGATCGATTGTGAAAATCTTTACGGACAAGTCAGCTTCAGTGACGACAGTGTTGGATTGTTCCGTTGGCGATTCAGTTAACTCTAGATCTTCCCAGTTCCGTTTCGAACGATGTTGAATTAGAATACGCAGGAAGTCGGATTTGGCTAAGAAGTCTTTTAAAAGGTTTCGGATTAGACTAGTTTGGCGTCTGTAGGCTGATAATATTGTGATTCGATCGGGATCGCAGCCTTGGAGGATGAGAAACATAGCGAGGCGGACGCAGCGCTGCGCCTCTTCCATGTTAGTCGCTCCATGGCCACCGGAGGTGGATTCAAGCTCTCGGTGCGTCCAGAAAAACGTGGGCACAGTGAAGCACCTAGGCTGGAGATCTCGTGAAACAACTTCTAGATTGTCGCGCAAGTTCGGATATATATCTCTTAGTAGAATACTGAGCTCCGGCTTCATGCGGCTCTGCAGCTCCAGTTGGTCGTACTTAATGCCATTGGCAATGAGCCGCTCCATCATCGACACGTCTAGATGGTAATCCTTTGCCAATTTGTAGCTCTCAGTCTGCGGCCTGAGCTGCTTGTGGTCCCCGATCAAAATCAGTTGCTCCGTTCTGTGCCCAAAGCAGGCAAGTAGATGCGGCTCGGATACCTCGGCCGCCTCTTCTACAAGCAGAACTCCTGGCTGTACAAGATCGAGCAGCTCTCTGTGAATTGAGGCGCCCGTGATGGTCATGCCGATGATGCGCCTGCGCCGAAGTATTGAAGCGTCCGCTTTTACTTCAAGCAGTCTCTTTTCACTTTCGAGTCGCTGAATAGTGTCGAACTGCTCTTTAATGTCACTTCGGATTTTGCTGATTGCCTTGTACAGGGCCTGTTGAAAGTACAGCAGCTGTTCAGTTGGCGACAGCCTTGTTGGATTCCGCCGGCTCAACTGAGCAATCACGCCAGAGTTGCAACAATTCTCAATTCCTGGATCATGAAGAATTTGGGAACCATTGGTGTTGTCAAGGTTGATTCTGTCTATTAAATTGGACTTGCCGCCACGCTCAGTTTGAGAGTCTTTGCTCGCCAATGATGCCAGAATCTGGTTCTCTCTCTCCTTAACTTCTTCCTCCTCGGCATCGTCTAAAGACGCCTTGGCAACTGTTTTTGCTGGCTGAGAACTAGAGTTAGAACATGATGGGGCTGCTGGAATGTTGGTATGAACAGAAATTTTCTGTGCTTTCTTTCGGTTAGCCTCCAGCTGATCCTTGATGGCAGGCATTGAACGGTCAACGCAAGCTGCGAGAGCGGCGAGCACTTTGGCGTCAGAGCGGATTAGATCATGCAGTTCATCTTTAGACGCACGCTTAAATTTCTCTTCAACCTCCAACTCTTCTGGCGTCATTTGCTTAATAGACGATTTTCGATTTCTATACCTGACAAGTTCAGCCAAGTATGTCTCGTTGCATTCATCCATAATGGCTACTGCTGGGTGAGAGAAGAGGCAGTCCAGCTCCTTCACGCTGTCTTTAAATTTGGCCCAAGCTTCTTCAATCTCAGAGCTGATGGTTCGCAGAGACTTTGCTCTTCCTCGATCCGGGTACTTCCGCCGCAATTCAATCAAGTTTAAATGCTCCAGCCTAAGATCCTTGCATCTACCGCCGATTCTGACGATGTCCTCTTGGTGTTCTGGAAGCAGGTGAGACAGAAATTCGTCCAAAGCGTGATTCTTGTAGCACAGAACCAGAATCGGCCGATCCTTGAGTACGTCGAGCTCAAGCAGCTGACGGGCTATGAGAACTCCAAGCAGAGTCTTGCCAGTGCCCGGCGGACCCTGGCACACGTAGATTCGCCTGTGCAAAGCGTTTTCAAATGCGCTGGTCTGGCACACGTCCAGTTTCAGACTGCCAGTAGAAATGAACGGCAAATTTTCAGCGCAGTAGTCAACATCGTCTGGATCGCCTTCATAGTGCCGCTTCACGTACAAAGGCTGAGCGTCGGCCGCCGTCATTTCGCCAAACACCAGCGAATCAGCAAACGGAAACCTCTCCGCGTCAAAGCATTTTAGACTCTCCAGAACTGGTTCGAACGCGCGGAACATAGTTGGCGATTCGAGCATAATTAAACCGTTAGAAGCGCGAGTTGAGTTTAGCATAAGACTGACTAGCACATCCCCAGCCGAGGTGTCCGGGCTGCACATGTACTGGCACAGGTCGAGCCACACTAGCCGGCTACTGTTCAGATCCTGGCTGTCCCTGTCAGCTACTGTGGCCCAGTACTGCTCAGAAAATCGCTCACTGGTTGCTAGGCACAGAAGATTACCAGTCATTAGTCGCATAGACTTTGCCCAATTACTAGGCGCGTGGTCGGAATCTCGCAGCTCAAATGTTACGCCAATGCTGCAAGAGCCACTCTTGCTTAGCTTAACAGATTTAACCTTCACGTTGCAGTACACTCTGATGTCCTCATTCCGGATCTCACTGCCCGACTTCACCTGCTCCATGCACTCGTAGAATTTTTCAAAGCAGTCTGCTCGCAACAGCCTGAAAACAAGGTGCGAAAAGTGGAAGTGGGTGTTTAGTAATTTTAACAGTAGGAATACCAAGCTATTTTTCTTCCCGTCCAACTACCATGCTCCTTGACAATATTTTTGCTGAGCCGGAACACACGAAAGGCACTCGAAATTCAAGAAAACTGGCTAAATATATGTTGCACACCTTCTCAAACTAGAATCAAGTCGCCAGCTCTCTGCATCGTCGAGATATTCAACGATTCTGCCAAAATGTCGGATTTTTCGTGAACGTCGACCTTGTGTCTGCATCAGCTGACTTAGTTGGTCAGTAGCCACAGTCATTCACCCAGACGGAGTTTCTGGACCATCAACAGTTGGCAGCAGGTGACTATGGACACCATATTTCAAATTTCTGTGATGTCTCTGATCAAGCCTCGACTGCTAGGTATCCTCAATTAGTCTCTCAGACATTCAGTCGTCATCCAGATGCCAATAACCAACGAAGTCAGAGCTGATGCAGACACATGCTGTCGACGCGGTGTTGAATTAGGGGGTCCATGAGAATTGCCCGCCGAGGTTTGCATTTCGCCACGCGGCAGATTCTGTCTGCACCCCCCATGTTTAGTAATTCTTAATAAAGAGATTTACCCGATGAAAACGTTTAGATAGCAACTGCATATCAAATTTATGTCCCTATGAAAAATTGGCCCGAATTTTCGCCCGAAAACATATGAAATTGGGCCCGGAACTTTAAATTTGCGGGTGAAAACTAAAAAGCGGTCGATTCACCCGGAAAGCACGCCGACAAAACGGTTGAAACTAAATCGGGCGAAAAAGCGGGACTCTCGCCCGGAAAGCGGGGAAAGCAGAAACCCAGACGTGCGGGTCTCTAGCCCGTTTTTTTCTAAAAGCGTGTCCTGAGGGACTTTGACGTGACGATGCAGATTAAAAATGGGTTTAAATCAATATAGCTAAACGAGTAGGAAGCTAGGTGCCCAGGTTCCAAGATTCAACCAAGATCCAAATGTGGATTTTTGCACCACCTTAGAATGGATGCTTTATGTGTGTGAAGTTTTGTCTTGTTTTGTTTTTCCAAGTCTGAGTTATACTGCACTTATAGACTAAATTTATGAAAAAATGCTTAAATATTGATATTATTGCTTACTATACCCATACGGTTATTCAAATTTTAAAAAATTATTACTTTTGCACCACCTCAGGATGGGTGCCTTATGTGTGTGAAGATTTGTTTTCAAATGATTTTCGAGGTCTGAGTTATGGTGCACTTATAGAATAAAAACTGTGCTCTCTGATAGTGGATATTTTTTGTGAATTATCAAAATACTTTTTAATGAAAGGCTTTCTAAACACTAGACTATACTTTAAATAAGGCTGAAAGCATAAATGTTTGAACTAATGCTTTCACTAATAAAAATATTTTCAATGAAGATTCGTTTCCATTAATTTATCAACCGGTTTATCGCATGCTGTCTGAATTTGGAAATTTACAAATTCGTAATTTTTAATGTTATTTAGCCAACTTAAGCAGTGAAAAGGAACCAAATGGATATTTAGGATGTGCATTACTTCTTAAAAATACAATTGCTGCAAAAGTTTTTGCTGTGGCTAAGAAACTTGACTCTTTTTGCAAAAACTTGATTGGCTTCATTCACATAAACGTATGATTAGACAGCGCGATAACTTCAATTTGGCATATTAAAGCTGATAACAGCTTCTTTATTAGATTTTTCCCGTATAAAACCTTTGCTTTTATTTATTTTTGTTAACAATTATTTCCTAAAAAGTCGCAGGACAGTGCAATATTCTAATAAATTGCTGAGATTTGTTATACTACATTGAACCGAAGTTTTGAGAACGACCCCGCCACGTTTTCAGAACTTCGATATTTTATGTGCTAGCTAGTGAAGCGTGTTTTGTTACTTTTGTATTAATTTATCATAATCTAACAGACAAAGTTTATTTAACTTCAAAAATAGTCAATGTGAATTATTTCACTAAATGAGTCAATAGCAAGGACTGACCCCCTGCCCTGCCCTGGTTCAGGAATTGGCAGTCACATAGTTAATTATAATTTAATTAAGTCCAGTAATTAGCCTATTTATTTATTTCTTAAAGTTAGTAAAAATAGAAAATAATTTAGAAAACTTATCCTGATTAATATTTCACCTATAATGAAGATAGTATTGTATATGAGCACAGAGAGCTTGCTGAATGGTAAAAAGTTTTAGAACATAAGTAACAAATCAATTTAAAAAACCATTTATAAAGTCCAAATATAGCTCGTAAAACTCTGAGTAGCATTAATATAATTTTTGCTTTTTCAAGTTTGTATAGTCTATATAGTACTTTTTAGAAAGCTATGTATTCACATTATTTTTTAATCTGTATGCTTTTTGTATTTTATTTAATATAATTTTGATAACTTATTATATTCTAAGGGAACCTAAAGCCTAGAACTGAGCATTTTTCAAGGAAGCTAATAACTTGAAAAAGTTTTGCAATTTAACATATTCCCAGAGATAAAGGCCCTTTATATCTTATAAATAAGCCTTCTTTTTGCTCTTATATGAATGTTTTAGATCTAATAATCTGAATATGTTTTGTAGAATAAACATTTACCATCAGATTTAACATTCCAAGCACTGTACTTATACCATTATAATTAAAGAAAAATTATTAATAATCAATTTTGTTGCCTTTTAATTTAGGTTTAGATTTTATTGATCAATAAACAGAATTTTAGCATCATCATACCATGCTCCTAAGTCATTTATGCTATGTATACATGCCCCTCAGCCAAGTTTTCCTCTGGCCATTAATGTCTGATGACATTGGACTGCTAAGCGTCATCGCCGGGATTATGCCGTGCACTACAGGACTGGTGTTAGGCGACATACTCCAGCCCAAACAGTCTATTTTAAAGTCATGTAAAATCACAAAATCCGAGCTGCAGCGTGCCTACTCCCAATGCCGAGAGGGCCAACTACCGAGAAAGACCAGCGTCGCTAGAAAGGCGACGAAGACCAAACCAGGTGATGTTTTCATTTTTTTGTATTGTAGTGTTGTTTAAAACGTTATTGACGCTTTTCTGCAACTGTGCCCCCTTCTACTCCAGGTGCGCTGCTTCGATTAGCTGGTGCTGCAGCATCTCAGCTGCCAGAATCTGCTGTTACGCCACCCAGCACCAGGCTCACAACCAGTGACACTGCTAACATGTTCAATCAAGCGCAGTATCGCATCCTGTCGCTCGCTGAGTTATAAATCTATACCTAAACTTTGAACTTATGAATTTCTATCGCATTTGCTTTTGTTCTACACTGATTTGTTTTTTTCATTGCTTCGTAATGTGGCTGCGACTGGGAGGGAGGGATCTCGAAGTCACCTTAATTTGCACCAGACCCCATTACTGATCTCGGTTCTTCCTATCCTTCCGAATGTTGCTATTTCCCCCTCACATCGTTTCTCTCCTTTCTCCATGGTCGCGCTAATACTTTCCCTATCTTAGCTATTTCACATGTGCATTCTGTGTGCACCCCTCTCCTTGCACTCTGTGCCTTAGATCTACCTCTTTTCAGTTGCAAACGTACTAGTATATTTGGTTATTTCTTAGCTGCAAATGCCCTATAAATAGTTAGTTATTTCTCCTTTTTATGGTTTTCTTCA
Source organism: Macrostomum lignano (assembly GCA_002269645.1). Taxonomy (NCBI): domain Eukaryota; kingdom Metazoa; phylum Platyhelminthes; family Macrostomidae; genus Macrostomum; species Macrostomum lignano. The sequence goes on along the minus strand of NIVC01001317.1, from coordinate 169,728 downwards.
GAATTTCTCTACGTCAAGCCCCTTCATGTTATCTTCTTTACAACTTTGTTTGTTTCTGTTTCGATTCTTTTCTTAACCCTCCTTTGCTTTTATTACTTTAATGCTTTAATGCTTTTGCTTACTGAACGTATTGAATGCATACATTAAATATTTAAATAAACTATCGCGCACACTTTTTCTTATTATGTGGCCAAGCTTAAACATTTCTATCTAGATCTAGATTTCTTATTGAATCCCTCCAGAATTGCCTTATTTTTCTTCTCGATACATGTAGCTCTCTTGGAGGGGGTCATTTAGCTCGTACATGCAAAATCTTCCTATTCAACTAGATACAAGTTTTATTACAGTATGAAAAGTGGCAGTCACCGTAATTAAGTTTATGCCCTCTAAAAACTTACTATAATATCGTGCACTATCACTAAGACCAAAAGCAGGAAATATGACCAGCTCTTCGGGCCGGATTTGCAAGCAAAATATCGGTTAACTGGCCCGGATTTTTCGGCGCAAAATAATTCTGGGTGAATCGCCCGTAAATATTCGGGTATAAATGCGGGTGCATGCATGGGTGCATCGCCCGAAAAACGAACTTTTCGTAACGATTCCGGGCCAGTAGCCCGGCAATTTTTACACCCGCAAAGTGCTGACGATTTCGGGTGAAGAGTAGGGTGAAAATTCGGGCCAATTTTTCATAGGGGTTTTTCTTGTAAGTATTCAGTTCTATACATATACAGAACTGTACATCTGTGAGCTATTGGTTCATGCATATGCCATGTCACTTCCCCCCCCCCCAAATCTCTTTATTAAGACTTACGCGGTACTAAGAATTGGGGGGGGGGGGGGAGGCAATGCAGAAAAAATCTGCCGCATGGAAAAATGCACTGTAGAAAAAAAGCATTGCGAGCAAACCTCGGTGAGCAATTCGCTCGCGGGCAAAGTGCACTTGCGGGAAAATTGCACTGCGGGCAATTCGGTCACGGGCAAAATGCACTTCGGCCAAATCTCAACGGTAGAAGCTCGGCGGGCAAATCTCGAAGGCCGCACCGAGGCGCCGTGCTAGAATACACTAGCGCTTATCGGAAAAATTCGACTTTCGGGCAGAATCGTTGAATATCTCGACGGTGCAGAGACTTGATTGTTGTTTGAGACGGTGCGCAACAATTATTTAGCCTGTGTCCTTGAATTTCGTAGTTCTACTGTTAATCAGTCAGATCAAGGCTCCGACCTAATAGTGTGACACTCACTTCGCAAATACTAATCTCAATACATTAAAAATCCCAGAACTCAACGTGGAATCCAAGCCTACAGATAGGTCCCGATTCCGAAATCGCAGAGTTTAAACAGCTGAACCAGGTGTCGCAGCGTTCACCGCTGAGCTGCTCTGGTCCAATTACAGAGCTTTTTAAAGACCTACGTATCCAGCTTCTCAAGTCTCAGAAATTGGTCTTAAAATAGCTCATAAAAGATTGTCAAGATCTCAAGAACCCTGATCCCACAATGTCTGAATCCACAAAAGCCTACCTGAACATAGTCTCGAAGTAGTCCTCCACGGACTGGTACGGTCCTTGGATCCTCGCAGGTTGCAGACCGGTCAGCATGGACTTCCTGCCCGCCGACACCTCCTCGCTGGTGGGCGCGATGCTGATGGACCTCCGGCCACCAGGTCGGAGCTCTGCCACCGCCGTCAACAAATCCAACAACAGGCTGTTGCTAGGCGCAGTGGCTCCCCTTAGTAACGGCAGCAGGCGAGCCAAACAGCCGGGGTCCTGGGCAAGGAGGCTTCGAGCAAATTCGACTACGATTCGGCGATGAGACATCGGAGCGTCTGGAGACTGGGCTGCATCGGCTGCCACCAGCGGCAACAGCAGGCGAGACAATGCCTTCTGCAAAGTAGTACAAAGTAGTAGCTATTGTTTAGAGGGGCAGGAGAGGCCTGAGAGACCTATGATAGGGGGTAGCAGTCGGTCAGAACCGGAACATGAAACATGAGGGTCCATGAAAGGGCCGCGTGGACAGCCAAGATCCCAAAGGACGAGTCAGAGAAGTCACAGTGAAAAAGCTTTTCAGTTAGTCGGGTCGCTCACCTGTGAACTAGCCAGTTCAATAACAATTTGAAGGTTCTCGCGCTTCCGACTTGACAGCAGGCGAGTCAGCCGGGTCAGCAGGCGACAGACGGCGCCACTCAGCTGGCTGTCGTTGAAGTCACCTAGGAGCAGAGCGGGCCAGACCACGTTTGGCTCGCCCAGTTCGGCCAGCAGGTGGCCGCTGGCGCCGCGCGGCGAATTCTCGGCAATATTAAGTAGCCGCCGAGCAAAGCTAAGCCACTCCGCGGAGTCCCTGCTGGTCAGGCTAAGCAGCTTACAATTAGCCAAGTTAGTGGCAGTTGAATTGTAGAAACTGGCCGTTAAGCGGATCCTATCGGATGCTTTCGGCGTCAGGGCGCCGTAGGTGGCCGCAATGTCGTCTTGCTGCAATGTTAGCTGGTAGCCACGCCTGTGCTCCGGCATGGAGACCATGAATGTTAAGCCGCACTCAGGCGTATACTGCTCAACAACGGCCTCGAGTTGCTCGTCCGGAAGAACGTCGTTAGCGGATAGATAGCGGCGCTCGCCTGTGGACATCTTTGGTGGTGGAGGCGCTCGCGGGCCGCGCCCGCTCGGCCTCGGCGGACTACGGCGTCGTTTGCGGCTCTGAGGACAAAAAGAACCCCCAATGAGGTAAACAGCTTAGCAACACAATACATGTACATTATACAATACATTAGCAACACAGACTGCAACTAACGTCTCATCTGGTAGCGAAACAATTTTCTACGTTTGCGTGTACACATTTACGTGTATAGGAACTGAACAGGTGCTAGACAGGTTGGAAGAGCTCACAGATTTTCAAGTCCTATTTATCTCACACGACACATGAGGCTTACCAGCGTATAATGCTACTGAATTACATGTACTTAAGAATTTCTAGGAACTAGGAACAGTTTAAAGTGGTTGGTTGGGCCAGCTGGCTTGGTATAGAAGTCTAAGACAAGCATAAAAAAGCTTCCCGGATATCCACGGGTGGTGTAAGCCCCCTATGCTTATGCACAGGATATTCTACTTCTCTTTTAGCCAAGACGAAAGTATTGCAATTTTGTAATTTAAAAAATGAAATTGTGTTATGCTTAGAAAAGTAACAGTAGTGCATTGTATTACATTTATAAAACTTACCATGATGGTAATAGTAAAAAAAACGACGCCAGTCCAATCAAGTCAAGTTAATCAGATTTCAATGATTTCGATTCTAATCAAACTGCCTATTTTTTGTGCCCAGCTCTGCGTATAAAATCTTGTCGGCGAAACTGTCTGACCGCGAGGCGGCCGCTAAACTGGAGGCCAGCAGGTCTGCAGCGCCGATAATTGGGCTGTTAATTTGTTCCTTCGTCTGGCTGTGGTTGGGGTCCCTTGTCTTCATTTTATTAGCATTTAAAGTTAAGGAGGGGTAGGGGTTGGGAGAGACGACGGGTCTAGGTTGCCAGTTACGTACAAGTAAAATCAGGCCACTATCAGTGTACATCGATAAAGCCAATGTACATCTGGAGCAGTGGAGCACTGGGGAGGGGTATGCTGTGCATACCCAGTCAATTTCAGGCTTTCAGCTCGTCAGCAATGCAATAGAAACGTAGTACTTTTAAAATAACAATTGTTTCATCCACGAATCGATTTTCCCAGACAGGAATTTTCCGCAGATTTGTACAAGACAAAAGGGAGTGGGGAATTACCTTGGAAATGAATACTAAATAATACAATAAAAGAAGACAACTAGCAATCTTCGCCCCCCGATGGGGGACATCTGGATAGAATCTCTGTTTTCTACAAGTAACAAAAAGACAGCCAAAAATCCTTCAAAAAGACTACAGACAAACTGCTCAAATGAAGTGCATTGCAAAAAGAAATCATCCCAAGACTGCAAGCATCCCCCAGATAGCAAGCATCCCCAAGATAGCAAGCATCCCCAAGATAGCAAGCATCCCCCAGATAGCAAGCATCCCAAGACTGCAAGCATCCCCAAGATAGCAAGCATCCCCCAGATTGCAAGCATCCCCCAGATAGCAAGCATCCCCAAGATAGCAAGCATCCCCAAGATAGCAAGCATCCCCCAGATAGCAAGCATCCCCAAGATAGCAAGCATCCCCCAGATAGCAAGCATCCCCCAGATAGCAAGCATCCCCAAGATAGCAAGCATCCCTCAGATAGCAAGCATCCCCCAGATAGCAAGCATCCCCCAGATAGCAAGCATCCCCCAGATAGCAAGCATCCCCCAGATAGCAAGCATCCCCAAGATAGCAAGCATCCCTCAGATAGCAAGCATCCCCCAGATAGCAAGCATCCCCCAGATAGCAAGCATCCCCCAGATAGCAAGCATCCCCCAGATAGCAAGCATCCCCAAGATAGCAAGCATCCCCAAGATAGCAAGCATCCCCCAGATAGCAAGCATCCCCCAGATTGCAAGCATCCCCCAGATAGCAAGCATCCACCAGACAATAAGTAGCTAGTGCGACAATTTCCTTAGCATTATAGCGGCTCCTTTAAAATTCGCTTACTTTTACGTTTGAAATTGTGTATCTTTTATGTTTAACAGGGTGGCTCTTTTATGTCATACATTGTGGCTCTTTTATGTTATACATTGTGGCTCTTTTTTGTTATACATTGTGGCTCTTTTATGTTATATATTGTGGCTCTTTTTTGTTATACATTGTGGCTCTTTTATGTTATACATTGTGGCTCTTTTTTGTTCTACGCTCGTACATGGTAACTCTTTTATGTTTGATACGGTGGCTTTTCAATGTCTGACATAGTGGCTCTTCTATGTTTGACATGGGGGCTCTTCTATGTTTGACATGGGGGCTCTTCTATGTTTGACAAAGTGGCTTTTTAATGTTTGACATGGTGGCTCTATTATGTTTGACATGGTGGCTCTTTAATGTTCGAAATGGTGGTTCTTTAATGTTCAAAAAGGTGGCTCTTTTATGTTTGACATGGTGGCTCTTTAATGTTTGACATGGTGGCTCTTTAATGTTTGACATGGTGGCTCTTTAATGTTAGACAAAGTAGCTCTTTAATGTTTGACATGATGGCTCTTTAATGTTGGACATGGTGGCTCTTTAATGTTAGACATGGTGGCTCTTTAATGTTCGACATAAAGTCACTTATATGTTTGACATGATGGCTCTTTTATGTTTAACATGGTGGCTCTTTAATGTTTGACATGGTAGCTCTTTTATGTTCGACATGGTGGCTCTTTAATGTTCGACATGGTGGCTCTTTTATGTTCGACATGGTGTCGCTTCAATGTTTGACATGGCGGCTCTTTAATGTTCGACATGGTGGCTCTTTAATGTTTGACATGGTAACTCTTTTATGTTTGATATGGTGGCTCTTTTATGTTCGACATGGTGGCTCTTTAATGTTCGACATGGTGGCTCCTTTAGGTTTGAAATGGTGGCTCTTTAATGTTTGACATTGTGGCTCTTTAATGTTTGACATGGTGGCTTTTTAATGTTCGACATGGTGGCTCTTTTATGTTTGATATGGTGGCTCTTTTATGTTTGACATGGTGGCTCTTTAATGTTCGACATGGTGGCTCTTTTAGGTTTGACATGGTGGCTCTTTAATGTTTGACATTGTGGCTCTTTAATGTTCGACATGGTGGCTCTTTAATGTTTGACATGGTAACTCTTTAATGTTTGACATTGTGGCTCTTTAATGTTTGACATGGTGGCTTTTTAATGTTCGACATGGTGGCTCTTTAATGTTTAGAATTTTGTGTTTTTTAAGGTGTTTTAATAAAAAAAACATTTTTCACTACTAAGATTCGAACCAAGGTCGCTACATTTGCATTCCAGTCTGTTTGCATCCGGCTATCTCTTTTCAATTGGAGAACATGACTTGTGGCCCTTATAATTCAATACTTATAGCAAGTCGGTTAGAGTAAAAAGTTATGACATAATCAATTTCTCAGTCAGCCAGTATCAGTCTCAATTCAAGTTAGCAATATGGTTACGCAATTTAAATCAAGTCTTGTGTGCATTTCTTCGGCACTGTTTTCAACTGGTTGTGATGCAATCTTTATCACAATCGGAATTCAGCCAGTCAGTTTTTTCTCTAGCATTCTTACAATGCATTTCAGGTCGAAAGAGCTGCTTGACCTTTGCAAAAAAGCATGTTTTTCGAATATTTAATCCCTTTAATATTGAGCAATTTCTTAGCCAAGATGCATGTACCGTCCCAGGAAAATTTCTGATCGAATGGTGCAAGTTTGAAGAAAATCGGTTGAGCCATTTTTTCTGAAATCTATCGCATAGCTAGATAGATAGATACAGACAACTCATTTTTAGTATATGGGACTAGCAATCTACGCCCCCCGTTGGGGAGCCAAAGAAATGCAATACACGTATTTTTAATAAGCTACATGTAGCCTTGAAATCTTAAAAAATCTCCTGTCAAAATTCTAACCCTAACCAAAACCCTAAATTCAATATTTTGTCCATGAGTTTTTGCATGATCGATGCTTCTATGATTTTTGGCATGACGCTTCCATTATTTTTGCATGATGCTTCCATGATAAACATTTTTAATAAGCTAAATGAGTTAAGTTATAAGCTACCCTAACCCTAACCCTAACCCGAATCTTAACGCAATAACCCTGAACCTAACCCTAAACCTAAACCCTAATACCAACCCTAACACTAACCCTACAGCCTGACATCTGCATAAGTTTGTGAAGAGCTAGTAGTATTTTTTAGCTTAGTATCTTAGCGTTAGGGAGCCAAAAATACAGTACAAGTTTTGTAATAAACTACATGTAGCATCTCTTTGCAATATACCTCAGAAGTCCCTTGTAAGCCTTGAAATGTCAGTAATTCCCCCCACAAGCTTTAACAAATCAACTCCCCCCTTGACATCTCAGCGATGCCCCAAATAAGCCTTGAAGTCTAAAAAAATCTGTCAACCTTCTAACCCTAACCCTAGCCTAACCCTAACCCTAACCCTAGCCTAACCCTAACCCTAACCCTAACCCTAACCCTAACCCTAACCTAACCCTAAAGCATTGAAATTTCAGTAATTCTGAGTCATTATAGCACTACTACAGCGTTATAGCGATTCCCTGCAAGCCTCGACATCGTAGGGATTCCCAAATGAATCTCTTCGCTTCGACATGAAGCTTCTTTTATTTTTTACATTATGCTTTTTCTATCAGTGAGCCCTGAGGAGCCAACAAAAAATGTAATAAAAAGTTTTCATTAAACTACATGTAGCTTCTGACTTTAGCCTTGAAATCTCATTTATACCCCCGTGAGCCTTGACATCTCAGCTATTCCCCCCGTAAGCCTTGACATGTCAGCGATGCCCCCCATAAATCTTGAAATCTAAAAAAATCCCCTGTTAACCTTGAAACCCGATAAAATATAACCCTCAACCCACACCTGACCTAAACCTAACTTTAACCCAACCTAAAGCCTTGAAATCTCAGCAATTCTTCTCCCCTAAGCCTTGGCATTTTAGTGTTTCCTTCTTTAAGAATCACAGCACTATAACGATTTCCACCAAGCTTTGACATTGTAGCAATTCCCAAATGAATCTTTTAACTTCGACATGACTTTTCTTATATGTATACATAGTGCTACTTTTATTTTTTACATGACTCTGCTTCTATCAGCGCCCCCCTGTGGCGAGCCAACAATGAATGTAATAAAAATTGAGTAAAGTACATGAACTTTGAAGTAGCTTCTGACTTTTGCTTTGACATCTCAGAAACCCCCCCCCACCTGTAATCTCAGTTATTCTCTGTGAGCCTTGACGTCTCAGTAATTCTCCCCAGCACAGCACTGTACTATAGCTTCATTTAATTTTTATATGACACCTTTCATGTCTGACATGGCGCTTCTTTTGATTTTTACATGACGCTTCTTTTATTCTTCCATTATTCTTCTTAATTTTTTAAATGACACTTTCATTAGTTTTTATATGAGGCTTCTATGATTGTTTGCATGACGCTTCTATGATTTTACCATGACGCTTCTATTATTGTTTGCATGACGCTTCTATGATTTTTACATGACGCAACTATGATTTTTTAAATGACGCTTTTATGATTTTTTACATGACGCTTTTATGATTTTTTACATGACGCTTCTATGCTTGTTTACATGACGCTTCTATGCTTGTTTACATGACGCTTCTATGATTTTACATGATGCTTCTATGATTGTTTACATGACGCTTCTATGATTGTTTACATGACTCTTCTATGATTGTTTACATGACGCTTCTATGATTGTTTACATGACGCTTCTATGATTTTTTACATGACGCTTCTATGATTGTTTACATGACGCTTCTATGATTGTTTATATGACGCTTCTATGATTTTTTTAAATGACGCTTCAATGATTGTTTATATGACGCTTCTATGATTTTTTTAAATGACGCTTCTATGATTTTTTACATGACGGTTCTATGATTTTTTACATGACGCTTTTATGATTGTTTACATGACGCTTCAGTAATTGTTTACATGACGCTTCGATGATTTTTTACATGACGCTTCTATGATTGTTTACATGACGCTTCTATGATTGTTTATATGACGCTTCTATGATTTTTTCATGACGCTTTTATGATTTTTACATGACGCTTCTATGATTGTTTACATGACGCTTCAATGATTGTTTACATGACGCTTCTTTGATTTTTACATGACGCTTCTATGATTGTTTGCATGACGCTTCTATGATTTTTTACATGACGCTTCTATGATTGTTTACATGACGCTTCTATGATTGTTTACATGACGCTTCTATGATTTTTTTAAAAGACGCTTCTATGATTTTTACATGACGCTTTTATGATTTTTGACATGACGCTTCTATGATTTTTACATGACGCTTCTTTTTAAAAAGTCTTTTAGTTTTCCTGACGTTGAAAAGCTTTAATTAAAAAAATTATACTCTATGAAAATTCGAACCACCGTCGCTGCATTTAGCAGTTCAGTTTGTTCACCTCTAGGCTAGCTCTCATCGTTTTGATAACATCAAATTTTGCACTTATATAATTCAACACTTTAAAATCCAAGCATAGAGTAAATCACACGAAGCAGTTATGACATAATCAGTTTCTCAGTCAGTCAGTATCAGTTAACAATATGGTTACGCAATTTAAATCAAGTCTGGTGCTACGCTTCCACACTGCATTTTCAATTCAAGTCGGAGTTACAATTCAGTTATGATGCAATCTATTTCAGAATCAGAATTCAACCAGTCAGTTTTTTCTCTAGCATTCTTACAATGCATTTCAAGTCGAAAAGTTTGCTTGACCTTTGCAAAAAAGCATGTTTTTCGAATATTTAATGCCTTTAGCATCGAGAAATTTCTTAGCCACGATGCATGTACCGTCACGGGAAAATTTCTGATCGAACAGTGCAAGTCTCATAAAAATCGGTTAAGCCATTTTTTCTCTAATCGATTACAAGCAAGCAAGATTTTCATTTTTAGTATATTGGATGACTTTCTATTAGGGTCCCTGAGCTTAAGCTGAGCCTCGATACCAATCAATATACCCAGGCCATAACATGTATAAGATGCATGTTACGCTCGTACATATGTACTGTAGTAGACAGAACATGTTCTTTAGATACAAAACAACTCTCGACAATCCAGATTGATATAAATAGCCCTAACTCCCAACACGAATCACAGTTACTGTGTAGTAATAACTATAGTACTATACAAGTCACAATGGCTCGCTGATGGGCCAACTCAGCACATTTGCATGTAAGCTATTTTTAGTTAAAAGAATGTTAATGTATTTTTAAAGATAAGGCTCATTTGTTGGCTCTTACACCCTTAGCTTAAGCCTTGAGTAAACCCTCAAACTAGGCCTTTCAACACAGAATCTCTACCACTCGCCCGTCGCCAATTTTTATTTGCTTTCTTCTCTGTTCCAGCCTAAAGCTGCTATATGTACATTTTAGTGACGCTGGCTAATGTACATTATGACAGAACCAATTAGCAAGTTGTTGCTAATGCGGGTCTGTACAAGCTTGGCTTCTAACTTAGCCAGCCTATCACTCATTTTAACTGCTTTATTTTTATATAGCTTGTACAGTGTATTCTCTGCTACTGATCTGGAAGTACAGTAGAAATCTGCTTTACTACCCAAGTGGCTCATTTAGTTAGTGACTATCTACTCCGGTTTTCCACTACTACCAGATTACCAACAGACACTGACTTAATTAAGCACACAATAAATGAGGAAAATAATGATTTCGTGGGTCGATGACTGAATGCTTGTCTAAACTTTCTAGGGAGGAAGCACTGAAGCAGCAAACTCGCAGCAAGTTGCAAGATACTCTATCCAGCTGATATTCTGATCTAGGAATATAATAAAGAAAACATTCAAATCCTGTTTACTTTGCTGATAATTTCTCTGGAGACGTGCCTATTCAACTACAATAAATGTACGCAAATAAGTTAAAATAATCAGTTTTAATAACCAAGTGAATTGTTTATTTGCTGATTATATTGACGCTCGCTTTTGTTACTTTATCCACAAGTGTAATACAATAGTAAAACTTGTACGCAAAAAGGAGCAATCGTGTTTTTTTCTTGAAAACTAAAACTCCGCGTTCGGGACAATGAGACGCAGCATGCCTACAATTGGCAGACTGCATCCGAAACAAGCAGCAAGCAACAACAGCAAGCATTTAGCAACGAATCTAACAAAGAGAAAAAAAACAGTTTTGCCGACAATACCCCCCAAATAATCGATAAATTGGTGCATATTGTGTGCAATCAGCTAACAGAAATTATATTAATTAAAACTCATCACTTTAGAGCAGGGGCCGCACAGAGAATAATTCTTTTTTTCTTGAATCCAATTCAGTCAGGCGGCAATAATATGCAGTACGAAATGTACTTTAAATATGCGCTGTTTGTACTTCGATGCAAACCGTCGCACGATAAAATGACAACAGGGGGGACAATGACGCGCGAGCGTGGAATGTGGCGCGCTCGCGCGCGCGCTACAGACAACGATAGATGGAAATATGATCAATTTAGAAAAATTGAATAGTAAAAAATAAAGTGAATCTTAACATAAATTCGCATCAGACCCCGAACTTTCATGAGCATATTTATACAATTTATTATTTAATAAAGAAACGCAAGCCTGAGTTACATAGGCGTACAACAAACATTTATAAGTTTAATATGCTTCGTATGGGCACAATAGAAGCGAAGCGAACTATTTTGATGAAATCGCGCCCAGCTATAAGCTACTTACAGTAGGCCCGATGAAAATGTTGCCTAGACAAGGAAGTGTCGCAGAGTCACTTAACGTCACCTCTAGCACAGATAAAATTGAAAAGAAGTGATTCTAGACGACGCTAAAACGACGAGATGTCACGGTACAAGTCGTCTGCGGCCGTAGAGTCGTATCTCTTAACATATACTTAGCAAAACAGGTTTCTACTTTCAGTTCAGTAGCAAAGAAGGATATATAAGCTATTTTATAAAAATAAAGACAGCTAAAATGACTTTGATAAGCTTAGAAGCCCAAGCTTGTAAATTGGTTCAGCCATAATGTACATTAGCCACTGAAATGTACAAGGCAGATCTAGGCTGCAACAACAAGCAAGGAAGGTAATAAAAATTGGGTGACGGGACAGGAGTAGAGGTTCCGTGTAGAATTTGAGGGTTGAAGCTTCGGGGAGAAGGGGGGTAAGAGCCAAAAAATACATTAACATTCTTTAGTTTAACTTACTACTGAACTGAAAGTAGCTGGCACGCAAATGTGCTAAGTGGCCGATCCAGTTAATCTAGTATCTGCGGTCACCCTAGTGCGTTGTTTGCAATGACTCTTTTAGCGATTCTTGTCCCGGTAACGTTTTCAACGGGAAGACAATGTGCTCAACCAAGCGCATGCAACAATGTTTTCCTAATAATAGAAATTAATTCACATCTAGACAGTTGAATACAAAACATGAGGCTATGGATTGGTGCGCGAGAGAAGTGACATTGTTGACAGACGAGAACAGCTAGTAAACAAGTAATAATTGCATTCAATAATTGTTTTCAATTAATTAGTTAAACAAACAATAAAACAGACAATTCAGATCAACTAGTACATTTAATAAAACACTTAAAAATAATAACACAATTTCAAATTTCGCTACTAGCTGGGGAATTAGTCAAAAAAAGTTTTGCTTTCGGTGGTACAAAATAGACAGAAATTAAGATAAGAACAGACAAGTCAGGCTGTGATGATAATGTGCCGGTTCCGCTATATTTGCACAGTAATGTGTCGCTATCCGGCTCGTGCAGCTTAACCGGAAGTGACACCTACAAAATTCGATGCGAGGTGAAAACTTGCGGCTTGAGAATCTCAATGAGAATTATTTGTAAAATTATTTATTAGCTCTTGTTTCTACCTGAGGCGCCGGCAACGCTCGGATTAGACTGCGGCAGGCCGCCTTGTGCTGACACCACCGGAACTGAAATGCAGGGTTGGAAGCGGTTTTGATTTGCAGGGTTGGAAGCGGTTCTGATTTGCAGGGTTGGAAGCGGTTCTGATTTGCAGGGTTGGAAGCGGTTCTGATTTGCAGGGTTGGAAGCGGTTCTGATTTGCAGGGTTGGAAGCGGTTCTGATTTGCAGGGTTGGAAGCGGTTCTGATTTGCAGGGTTGGAAGCGGTTCTGATTTGCAGGGTTGGAAGCGGTTCTGATTTGCAGGGTTGGAAGCGGTTCTGATTTGCAGGGTTGGAAGCGGTTCTGATTTGCAGGGTTGGAAGCGGTTCTGATTTGCAGGGTTGGAAGCAGTTCTGATTTGCAGGGTTGGAAGCGGTTCTGATTTGCAGGGTTGGAAGCGGTTCTGATTTGCAGGGTTGGAAGCGGTTCTGATTTGCAGGGTTGGAAGCAGTCAGAGCAGTACTCAGCAACCCACCAAAGTAAGGGTGGTCCATGGCCTCCTTGGCTGTTAGTCGGTCATTGTGATCGTAGCGCAGCAGCCGGTCAAGGAAGTCCAGCGCCTCCGGACTGACCAGATATTGATTGCCGCTGTGCACAAATCTTTCCCAACGCTTGCGACTGTGCTTAGCCAGGATGTCGTTGAATCTCGGGTCCAGCACAATCTGGTACTTGTTAATGTAGGCGTACAGATCGTCAGTGCCCAGCACTTTGGCGATGCGGACAAGCTGATCGTAGTTGTCCTGACCGTGGAAGAACGGCTCTTTCTTGAAGATCATTGAGGCGAACATGCAGCCGAGGCTCCACATGTCCAGTGAGTAGTCGTACATCTGGAGGGGCGGCGCGAGGAGGCGGAACTTTACAATTGAGTGAGAACCGACAATATGACAATGGTTAAAACATGGAAGCGGTTCTATGAAGGGTGGAAGAAAATCTATGGGAGGGAGTGAGTAGAATCGGGTTTGGAACATGAAAGCGGTTTTTATGAAGGGTTGGAACATGGAAACGGTTTTTATGAAGGGTTGGAACATGGAAACGGTTTTTATGAAGGGTTGGAACATGGAAACGGTTTTTATGAAGGGTTGGAACATGGAAACGGTTCTTATGAAGGGTTGGAACATGGAAACGGTTTTTATGAAGGGTTGGAACATGGAAACGGTTCTTTGAAGGGTTGGAACATGGAAACGGTTCTTATGAAGGGTTGGAACATGGAAACGGTTCTTTGAAGGGTTGGAACATGGAAACGGTTCTTTGAAGGGTTGGAACATGGAAACGGTTTTTATGAAGGGTTGGAACATGGAAACGGTTCTTATGAAGGGTTGGAACATGGAAACGGTTTTTATGAAGGGTTGGAACATGGAAACGGTTCTTTGAAGGGTTGGAACATGGAAACGGTTCTTATGAAGGGTTGGAACATGGAAACGGTTCTTTGAAGGGTTGGAACATGGAAACGGTTCTTTGAAGGGTTGGAACATGGAAACGGTTTTTATGAAGGCTTGGAAGCGATTGTATAAAGGGCGAAAGCGTTTTTATGGAAAGATCTTCCGATTTTATACACGTGACAGTTGACCTTCTTTAAGATGGCGAGCTTTGCAAGATAATAAAATTAGGATATCCTGGCACAAACGCAATACAAACTGCACCTTAGTCTGGGCCTACCTGATAATCAAGCAGCAGTTCGGGACCTTTAAAGTAGCGGGACGCCACCCGTACGTTGTACTCTTGGCCTGCGTGGTAGAACTCGGCCAAGCCCCAGTCGATCAGGCGGAGCTGCGATTTTTGAGTTTTCACACATTTTGGATATTCAGACTTTGAGATTGCTATTGGGACTTTGAGATTGCTACTGAGGTTTTGAGATAAGCATTGAGATTTCGATGTTTTTATTTTGAGATTTTGAGCTTCATGGTATCATTGTGAGATTGATGGTGAGATTTTGTGATTGATGCTGAAATTTGGAAATTGATGATGAAATTTTAAGACTGATGCTGAAATTTTTAAATTGATGGTGAGATTTTGAGATTGATTATGAGATTTTGAGATTGATTATGAGATTTTGAGGCTGAAGCTGAGATGTTGAGATTGATGTTGAAATTTTAAGATTGATTTTGAGTGATGGTGAGATTTTGATATTGCTATTGAGATTTTGAGATTGATGCTGAAATTTTTTTAATTGATGGTGAGGTTTTGAGATTGATTATGAGATTTTGAGGTTGAAGCTGAGATTTTGAGATTGGTGTTGAAGTTTTTAAATTGATGGTGAGATTTTGAGATTGATTATGAGATTTTGAGATTGATGTTGAAATTTTAAGATTGATGGTGCGATTTTGAGTGATGGTGAGATTTTGATATTGCTATTGAGATTTTGAGATTGATGGTGAGATTTTGAGATTGATTATGGGATTTTGAGATTGATTATGAGATTTTGAGGTTGAAGCTGAGATTTTGAGATTGATGTTGAAGTTTTTAAATTGATGGTGAGATTTTGAGATTGATTATGGGATTTTGAGATTGATTATGAGATTTTGAGGTTGAAGCTGAGATTTTGAGATTGATGTTGAAGTTTTTAAATTGATGGTGAGATTTTGAGATTGATTATGGGATTTTGAGATTGATTATGAGATTTAGTGGTTGAAGCTGAGATTTTGAGATTGATGTTGAAGTTTTTAAATTGATGGTGAGATTTTGAGATTGATTATGAGATTTTGAGGCTGAAGCTGAGATTTTGAGATTGATGTTGAAATTTTAAGATTGATGGTGCGATTTTGAGTGATGGTGAGATTTTGATATTGCTATTGAGATTTTGAGATTGATGCTGAAATTTTGAAATTGATGATGAGATTTTGAGATTGATGCTGAGATTTTGAGATTGATAGTGACATTGAACCTGACGGTAAGATTTTGAACTTGGCTTCATGCTGTAAAGTAAAATTGCAGCTAAGCTAATTTATGTCGCGCCCCTGTCAGGTACCTTTCTGTGCTCGTGATCGATCATAACATTGTGCGGCTTCACATCCCGATGCATGATGCCCATGCTGTGGCAATAATCTAATGCTTTCAACAGTTCGAACAGATAGTACCGAATATCGTAGTCAACCAGAGTCTGGTAAAGCTGCTTGAAATCCGTGTTGTTAACGTGCTCAAATATCAGGGCTGGAGTGCGGGACACCGGGTCCTTCACGATGCCGTGCAAGCTGATGATATTTGTTCCGCCTTTCAAATTCTCCAATATTTTAATTTCCCGTTTAATCTTGCGCTTCTTAACCGGCTTCAGCACTTTGATAACCACCTTCTCGTTGTTGGATATGTTAATACCCTCGAATACTTCCGAGTATTTGCCGCGGCCGAGTTTGCGCACAATCTGATAGTCGTCCTGGTTGCCCCACTCCACTACCAGGGCTTCGTAGTCCCAGTAGTCGCGCTCTCTAACGGCATTGGCGTCTGCGTAGACGCGAGCCTTGCTGGGCAGGGGCATCTGGGCTTGTGGGGGGGGGAGTCTCTTGGAGTTGGGCACTGGCTCTGTCTGCCTCAGATTGCTTCCGTTTAGCTTAGCCTGCGTCAGTTGCTAGGCATGCAGAGCTGCAGCAATTGGTACAAATGAAAGCTAATCATATTTTTGCTATGACACATCAACCTGTATTTTTGGCACCCTGAGTACAAACCATTTTTCAAAGCTGGGATATTATTTCAATCAATTTCATTTCATTTCAATTAGGATTCATGGAAATTCAAGTCTTTTATTGGGTCAAAAATATGCTATTGATAAAAACTAGACTATTATATATTGTCATGATGAACAATAGCACTTTTAAGACAACAAAAAGTATCAATCCAACTAAAAATAGATACTTTTGTAATTTTACTCATATGTTGAATATTTGTATTTTTAAATGTTAATAACATAACCAACATTGATACTCTAAATAATACAATAAAATAATAGTTCATATACAATATAATCATGGATTAAATATTTACAATAGAATGAATAATAATAAATGGAAGTAAAAACCAGCTACAAGCAGAATAAAACTTATTAGTATAATTGAGGCAGGCTTCTTTTCTTTAATAAGATTACAAAGACAAAGCCAACAAAAAACATTTCCTTTTTTGAGTATTTGTGGATACCAATGGCAAATAAAACAAGAACTTTATTTGTACCATGTTTCTCTGAACATAGAGCATTGTCAGGTAGAATAAAATATTTGTGAGACTAACAAGGTAAGAGAGATGCAATATATATATTATCAATTAGAGCATAGTGTACCAAAAAGCTAGAATTATACAATAGTAAAATTGCACAGTTGATAGAACTAAAAAATTCTAAGGTGCACACTGCTGCCTCTCCCTGCTAATTGAGCATTAAGAGAGGGTTTGCAATCTTTAATGTGCAATGCTTCCAATACAGAAAGTTTACTATAGTGCTCAATGCAATTGATAACACTTTAAAATTGTGAGCAAGGTTCACATTAACATACTGGTTGCATATGAGTAGATGGTCTTGAATTGTGCTGGCCTTGGTACAGTGTTCCATTATCTAGTAAACAAGTGTTGTTCTGTCTTACCAATGTAAGGACAGCTTTGCATAAAGCTTTCTATACTTTGGTGCTACCAGCATTAAATTTCAAAAGAAATTAATTGAGATTTGTTGCAAGCATTTTGACTTCAATATCAGTTGTGTTTTTGGCACTTATAAGCTATGATCCTAGTATTCTCTAGACTAAAAGAGAAATCCTTAATAAAAACAAATATAAAGAATGGAATCAATGATAAATACAACTTATTAGTAATTTTGTATTTTAAAAAGATAGGAAAAGAGCCTTATAGACTCAATATAGGGCAAATATGTTATAAAGTAGACTTATAACTTAAGTAGACTTAGGGCCTAGTAATATAGACTTAACTCAATTATTTAGGTATACTACCAAAACAATACAAGTAGTTAACAATATTTGCACCTATAACTATTATATTAGTTGGACAACCTGCTCAAATAAAATGAGTTGTTCACTAGTTTTTATTAGTCAACAATTGTTTATATCTTAAACTAGTTAAACAGTATAAATTCTTAATTTGAACTCTATATTTTTTAGATATGAATAAAAAATATTGAATTCTAGTATATTTTATATAAAAAATAAAAATCAATAAAACACTTTTAATTCTTTAAACAAAAGTTCAAAATATAGGGTGAAAATTAATATTAAGGCCTATAATTTTCAAATTTAATTATTAGCTAGGCTGACAATTTTAATCTTTAATAATTTATAATTAGAACTTTTATATCATAATTATAAAACATTCTTTAAGCCAAAAAATGCTAGAATTTTTTGCCTTTTTCACTTAGAATTTCGGCATAAACTTTCAACTTGGTATATAGAACTTTTGGCATAAGTTTAGTATATAGGACATTTATTGGTATACAAAAATAGCCATTTGGTATAGATAGGCCCTTAATCAATATATTAAATAGTATAGCTTGATTTTGAATATGGAAAACTCATAAAATAGATAAAAACAAATGAACAACTTTATTAATGAAATAAAAGTAAGACAGTGTAAAGAAACAAGTTTTTAACTATAAAAAACCTTTGCTTTATTATAAAAACATTATAAAATAAGAGATATGAAAACACTATAAAAGGCTAACAAGTAAATAAGATAACTTGATCACTAAATTGCTATTATATCAGAGGACAAAAAACAAATCCAGAAATTCATTCTAGACAAATCTAGAAACAAATCTAGTAATCTGTAATCTAGTAAATCTAGTAATCTGAAACAAATCTAGAAATTCAATCTAGAGCCTGTAATTTTTAATCAGCCAGAAAAAGTATCAAATTTAAAGTATAAAACTAATGTATGAATATGAACTACAACTATAGTCTATAAGTTATAACTTAATTAGTATATGATGATTACATTACAACTACTGAACTGTGTTGGTTTATCAACTGACAAAAACAAGAACAAATGGGAATACTCTATTGAATTTGGTAATTCGGTTAAAGATAACCTCTTAGTAGAACACAAACAAACAGGTCGCATAATAATTGGCAAAAATTATTGTGACGAGGAAGTTAAATTTTCGTACTTTACTAAATAAATATTTTTGTGCTAAAATTTGGATAATCAGAAATGTTTTTTTGACCTATTATGCTACCTAAATATTGTTTTCGTGTGAATATATTGTGACGGTAAAAAAGACTTTCGTTTTTCTCGTTGTCACCAAGGCAACTTATTTTAAGATGTGTAAAATCGAGAAATATCGAACATTATTACCAAAGGCAAGGCCTGCAAATCTATAGATGTGAGAAACATTCTGATTTTCACAAATTCTTTTTCGAAATTTTTTAATGGCAGACTCCGAGTCAACTAGCGAGTTCGAGAGCGAGACTGTGGACGATCCTATCCAGAATTTAAGTAACGAAAAGCTGTATGAGCTTCTGCAAAATATTCTGTAAGTACATGTACGTCTTACATGTACATGAATTGTTTTCTTATATTCTTTTGATTGAAAAGTTATGTTTTATTATATTTTTTCAATTTAAATATCTAGCTGTATTGTAAAATTGTTTCGGGTCATGTTCATAAATATAAGCTTGTCAATATCATTTATACTAGAAACAGAATGATCGTCAATTTGTCAAAACCATGAAAGCAAATATTTTTTTAATAATTCAAACGTGCTCAGCACAGAGAACGAGAAGCTTACGATGGAGAACGAGATGTTTGAGAAATTTCTTCGACGAGTGGAGCCGAACGCGCTTGGCGGAGGTGCAGGCTTGCTCGGATCCTCCACGGCGTCTCAGGCCTCGCAGCAGGAGGCGGCGCCAACCCGCGGCGTGCGCAAACGCAGCCGAAGCAAGGGCTCCGCCTCGGAGCGGACTCTGCGACTGACCGCTGAGCAGAAATGCGACATTGCGCAGCGCGAGATTGAGGAACTCCGAGAGGAGCTCAAGCGAATGGAAGGCGATTGCGAGAAGGTGAGCCATAGTGTAGCAAATTTGTTGTATCTTTACTTGTAAGATACGTACTAGCTTATCTGCTAGATGCATAGTCTATAGTTTATATAGTACGTAACTGCCAGATACAGTTAATACCGGTTTATCCACTAAGCTGGGTTGTTTGGTGTATATTGATGTCAACGGCATCTGATCGACAATTGGTTTTGGCAACCTGACTAGGGACCAAAGGGCCAAAACGTCATTAAAGATTTTTAGTCGGATACTCAGTTGCCGTGTCTAATACGCTCGTACTATAGATTAATTTCAAATACTCCTTTTGTTTTCAGTATTATAGATCACGCTGACATTGTGATAGTCATAATAGTGACTTTGTGTATTTGAGTTTAGTTTTGTAACTCGTTTCGCTTGATCGATTAGTCCATACGTTCATTTCATACGTTCACTCGGTATATTTGAAGTATACTGCAGTACAAGCAGTCATTCCGTCTTGCCCACAACGCAGATCATCGACAAGAAGTTGGCCATGATCGAGGAGACGCAGGTGCGGGCTATCGAGATTAAAAAGTTCGAGCACGAATTCCATCGCGACGTCATCGTTGGCGGAGTCAGCAAGCGAACTGGCAAGGTTGAATGCGAGAAATTCGAGCGCCATCATCGCGACCTGATCGGCAAGCGGCACGCGCTGATCAACAAGCTGGTGCTGAAGAACCAGGCCTTGAAGGTGTCCCTGAGGAAACTCAAATCACAACTCCGCCAGAAAGAGGAAATGGGCGACGTCCTGTCCAAGGTGGACTTCGATCAGCTGAAGATCGAGAACTCACAGTACATGGACAAAATAGACGAGAAGAATCAAGAGCTGCTCAAACTGAAGCTCATGGCTGGTCGTACGCTTCAAGTGCTGAATCAGCACAAGAAGAAGCTGGCCTTTCTTAACAAAGAACTGGACCGCATCAAAGCGGACATTCAGCAGCGCAACGACCTGCTTAGAAGGGTGGACGCTGAGGCGACCATCGCCGAGGAGGTGAGAAGCAGTTGGAAATGGCGCGCTTTCACCAAAACTAGCTTTGGCAGACTGGTAGCTTAACCTCTGGATCTGGGAGGGGTTAGCGGCAAAGTCTGAGGAGTTGAGGATCTAAGAGAGTGGAAACACCGCATCCCAGTCTAGGCGTAAGCAAACCAAAAAATACTGAAAACCCACAGGAGCGACTCAAAGCCGAGGTGATCAACAGACGACTCCGCGAGCAGCTCTCGGACTACAAGGTGCCGGAGGTGCTGGAATACGTCAACTGCATGGCCGATCTGTACGAGCTGCAGAAGAAGGAGCGCATCTGGGACCGGAAAGTAGACATCGCCAAGATGGCTGTGGACAGGCACCAGCGAATCTGGAAGCAGATCGCCAAGGACAGTCAGAAGTAGTAGTCTGAACTGATGAAGACAAAGCTTCAGGACAAGACGCGAAGCCTAAAATTACCAAAACTATTGTCCTATAATCATGCAGATTTTAGCTCGTAAACTAAGACTTATGCACAAATGGTATGCCACTGTTTTTAGTTACGTGTAGAGAATACTCTATTATGTAAACTACCAAACAGAAATTGCACAGCCTTTTAAAATATTTACAACTAAATCATTGCTTTCGTCTTCCTTGTATTCATTATTAATAGATCAAACTCAGGGACTTGAAAGTGTACAAGTTTACAAGTAACATTTATAACTGTTTACAGCATAGCTCGTATTAGCTAACAACCGACACCACTTCCGCAAACGTCACAAATTCCGCAACCGTCGCAACTTCCACAACCTGAACAACTTTGCAACAGTCACAACTTTTGCAACAGTCACAACTTCCACAACAGTCACAACTTCCGCAACCGTCACAACTTTTGCAACAGTCACAACTTTTGCAACAGTCACAACTTCCACAACAGTCACAACTTCCGCAACTGTCACAACTTCCGCAACTGTCACAACTTTTGCAACAGTCACAACTTCTGCAACAGTCACAACTTCCGCAACCGTCACAACTTCTGCAACAGTCACAACTTCTGCAACAGTCACAACTTTTGCAACAGTCACAACTTCCGCAACAGTCACAACTTCCGCAACAGTCACAACTTCCGACACCTCAGCTCCACTACAATGCAATCTTGGGAACCAAACAGAAAATTCGAAATAAACAGCTGAAATGAAACAAAAACGCTACAGTCTTAGTTAGACACTGTGATCTTATCAAGTCAATGAATTAAGCAAGCTGCAGTCTCACACTTGTGTTTTGGGCTAGCGTACGAAATGCATTTTAATAAGTTTGATAATGGGATACAAGCGTAAAACAGACTTGAACTGCTGAGATGAAACGCTGAACGCAGCGATGGTCTAGATGACAATTATTGATACAGATAAACAGTCGCCAAAGAAACCGAATGCCGTTGCTATGGGAACAGTAAATATAAATGTGTTGCCAAAAGAAACAGCATCCCGGCAGCAGTTACCATGGAGACGGACGATAGCGCACGGAATCGAATCAGGAGTCGCGGAGCCAGACAGTCGCTGCTCTGTCCCCCCAGGTTGGCTAACTGGCTGTCCCTACAAAACATATCGAAGAAATACGGGCGTTACCATGGAAACCATTCACAGGCGATCAGCTCCGAACGCCGTTGCCAAGGCCCAAAGTCCGCTGCATTTCGGCCACCAATTTTTGGCACTCCTCGTCCGGGCGCTGGTGAAACGAGGCCACTGCACCGGTCATGGCAACTGTGTGCGGCCAGGACGAGCCGCAGAGCCACAGGCGGCCGTTCAGGCCAACGGTGGCTTCGCAT
This sequence comes from Macrostomum lignano, assembly GCA_002269645.1. NCBI lineage: Eukaryota > Metazoa > Platyhelminthes > Macrostomidae > Macrostomum > Macrostomum lignano. The sequence goes on along the minus strand of NIVC01001317.1, from coordinate 147,450 downwards.
TTGCCCAGCTGATCCAGCAGGCCCAGCAGTCGCCGCTTATCGGTCAGCAGGCGTCTGGCAAGCGACGGCGGCACAACAACCAGCGTCCCGGAGTCGCGGCCGACAACGCCCAGGGTGTCCGACCGGCCGTTCGAGTCCACGCAGACGAGCTCGGGCTCGAGGCCGGGGTCGCAGCGGGCCAGGCGGGCGTAGACCAAGTCGCCAAGTCGGACATCCGCCCGGTTGCGCTTGGTGGCGTTCTCGAAGCTGAGCAAGCTGAGGCTGGCCGGCTCAGAGCTGCCGATGTCCACCTGCGATGGGGTTGCGTGCAGCTTGTAGTATGACTCACTCACTGCTTGTCTGACTGTCTGATGTGACTCAGTCACTTTGTGTGCGTCTGTCCGCCTTATGTGCGGCCTGCCTAAGGTGACTGTCTCAGTGTCTGTCTCAGTGTCTGTCTCAATGTCTGTCTTAGTGTCTGTCTCAGTGTCTGTCTCAATGTCTGTCTCAGTGTCTGTCTCAGTGTCTGTCTCAGTGTCTGTCTCAGTGTCTGTCTCAGTGTCTGTCTCAATGTCTGTCTCAGTGTCTGTCTCAGTGTCTGTCTCAATGTCTGTCTCAGTGTCTGTCTCAGTGTCTGTCTCAATGTCTGTCTCAGTGTCTGTCTCAGTGTCTGTCTCAATGTTTGTCTCAGTGTCTGTCTCAGTGTCTGTCTTAGTATCTGTCTCAGTGCCTGTCTCAGTGTTTGCCTCAGTGCCTGTTTTAGTGACTGTCTCAGTGTCTGTCTCAGTGTCTGTCTCAGTGTCTGTCTCAGTGTCTGTCTCAGTGCCTGTCTCAGTGTTTGCCTCAGTGTCTGCTTTAATGAATTTCTTTAGTGCCTATCTGTCTGCCTAGCTGTCTTCAGGCCAGCAGCAGCAGCAGCACCACCATCACTCACCAGCACTGCGTCGCCCATAGACCGGCGGGCCACCACACCGATGACGCAGTCGCCGCGCGCCGGCTGATATCGACCACCCGGGCAGTCCAGCCAGAAGCTGCGGCCGCGCTGTCGCAGGTAGCCTGACCGAGTGGCTCGAACTTCGAACTCAATAGAATCGTCGTTGCTTAATAGCGCCCGGAGACCCACGCCCAGCACGCACTTGGCATCGGAGCCGGCCGGCTCGCTGAAGGCCAAGTCGCCGGGCAGCAGCAGCCGTTCGACGTCGCCGTCGGCGGCATCGTCGGCTTCTTCGCCCTCCTCCATGGACTCCTCGCCGAAGTCTTCATCGGGGTCGCGATTGATGAGCTTTTTAGCGTCGGCAACTTCCATTGTGGATTGCTGCGGGTGTGCATTGATAGCCTGCACTGCTGTACATTGATAGCCTGTACTGCTGTACATTGATAGCCTGCACTGCTGTACATTGATAGCCTGCACTGCTGTACATTGATAGCCTGTACTGCTGTACATTGATAGCCTGCACTGCTGTACATTGATAGCCTGCACTGCTGTACATTGATAGCCTGCACTGCTGTACATTGATAGCCTGCACTGCTGTACATTGATAGCCTGCACTGTTGTACATTGATAGCCTGCACTGTTGTACATTGATAGCCTGCACTGCTGTACATTGATAGCCTGCACTGTTGTACATTGATAGCCTGCACTGTTGTACATTGATAGCCTGCACTGCTGTACATTGATAGCCTGCACTGCTGTACATTGATAGCCTGCACTACTGTACATTGATAGCCTGCACTGCTGTACATTGATAGCCTGAACTACTGTACATTGATAGCCTGCACTGCTGTACATTGAACTGTACATTGATAGCCTGCACTGCTGTACATTGATAGCCTGCACTACTGTACTTTGAACTGTACATTGATAGCCTGCACTGCTGTACATTGATAGCCTGCACTGCTGTACATTGATAGCCTGCACTGCTGTACATTGATAGCCTGCACTGCTGTACATTGATAGCCTGCACTGCTGTACATTGATAGCCTGCACTGCTGTACATTGATAGCCTGTACTACTGTACATTGATAGCCTGCACTGCTGTACATTGATAGCCTGCACTGCTGTACATTGATAGCCTACACTACTGTACATTGATAGCCTGTACTACTGTACGTTGATACCACAAAGGATTTTAACGACTAGCCGAAAGCAAATTTTATAATTAAGAGGACCATTTATTGCGATTAGGGCCAAGTGATTTATTGGCATGAGTACATCGTAGAGCTTGAAGTAAAAATGTGAAAGATAGGCACTTGAGGGAACTAAATATACTGAAAGAAATCTGTAGAAAATCAGCTTAGGAAAAATCAATAAGTACAATAAATACGATATCAATATAAGTACTGCTCCTCGACATTTAATTGGAATGAATGATCAGATACAGTAAGTGTACAGTTAAAGGCGTTTATCTGTAAGCTGACTTAATGAATGAAAGTAACATTTATTAATACGAACTGGAAAGTTACAGGCCGAATATATTACCTTTGCAAGAGCTCGTAAGCTATTTGCTCATACATACTGCTCATGCATACTGATTATCTACATCTTTTTGCTCATACACAGAGCGATTGCTACTGCATCATTACGCCATCTGATCAGTGCGGATCAGAGCACACCAGCACTCCCTGATCAGTGCGGATCAGAGCACACCAGCCCTCCCTGATCAGTGCGGATCAGAGCACACCAGCCCTCCCTGATCAGTGCGGATCAGAGCACACCAGCCCTCCCTGATCAGTGCGGATCAGAGCACACCAGCCCTCCCTGATCAGTGCGGATCAGAGCACACCAGCCCTCCCTGATCAGTGCGGATCAGAGCACACCAGCACTTCCTGATCAGTGCAGATCAGAGCACACCAGCCCTCCCTGATCAGTGCGGATCAGAGCACACCAGCCCTCCCTGATCAGTCAGCTGGAAGACGCGCAGCTCGTCGGCCGCAAACACCGGCAGACGGCCGGCCGCGGCTGCCCGACCTTCGGCAAGCAGACGGGCGACGCCGGCATTGTCCAGCAGCGGACTGAAGTGATTGAGCACCAGAGCCTTGGCGCCCACTCGGCAGGCGAACTCAGCGGCCATAGCCGGAGTTGAATGGCCACTGGACACGCAGGAATCTCGGCGCGACTCGCCCACCGTGGCCTCGTGTACAAGACAGTCGACACCGCGGCAGAGCGACTCGGCTAGCTGGGAGTCGCAGGTGTCGCCCAGAACAGCCAGGACTGGCCCGCCAATGTCGATGCGGTAGCCAACGCAGGGGATTCGATGGCGCAGCGGGGCGGCGCTGAGGCGGTCGCAAACTCGCCAGATGCCGCCGCCGTCGGGTGCAGCGCATTGGATCTGCGAGTTGGAGAGAAACAGATGCATTTTTTGAATGTGTAAGTTAACTGTATGCTACTTAAATAGCCACATCCTACTAGCGGGCAGTAATATATAAAGAGGAATAAGTAGACGCGAATAAACAGATCGTAAATAAATAGAACGTGAATAAACAGACCGTGAATAGACAGACTGTAAAAAAACAGACCTTGAATAAACAGATCGTAAAAACAGACCGTGAATAAACAGACCGTAAATAGACAGACCGTGAATAAACAGACCGTGAATGAACAGACCGTGAATGAATAGGTCACGAAAAGACAGACCGTGAACAGACAGAACGTGAATAAACAGGTCAGGAACAGAAAGACCGTGAATAAACAGACCGTGAATAGTCAGATCGTGAATAAACAGACCGTGAATAAACAGACCGTGAATAGACAGACCGTGAATAGACAGACCGTGAATAGTCAGATCGTGAATAAACAGACCGTGAATAGACAGATTGTGAATAGTCAGATCGTGAATAAACAGACCGTGAATAAACAGACCGTGAATAGACAGACCGTGAATAGACAGACCGTGAATAGACAGACCGTGAATAGACAGACCGTGAATAGACAGACCGTGAATAAACAGACCGTGAATAAACAGACCGTGAAAAGACAGATCGTGAATAAACAGACCGTGAATAAACAGACGGCGAATAAACAGACTGTGAGTAGACAGACTGAATAAACAGATCGTAAAAACAGTCATGAATAAACAGACCGTGAATTAATAGGTCACGAAAAGACAGAACGTGAATAAACAGACCGTGAATAAACAGACCGTGAATAGACAGACCGTGAAAAGACAGATCGTGAATAAACAGAACGTGAATAAACAGACCGTGAAAAGACAGATCGTGAATAAACAGACCGTGAATAAACAGACGGCGAATAAACAGACTGTGAGTAGACAGACTGAATAAACAGATCGTAAAAACAGTCATGAATAAACAGACCGTGAATTAATAGGTCACGAAAAGACAGACCGTGAACAGACAGACCGTGAATAAACAGACCGTGAATAAACAGACCGTGAATAAACAGACCGTGAATAAACAGACCGTGAATAGACAGACCGTGAATAGACAGACCGTGAATAAACAGATCGTGAATAAACAGACCGTGAATAGACAGACCGTGAAAAGACAGATCGTGAATAAACAGACCGTGAATAAACAGACCGTGAATAGACAGACCGTGAATAAACAGACCTTGAAAAACAGATCGTGAATAAACAGACCGTGAATAAACAGACCGTGAATAAACAGACCGTGAATAAACAGAAGATAAATAAACGTACTAGTGTTCAGAATGATCAGCCAATGATGAGCCAATGGAAATGAACAAGACTGAAATGCACCAGGCCGCAGACTCACAGGCTCCGTCACATCCTCGTAGGGCAGAGGCGGGAACTCGGGAGCCCGCAGGATCAAATTTTCCAGCTCGGCCGAGCCCGGGCTACTGGGCGGCATTAGCGACGGCACGCCGGCCAGCTCCCGCAGGCGCAGCCGGACGCCGTTCCGGGCGTCAGTTCGCGTCAGAGCCAGACTGGTGCGCAGCAGCTGACGAATGCCGGACGGTCCAACCACCTCCAGCGTGCTGTCGGGAGCTGCCCGTCCCGCCACGGTGCTGAGCAGGCCGGGCAGGCCGTAGGTGTGATCGCCGTGCAGGTGAGTGACGGCAATGCGGCTGACCCGCCGCCTGTCCAGGCCAGATCTGACCAGTTGAACCTGGGCGGACTCGCCGCAGTCAACCAGCCAGCAGTCGCCGTCGGCGTGGAACCTGACAGCGAGACAGGCCGTGTGCCGGTGAGGCGCCGGAAATGACGAACCGGTGCCGAGGAATACGAGATCCTTGAATCATTTTTGTGTTGTTTTTTTTGTTTCTCGTATTTACGGAAAAATGAACTAGATTGCCTTACAATCCTACTAGTCAGAGGCCAGTCAGTAGTGTAGTTAGGAAATCCACCTAGAATTAAAGTTTTCATTAATCTACAAAATAATAGATTATAACGTTAAAATTCACACGATCCTACTATAACTGGATAGATAGTGCCTACTACATACTACTAAAAACTGGATTTTAGTAGTGCAAATAGCTTGGTTATCCAACGAAGAATAATAATCTACCAAAAATATAAAAATGTGTTGAAAAGAGTTTTAGAAACAAATTACAGAACCAAAAGATATTAATAGCAAATTTTCTCTTAGTAATTTGAGTCGGTTGAATTGAAGTGCTCTAGCAGTTCAGACAGGATCGCAAGCCAAACTGTCTGATACTCGTGAATAGAATATATTTTTACAACCAATTTGTCATCTCGATCATTATTAGCCAATGCAATAAAAAACGCACCGCATTAGAAATTAATGACAACAATAGCTAGGGAAACGTGCTTTAGCAAATGCAGATTCGCACAATATTACGAACAGATGACGTCTATAAGCAGTATTGAACTTAGTACTTCAACTCAGTACTGAGTGCTGAGTGGGCGGCCATTTCCCAGAGACTCAGTGCAGACTGTGGAGATTTCTAAGTGATTCAGTGCTTAGTGGGGAGATTTCCTAGAGACTCATTGCTGAGTGGAGATATTTCCCAGTGACTCAGTGCTAAATAAAATTTCCCAGTGACTCAGCGCTGAATAGCAGATTTCCCAGTGACTCAGTGCTAAATAAAATTTCCCAGTGACTCAGCGCTGAATAGCAGATTTCCCAGTGACTCAGTGCTGAATAGGATATTTCTTAGAGACTCAGTGCTGAGTGGAGAGATTTCCCAGTGACTCAGTGCTGAATAGCAGATTTCCCAGTGCCTCAGTGCTGAGAGGGGAGATTTCCCAGTGACTCATGGAGAGATTTCCCAGTGACTCAGTGCTGAGAGGGGAGATTTCCCAGTGACTCATGGAGAGATTTCCCAGTGACTCAGTGCTGAGAGGGGAGATTTCCCAGTGACTCAGTGCTGAGAGATTTCCCAGTGACTCAGTGCTGAGTGGAAGGTTTTCCAGAGACCTAATTTGAAAAAATGCCACTAATCCCTTAGAATCTGTCATTGAGTTTGCATCATTGGTTTACTCGTCGACCCCTCGAACGTGTCGATCTCTCTCAGGCACGAATGGCTCCTTGTCCTCGCCGCGGTGCTCGCGCCTGTTCACCTCCTTCCGGCGCTGCTTGCCGCGTATCGCTTTCATTTCTAGCTGGGCCTGGTACAGCCGCTTGGGCAGGTGCCTGTGCTGTACAATCCGCCTCACCTGCGGATGGTGCGCGTATTTCTGTTTCAAAGCCTCGGCTGTATTGACTGCCGCCCGTTCGCGCGGCGTTAACGCGCCTAACTTTTCGGAGGCGCGCGCTTTCCATAGGCGCAAATTGAAATCTGCGCTAGCCGTGACAATGAACCGAGCGTCTAGGCTGTAGCGAGCGGCGAACACTCGGTACATTCGCTTGGTGTGATAGACGTCGCGGGACTGGCTCCGGCCGGACTCCCACAGGCGCACGGTGCAATCGTAGCTAGCTGAGACCAGCTCTCGGCCAGTTGGCGCAAAATCGACGTCCATGGCTGCGTTGGTGTGGCCGCGGTAAACGCATGCCGGCGAAGCCAGCCGGCGAGCGTCCCAAGAGTACAGATTGTAGTCGTCTGAAGCTGTGGCCAGCACGAACGGCTCCTGGGTATTGGAATCGGCTTTGAGAGTTGCAGAATGTCACTGTGAAGTGTGACTGTCTGATGTGACCGTAGAATGTGACTATCTATCTGATGTGACCGTGGAATGTGACTATCTATCTGATGTGACCGTAGAATGTGACTGTCTATCTGATGTGACCGTGGAATGTGACTGTCTATCTGATGTGACCGTGGAATGTGACTATCTATCTGATGTGACCGTGGAATGTGACTATCTATCTGATGTGACCGTGGAATGTGACTGTCTATCTGATGTGACCGTGGAATGTGACTGTCTGTCTGATGTGACCGTGGAATGTGACTGTCTATCTGATGTGACCGTGGAATGTGACTGTCTATCTGATGTGAACGTGGAATGTGACTGTCTATCTGATGTGACCGTGGAATGTGACTGTCTATCTGATGTGATCGTGGAATGTGACTGTCTATCTGATGTGATCGTGGAATGTGACTGTCTATCTGATGTGACCGTGGAATGTGACTGTCTATCTGATGTGACCGTGGAATGTGACTGTCTATCTGATGTGACCGTGGAATGTGACTGTCTATCTGATGTGAACGTGGAATGTGACTGTCTGTCTGATGTGACCGTGGAATGTGACTGTCTATCTGATGTGACCGTGGAATGTGACTGTCTATCTGATGTGACCGTGGAATGTGACTGTCTGTCTGATGTGACCGTGGAATGTGACTGTCTATCTGATGTGACCGTGGAATGTGACTGTCTATCTGATGTGAACGTGGAATGTGACTGTCTATCTGATGTGACCGTGGAATGTGACTGTCTATCTGATGTGACCGTGGAATGTGACTGTCTATCTGATGTGACCGTGGAATGTGACTGTCTATCTGATGTGACCGTGGAATGTGACTGTCTGTTTGATGTGACCTTAAAATACAATTACCTGTTAAATGTGACCCTGAGTGTGACCATATAATGTGAGCGTGGTGTGTCACCGTCTGTCTGTTGTGACCATGGAATGTGACAGCGGTGTAACTGGTTCCCAAGCACTACGCAGCAACCTTAGCAACCAACCCAACCCACCTGGGGGTTCCAGCACAGCGCATTCTGCCGGAACTCGCAACGGATTCGCCTCAACGGCTCCCTCTGCCGGGTGTCAATCAGCAACAGCGCGTTGTCCTTAGTAACGGCCGCCAGCAGGTGCCACTCGGTAGGATTGAATCGAGCCTGCAGCACGGAGTCCGAGCCCCATTTCCATTGGCCAACGGGATCAGAGCGCCTGCTATCGTATAAGTACACAGCGTCACCGGACAGTGCGAACAGGTCCTTGCTGACGTGGTGGTCCAGATTCAGGGGAGCGAAGTCCAGATGCCGCTGGCTGACTGGCCGGCTGAATTCGGTGAGGTCGTCGCCGACGCGCCAAGCCTTCAAGGTGCGGTCGGTGTCGCAGCAGGAATAGAACAGGTCCTGCTCGGGATGCCAGCACAGGCCCTGCGAGGTGGTTGGTGGTTTAAGGAAGTAAGTGTTTGTTATGGACAGCTTAATAGCCTTTAGACACGGTTAAAACAGATAGCTGTTAGATACGGATAGCTGTTAGATACACGGATAGCTGTTAGACACACGGATAGCTGTTAGATACACGGATAGCTGTTAGATACACGGATAGCTGTTAGACACACGGATAGCTGTTAGATACACGGATAGCTGTTAGATACACGGATAGCTGTTAGATACACGGATAGCTGTTAGACACACGGATAGCTGTTAGATACACGGATAGCTGTTAGAGAAAGATGGCTGTTAGAGAAAGATAGCTGTTAGACACGGATAGCTGTTAGACACGGATAGCTATTAAACAAAGATAGCTATTAGACACAGTAGTTGGTTAGGTGCTACAAAGAGGTAACTGTAGACTATAGCAGAGCACCCACCTGCACGCATCCGGAGTGCGCATCCAGCTGCAGCACGCGGCTCCGCCTGGGAATATTCCAGAAGGCCACCCGCCCGTCAACGCAGCCGCTGAGGCACAGACTGAGCGCTCGCGGATGCATGCACACGCGGCTAAGCTGGTCGCCCTGATCGCCGAAACAGCCGAGAAACGGTTTGGCAAACATCCTCTCCAGCTTGGCCGCGTTCAGTGCCCGAACATACTCAGTCTCGGCTGACATCGGGTGCAGCTCTGGCGCCGGGTTACGCGCCAATTTGTGAATATCGTCGGCTGTTTCGCGCAGATAATCCTGCGGATTGCGCAATAGCAGCTTCACCTTCATTGGCCAGTGTGTGTTGAGCTGATCAATTAAGACAGGAAAAAGGCAAGGCACTTGACTGCTGCAAGAGAGAAAGGAAGATTGCGAAAATTGGTTAGTTTTACTTTTCTAATATTGTGTGATTACTACTGTAAGCAGTACACAGGGCTTGAACCTGAGATGTTTAGTGGTACATATAAATGTCATGCTAAAACACCTGTGTAAGTTGCCTCTCTTCCTCTCTAATTAAATTTTTTCCCTAAAAGATCTTGCCAATGGAGCTAAAATATCACTAAAATATTATCAACAATGGACCAGCAATATCTTAGTACCTTATTAGTAGAATTACCTACTTTAGTAGATTGAAAAAATACAGATAGACAGACAGACCTTACAAGGGTTTTATATAGAAATTTGTCAGGACTGGCTTATTGTATTCCTACCAATTCATTTGTTAGGTAGCTATGCTCGTAGAAACTAGCAATTAAATTTCATGTTTAGTGAAGTTATTTGTCATAATTTCATATTGATATAACAATGAATATAGTCGAAATATAATAGATATAGTTATAGTCTCACTGATTGCAATAATATAAGAGCAAAAGAATGGGTATTTGTCACAGGATTTATAGTCATTGAATTGGATACAATAATTATAAGGCTACATAGCAACTAGCATTTTTAACTAACTGAAAAAGTTGTTTACTAACAAGTATTCTATATTTCACTTTTGTATTATCTTTGGCTATTTAGCAAGGTTAGGTCCAAATAAACTACAACTTAATTTTAGATCTAGTTAATAAAACATAAGCCAATAGGCCTATTAAAACATAAATTATATTACAAAGGGCTAAAGCTTAGTGAAAATATGAAGCTATTTTAAGGTATTGAGACACCTAGTCCAATTAATAATTAATTAATTCACTAAATGTCAAGTGTGATATTAGCTTAAGACACACAAAAGCTGTCACAATAAAACCTTCCCACTCAATATATATGAGCTACTCAGTTTAATAGTTTTCTCTTACTATAGGGTAAAAGTAAAATAATTTTTTTATATTGCTTATGTTTTATAAGCTGCCAATATAGGAAAAAATTCTTATTTTTTTTATAAAAATATGCTTTATTATAAGATTCTTAAATGGCTTCTTTTTAAGAAACATATTTAAAATGGTGGTTCATAGAACCCATTTGTATCTATATTAAAATGCCAAGTCTTACCAACCTGTGTAGAGTGCATACCATTGCAAAAAATGGCACACCAAATAAAAAGCTTAGTATAAATCAAGGTCAGAGGATAACAGTTAATAGATTTGTTTGTGATTTGCAAGATTGAAATGTGCTCATATACAAATAATGCAGAAAATGGCTTCATCAAAGTTACTCAAGAAAATGTAATCGCAAAGCCAATGTATTTTAGCTACAAAACATTTCAAAAGAAGTTTATAGTCAAAATTTGCTTGACTGGGTCCATCCTTATATGGTATAGCAAAACAGGTCATTAGACAAAATTGCTACAATCACTACTGTTTTAATTAGTAGCCAAGAAGGTGTGACTGGAAAAACTGTAGCTTCTACTTGTCTGGCTATAAGAATGATGGCAAATAGTTTTCAAGATTCAAGTTAAATAAGAGTAGGACAAGGAAATTCTGCACAATAGACAGCAATTGACTATAGCCATTGCTATAGTGGCTATATCTTGGTGCTCTACAGTTTGAAACAGATAAAATGGTAGATCTGGCATTCAGAATGCGAGCAGCCTATATAAAAATACTAAAGGCTTATTCACACTGCAATCAAATTAGAGACCAAATTACACAACTCACTTGATCATACAGAATTGCTGAATTTTGAAATTAACAATTAAAATTTGAGCCAACTTACAAAATTTCTGATTTGATGACAAAAAGATAATCAAACAAAGGCCAGTTGATCAACAAAAGCATTGCACATTGACTGCCTTTTCTCTTACATAACACAGAGTGATGCAATGCACAAAACTCAACTCAAACCTTTCTATTTGAGTAACCCTCCCCCTAGTCTGACTGCTGCATAGAAATTGATTGGTCAGCACATGAGTCAAGTTATTAACTTTTTTATTATTCTTGATCACCTGAGATTGAGTAGTGCAAGTAGCTAGTGCGAACACAAGGAACAAGCTTGTTAGTTGCCACTGGAGCCATTGGTATTGAAGGTTTAGGAGAATCCTGTTTTGTACAACCTTGGCCACCCAAATTATCAAAATTCGAAGAAGAAGGACGAAATGTGGGAAAGCATTTTGCTTGCCTTGAAGGGTGAAGATGGAGCTAGAAGAGATGAACTGGAGCTCAAGAAGCTGTGGCAAGGAAGAAGCAGCATTTGTGATTGCTACAATTGTGAAAAGGCCAAATGTTGACAAATAGTCAAAAGCAGCGCAGGGAGCCAAGAAGTATATGACTCCAAGTGGCCAATGTTCAACTGCTGCAACTGCTGCAAGTCTGACATTATCCAGGTGTCCCAAGACATCTTAATGAAGCAAAAGGAATCATCTCCATGGAAAAAACATCAACTTGCAAGAAGCAGTTCTGATAGAAATTAATGCAAGTTGACAGATAAACAGCTGACCAAACTTCTAGTCAAGGCAAGTGAAGAGGCCAATGATGAAAATGCCTTGTTTGGTTGCATGTTTGCAGCAAAACTGGGGTGCCTGAGTTGTCCACAAAGCTCTTGAATGCAACTTAAAATCTTGGGACTGTTTGCATCTATTGACAAACTCGAAGAATGCCAAAATCAATAGCATTCAATCAATGGCCAGGATCCAATTGAAGTGGCAAGCCCTTGCTGCTAGCTATGACTACATTTGACTCCACAACTAAAGTAGTCTATTTAACAAAATACAATTGAAAAGACTTGTCAGTTAAATTTCAAGAGACTGGCAATAGTTGGAATAGTATTTTTCTTTGTTTTAAGTTCTTAAATATAGTATATTTTTAATTAGTAGAACATTTTTAATTAGTAGTTTCTTCATTTTCTCAGAATTTGAATTTGCTATATCATTAACCCTGTTAACCCTAGTATGCAGTACATCTGCATATGCCCAGAATTTTGGGCAATATGCTAAATAGGGTTAATGATATAGCAAATTTGAATTCTGAGAAAATTGTTCATTTTTGACCATTAGTCAAAAACACAAAAAAGAATAATACACTGCAATTAAATAGATACATGCACAACAGTCAGCCGAGTTGGCCAATCTGGCTGACTGATTTGGTGACCAACCAAGGTAAGTTGCAAAAATGCCCACCCAAATAAATACCCAAGTAGTACTAAGTAGATGACGAGGCATTTACCTTTATTAAGACAGTTATAGTTACTCCTGCTGTTTACCCAAAATTGCGATAATTTTGCTTTAGGGTTTCTTTTACATGTAAGTCAAATTTTTGGCCAAAAAACTACGTCGCATTATTGTTAAAACTAAGTTGCACGGCCGACCGAATTTTGGAGGTTGCACATGTATGTTAAATATCCAACCAACTTCAAAGTTCACAATTAAAAAAATATCAAAATTTATTAGTCATTATCAAACATTGCTGCCTGCAACAATTGTTACGCAGCAATAGTGATTCTCATGGTCCCTAAGAGAAATATTTGAATTGTCACTCTCAATGAATACTTTGCATTTGCCATTGCCATGGCACAAAGTCCTCATCTGACATGAAAAATTCCACAAACCAGGCTTGTGTGTCCTTTGCTGATCATAAGACATTGCCACACCAGCCATCAATATTGTTTGCAGCAAATGTACTTTGGACTACTTGCTGCGGCAGCTCTTGAGCAATTGGGGACTCCTGTCTGGAAGCCTCGTAGATCCGCACAAAATTATATAGCATGCAAGCCACCTTTACAACCCTTGCAGCTATTGTTGGGCTGAGCTGGATAGGTCTCTGGAAAATCTGCCACTTCTATGCCAGAATTCTAAAAGTGTTCTCAACAACTCTTCAGGCTTGACTCAGTTGGTAATTGAAGATAGTCTTTTCATAACTCAGGTTTCAGCCTGGGAATGGTCTTATCAGGTAGTCCTATAGAGAAAAGCCTTATCTCCAATGAGCACATGTGGTATATCTCCACCACTGACAGCTAACAACTTTGGTTCAGATCATGGAAATGTTCTAGATTCTAGTTGAATTCAAAACTTTGAATTATGGAATGACATGGTGTCATTTGACAAACTGCAATTTTTGATATCAACCATGAGAAAACAGTAGTCATGGTCTATAACAACTAGTAAAATTAGACTGAAGTAGCCCTTGTAGTCATGTTACTTATGTTTGGGTGCAACCTAGGGATTCACTTGGCCATTTCTATTGGCAACACATACATGTAAGTCACTATTGGACGGAATAGTAGTCACATGACTACCACTTCTAAGCATATCATTTTTACATAAAATCTTGTGTCTTATAGAAGTTAGAAGCCTGTCCTTATATTCACTTTTGTTATATGATCATTTAAATGGTAAATTTATATGCAGATGATCCCAAGACGAAACCAAAAGAGCTTGTAGGTTTTGAATTATAATCACACTAGTAGTAGATTTGTATTAGAGAGATTGTATAACAAAATTGACTGGATTACTGTGTCCTAAATTGAAATTGTCACTATAGAGCACTGAAATATAGGCGTACATAGTATATTTATGAAGGGCATAGCTTATATTCACTTTTGTCATACGATCATTTAAATGGTAAAATTATATGTAAATGATTGCAAGATGAAACCGAAAGAGCTTATAGATTTTGACTTACGATCACACCAATAGTAAAATTGTATTGGAGAGATTATATGATGAAATGGTAGGAAATTGTCACTATAATAAACGTTTTAACCAAACAATCAATTGTAGCCTCTAATATGTCCACAGACATATTAAATTATAAGATTCATTATAAGATTCGCAAGCATTGCCCCCCCCCCTCACTTTTGTCATACGATCACCCGTATGTATAACACATAGGTCCAATGAACTGGGGGGGATTGTATGACAAAAGTAAGGGGGTGGCACTTGCAAACCTTATAATCAATACAATTTAATTCTTGAACTGCTCAAAGGACTGGCTGTTTGACATGGACTAGGACTCCTTGTCTATATAGTGACAATGATTACTTAATACAGCAATTTAGGACGTAGTAATCTATTTACTTTCGTCATACAATCCCTCTAATACAATTCTACTAATGCAGTAATAGTAATTCAAAACCTACAAGCTCTTTTGGGTTTGTCTTGCGATCATCTACATATAATTTCACCATTTAAATGATCATATAACAAAAATGAATATAAGCTACATGCTTTCATAACTGCTATACCCACGATCCTCAAGTTGACTAAAAAGCAAGTTGTAGTGATGAATTAGGTTGACTGGAAAGTGAGTTGCAATGATTTTTCTTAAAAAATATATGTGAAACATACTTTTTTGATAAAGTAGTGTCTTTTGACTCTTTTTTAATGGGGATTGTAAGATGAAACTTGACTTGCTTAGGGATTGTAAAATGAAAGAATGCCAGAAAAACTTGGCAAGCAATTTGCTTATAAGTTATAGGCAATTCACTTGCTTACAAAATGAACTGTAGGTAAATTTTAATAGGCAATTCTTGGCAGGCAATGGACAATTTAGGCCTAGGCCCTACTCACAGGCAAAATCAAATGCACTGTGGGAAAATCTTGGTAGAAAAGTTCTATGTGCAAATCTTAATATACAAATCTTAGGAATCCTCTAGTTTTGCACATTTAATTATTTAACAAAAAATAATGACGTCTTTGACTTGAGTTATTGCAAATAAATATTTAAACTCGCGCAAGTTAAAGACATGGCCCAATGAATATATTTTATGGGCATTCTTTCGTTAGACTATCCGCGAGTTGTGCAATTTTCATACAGAAAGAGCAAAGTGCGACGATGTAGCGGCTTCTCAAAAAACGATTATATAACAGTATTCGGTATATTGGGAAACGTCGGAACAACCGTTGCTAGGGAATATCTCGGCTTGTGTTGTGAGGCGTCTTTGTTGGTGTCTGAGGTGTCTTTTTAAAATAGACTATAGAGACGTGCGTAAAAATGTCTAAAAATTCATTTTATCTTGAGTACTACTAACTAGACAATTTTTTTAAACATTTACTGAAGGATTTCTGAATGTCTGTCTGAATGTCTGTCGCGAAACCAATACATCCGCATCCGCGAGAGCCCGGGTCGTTCTCAAAGCTAGGTCACAACTTTTTGTTATTGCAAAAAAAGTTTATACATCGACCAATAATCGTACAAAAAAAATTATTTCGACAATTTCTGTAAGAAGCTGCTACTAAAACCACAAGAAAACTTGAAATTGAGAAGAAATCAAGGCTATTTGTTATTCTTTGTTGCGGAAAATAAACGACAAAAATATTAAAGAGAAAATAAAATTTTCTTCTATTTTTATTTTAAATATGCAGTTAAATTTCTTTTGCAAAAATAAAAGAACAAGAAATTGACAAAGGAAATGTTTTTGAGCACAGCATTTTGTTACTCTGCTCTAAATCCCAGACATTTAAAATTATCGTGTGCGAAAAAGTGCGAAATTATTATAGCATGCACTCGAAAGGACTTCGATCAGTTTAACTAATCACTGAATTAAGAAGTCTAAATAAGTCTTGAAAAGTTGAATTAAAAATCAAGTTTTCACTATGTATCTTTTCAAAGTCAAGATGATTCGACAAATAAAGAATGTTCATTTTTACGGTGAATAGAATTGTTCATTTTTACATTAAATATAATAAAATCTAACTAATAATAGAAAAAGTCAGGGAACTATCCTTGAACACCAAAAAGCACATTGTGGATTTAATATCAACTGCATGTTCCTTAATAAAGGAATTCGGATTCTAGTATATATTTGATTATTTGTAGCATAATTTCTGAAAACTATAACTTGCTTGATTTTACTTTAAGTACTTATTACATTAATACTTATACCAAAGCTGCATGTACTTAAAATAAAAAATTATAGTTACTTATTAGACATTTTACTCCAATTAACTTAAAATAATTCAAATTTATTTTAATCAATTCATTTTTTGAAACTTTTTGGAAAATAGACAAAATTGAATTATTTAATTACCAAAAACCTACTAGCTTAACTAAAATAGCAGTTAGTCTTTAAAAAAAGATTTCACTTGTTAATTGAGAAAAATGAGGGTGTGCGAGGTGTAAAAATGCGAAAGAGCATGCAGGAAACAGAGACAAACAAAAATGTAGGTAAAAGACACTGCACATGCACATAATATGATAACCAGACATAATGCGCACACTGAAACACCAGTAGCAATGACGCCCAAGCTTTTGATGATCACAAGCGAAAAGGCAAAACCCAGCCATCAATCAAAGAAGTAGACTATAGCACGCATCTTGAGTGCATCACGCATTTTTTGCAGAGAAGCTCGAAAATTAACATTGTATTCTGTGCACAACCACCAACTGCGACAGGGTCTGCCGGGGGATTTGTGGGCACGCGGTCGCGGATACAAATCGGAGGAGTCGCTGACCATTCTGAAATTACTAGCTAGTACATGTAATTTTGTGTATTAATATATTTAGCCCGCTTTATTTCTATGCTCTCGTCCGCCTCTCGTTAATGCATCCCCAGACTCATGGAATAATCAAACTTATGATCGAACTATGCATGGCTTCCGTCCCTCGCTTTGAATCTCTCACCTCCCCATAGTTCCATCAACCTTACCGTAGTGGCTTCCTATGCAAAAATCATCCCTCCGCATCTTACACAGGCTACTTCAGGCTGTAGACTGTACTACACTATTAATTAGTTGCGCTAAGGAATCTACATGTATTTTGCTCGCAGCGCAACGCGCTGCTCAAAGAAGTTTAGATCTATCTAGATATTCTAGTAATTTCAGGTTTGTCCATAGACTAGAGCTCATGAGATGAGAATTCCATTAACTAGTACATTTAATATGAATGAACAGCGTGTGTGTGTGCTGTGCATACATATGTATAATATACGAGTAGCTCGTAGTTTATGGGCCAAATTATTGTGTGGCACAATTCTTGGCATCACTCAGCAGGCACAAGATGCAGTTAAGCAGCGCACGAAAATTCTACAAAAGAAATTGAGCCTGGTTGAGGTGATGCGAGGAGGCAGATCCACACAATCTCAGTGAATACACCAGACTGCACCAGATACAAGTCCAGTCGAATGTGCGCACTGGTCTAAGCAGCACACGCATGTCCTCCTGACAATGACGGCACCTAGCTTTGTCCAAGCCTTTGCCAGCGTCACTGACAGCGTCAATACTACCATGCAGTGCCACCTGCAGCACCGACAACAGCAATTCCTCCAGTTAGCCCACAACAGTGGCTAAACTGAGGGACAGGGAACCTACCCGCAGAAGACACACACATACACACACAGCACCGGCAGCAGCACTCTGACAGCATAACCTAAAGCTCCATGAGCTCAGTTTTCAAGCATTGAAGAAGCAGAAGCAGTCATCTTGAATCCAGGGATCAGGAAGAGTGTTGCATGTCCGACATGTGCTGTTTCCGTGGCAAAAGGTGATGGAGCAAATTAATCAACACTTACTATCTAGCTCGTATTAAGACTAAAAAACTGAGGCAAGCTGGGATTAAACTAAAGAAAATTTTTTACTATACTTTTTTACCATATACTTTTACTATACTTCTATAGTATAGTAGAGAGGTACTCTATTTAAATGCAGTAAGAAGTGAAACAAATTTATATATTTAATTATTAAATTAAATTAATTCAAGGTAAATAACTAATTTAACCAATTTATTAGGAGTATTTAATATTATAATAAATTGATTTTTATACCTTACACGAAATAAGCTCTACATTCATTTCTTAGCTTGGGGCCCATCTGTATAAGGTCAGTTTCTTCAAAATGCTGATTAATTAATTAAGGCCTGTTGTCTTTAATTAAATTTATAAGGGCATCTTAGAAGTTAATATTACTATATAATACATGTATAATAGTATTACTATATTATAATAATATAGTTGCAATTTTAATGACTATTGAATAAGTCTAAATGCTTCCCCTATTGACTTTAAATATATGGTATCTTTCCCTTCAGAAAAAATTAGCATAGAATGACTTGATGAAAACAAAAAAAATCATTTCGAGATACACATTCGCTGATCATTCAGGTCAAATTTCAAGGTCCAGTTTTGCACATGTTTCTCTGTAGCTTGGTTACAAGGATTCTAATAAAAATATAATAAATATGTCCAATGAACTAACTGATACATAGCCAAATTGAAGTATTTTCATAAACAAAAAAATCATTTGCTCAGTTTACTTTACTGGATATCTGTGTAAAATTTCAGCTCAAAAGGTGCTCCATGGAGAATGCTAGTGTGGTTACAGGATATTTATTTTGTGCTTCAAAGTAGGAGTTTATTGCGATGCATGGTTGCTTTTAATTATTTTTATCAACAATAGTGCTCTATTTCATAACAATTTTTTACAAAAAGATAATAAGACATGTTTTTCTAATTATCTGCATCAAAATGTATCATTTTAAGCGCACATTCTAGACGTCAGCTGAAAAATACATTTTGTGAGATGAGAAGAGGCTATCCCACCGGAAATGCTAGGCGTACAGTTAAGCGTCTATAAAATAATTTATAGCGCAGTTTATTAAGCTTTAAAAAAATCTTAAATTAAATTTATATAAGCTTTCATTTTAAATGTAATATAGCAAGGTTTCAACACAACAACAACTTTTTTTAGCTACAGACATCTTGTAGTAATCAAAAATTAACATCGGTAAAATGATTGAATTTGAATTTTTTCATCGCTAATTATCGCTTAATACCTCCAGATGATTAAAAACACTTTTGCATGATAAAGTTCAACCCAAAAATTATCTTTATTCACAGATAAAAGTGTCCTATTATTTTCAATATGGCAGTAACAATAGTAAATGTTCGGAAAATTGTTAAAATTTTTGCTCCTCCTAGAATTTGCGAACGACCCGCCCTACTACTAACGTGTTGACCTGGCGTTAGCATGCGTATGTTTAAATTAAATTAATTAAATATAATATTTCTTTCAAATGTTGCGACAAACAAAATTACGCATACAAAAAGACATCTCACTATAACTCTTTGCATGACTCACAATATCTCATTATAAAAATAGTTTTACAAGTTATGCAGCTATATTTTAATTTTTCTTTTAATCGTTTTGTCTGCCGGCAGACGAAAAGGCTGCAGACAAAATGACCGCGCACCGTGTGGACGGCCATTGTGTTACGCTTGCTCTTGGTTCCCGACGTCTGAGCGGTATATAGGCCGCGCGACCAGTATATATACATGTAGTTTGTAAAGAATTACTTAATTCTTAAAAAGAGTGCAAAAGCAGAAGCTCAAAATTGTTTCCTGATGGATTTTACTTATCATACCTCCTTGACAGAGAGATTACACGGTCGTAAATTTATTGAAAGGTTTAGAAATTTTCCAAATGTCGTATTGAGCAAATTAAATTACAAATTAAGGCGATCGCATGCTTTAAAGATACGCAAGTGCTCAAACTAGTGAATATCTGAACGTAGAAATTCGAGACCTTTATTTTATTTATTATTTTTTTTATTTATGAATGTAGGGATTCGCTCAGAGCAATACGCATTGTACACAAGGATCACAACTGTATAGTAGTATGCAAATAGTAGTATACCAGTGTCCTTGAGTGTACACCCGAGAAGAGCTCGATCTACAAGACGTACTCATTTTTAATAGATTGTAGCAGTCAGTCTTGCACCACTTCGCATGCATGTGTTCCAGCTGACTCTGCTTTGAATGAGCCATAAAAAATAAGACCGACATATCATGACAGACAGAAGTAAAAAAGTTAAGATTTAGTATATTGTGTGATGATAATTGATTCAGCTTGAGACACTACACATAAAACACGTAAAATGCGTAGACCACTTTGCCCGCGTCTATCCACGCAAATATATCGTAGTACTTATTCGATTACAAGCGTACGTACTACCCCAATCAACGAAAAAAATTCATCACAACTAAAGAAGCCTTGAGCAGTGCATGGAACCCTCGAAGCCTCCAAACTTATATCCCAGTAAAAAAGGGTAGTTGGAATTCGATTGGAATCTGGACGGAATTTAATCGGTAGTCGGAATTTGCCGGAAAAGGTTTAAACCACTATATTTTGTTTTATATAATACGTTACTATGATAAAAAGTATCAAGTAATTCAAGAAAATCTTTTTCGAGGTATATTTGCGCAATCGGAAATTAGTCGGAAACCGTCTCTTCTTCTTCCAATCGGAATTTGTACTCATTTTTCTTCCTAGTTTCCGATACAGTCATATTCATAACGCATGTGCTGTACTAAACGTGTTTTCTTGCTTTTATGTATTGCCAGTATGTGCAGAATATACTTTTATGATACAAAAAAATTACTACAATAATTCGGTTTTTGTTTTGATGCTACAATAAAATGCTGGCCATCCAATTTATATCGAAAGTATTTAAAAAGCGATTTATTTTTACCCTGATCCTCTCTATAACCTTTTTGTTGAAATATTGTAACATATATTTGCTTATAGCGTCTTTCCACTGGCACTAGCCTCTGCAAAAAGTTATTAAAAACCTGCTTAATGCCTAGCCACTATCTTATTAACTATTGCTAATTGCAATACTCCTAGGCTTACTCCTATTGCAATTCTTACTTTACTAGGCCTAGCCTATTCTGCTACACATTTTTCTCAAGATTGTTTTTAAAGCAGTTGGCTTTGTTTTTTCATTTAAGTTTTAACTACAACTACAACTTATATCTTGTTTTTCATATATATGAAATTAATACTACCTAGTTTTAGGCTTTTGGCCATTGAATCTAAAAATATAGGGCCTTGGCCAGGCCAGGCCCTAGTTACACTTACTTTAGACATTTAGTGTGTCTTATTAGGTTTAGGGCCTACTCAATATTATAATAATATATACCTAATAATCAATAGACATTTGTTTAGGCTAAGGCATTTAAGCAAAGTAATTGAATAATGTCTATAGTTTACAATTGTATATTATAATTTGCTTTTAGATAAGACATTTTTAGTAATAGGCCTATAATAAAGAATTATTAACTTATGATTTATAGACTAATAAGTAAATAATATAGGCCACATGTCAATAGGCCTAGCTATTTACACTTGCTTATAAAACATTTCTATGTCTAGAACTCTAGAACTCTAAGACTCCTGACTCTGGAATGTTACATATATGCCAGAAAATTTGGGTATGCAAATCACTCGTTTTAAAGTTTGCATATAAATTTTGGTATACAAACTTATATATTTTTTGGCAGTTGGCCTACAAATTTCAGTGAATAAACTCATGTTGAGCATGAAAAGTTCAATGTAAATTTATGTTTTTATATAGGCCTAAAATAAAGGAAAATTTGTATATTCAAGAAAGTCAGTAATAGTGTTTTGCTTCGTTAAAATTAAAAATAAATTAATTTAGTAAAATTATTATTAAAAATTAATAATTAAGTATAATTAAGTTTGTTTAAAATGAAAATATTTATAATATTTTAAAGAAAACTTTTCTTAGGAAACTCAACCTGTAAAAACCAAATGACCTTTTTAAGTGACTTTTTAGTATACTTTTTTAAGGAATTTTTTGTTTTTGGCATACACTGGCCTACATTTAGCTAAGATATGATTCTTGTTCTGGCATACACTATTATACAATCTGGACCCTGGCTAAGACTTAAAATAATTTGGTCTTTTAATTTTGCCTTTAGAAATATAAAGAGTTTGTATATTTAGATAAATAAAGTACTATATATCTCAATATCAAATGAAAGTTCTAGTAGAGAATAGGTCAATGAGATAATTTGATAAAAAATACTCAGGACATTATGTCCTTAGAATATATTTTTTATAATAGTAAATATGATTCTACATTTAGATTATGCTAGTATTAATTTTTTATTATTTATATTATTTATATTAGTTTTCATAGGGCACTGTTACACTAAGACTAGGCCCCTAGTTCTAGCTTTACTAAGCATTCTATATTATTATCTTATCAATGGCTTCTCCTTCTATTTCAGATACTGCTGGTCTAGATGTGGTGCATTAGTGCAAAGGTGCCACAGTCTGTTTGCTACATAATGGATGGGATCTCTAGGTTCAGTTCAAAACTGGGGAAAAGGATCCTGGAAGAGCTGACTAGGCCTAGCTAACAAGGATCAAAGGTCAAATTGTCTTTGAATATGTACAAGCATACTTTGGCGAGATCTTCAAGGGTATGTGTTCTTTGTGTTTTTATTCTCATAGTATATTCCAATTGCTTTCATACCAGTTTTAAAGAAGATCGCAAATGTTAAGTTTTTTCTTGCCTTGCCTGAAGACAACTATTCTCCTTATTTTTTATTTCCAAATCTTTCTAATGACAGTGAAGGTGCCCAACTGGTCTGCTGATCATGCCATTAACTCTCTAAATTACTCAATGCAGGACCATATCCTCCGAGTTCTCTGGATTGCATCAAAGGCCATTTAGAGCTTCTGCGATGGCGTCTGAAAGTGCAAGAGCTCCAGACCAACAATCGTGGAGTGTCAGTGGGGGAAGCAATCGCGACAATGAAGAGCTGAAATTGCGCCTCTGCCGCCACCGCCACCTGTGATGACAAAGCATGTGCTGACTCTGGCTGTAAGTTTGCTGACTGATAATGCAGCCGTTTGGTTCACAACATTTATCTAGCTAGCTAGCTTTTTGCATTCAGGTGTTCTTCATCAATCATATCGTATTATTCTGCATTTGTTTTCTGTATCTTATTATTTGTTTCGGTGCTCATTTTCTGCATGTTGCATTATTATGCTCTTTCTCTATGTTTCCTTGCATCTACATGTAATACAGTTACTCTCTTGACGTGTTGTGCAGAAATTGCATACTGTAATCTTTATAATTGCATAATATACAATGCATTGAGTAAATTAAATAGCCAATCATTATTGTGCTTCACTTTTCAGGCAGAAAAATATTTTAAATAATGTATTATTTTGCTAAGCACTTTGAAAACCGATTTGTTTATTTTTTACGCAAGCTAGCCGATGCAAAAGCAAATTCTGAAAAATACAACCTAATCGTAATTTAGTCGGATATTAGCGTCACATTCCGATCGGAAAACTCCGACTAGAAAACGACCGGATTGCACGAGCCACTTTGCTGACAAATTCCGACCGGACATTCCGATCGGATTCCGACTACCCTTTTTTACTGGGATACAGTCTTGTTTATCTTAAAACACAATCGCGCACACTAAATATATAATACATGTACATGTCGCGCATGTAAATGTACATATGACCTCAATTGATGCTTCTACGGTATCTTACGTAAAATTCTAAAGTAAAGTAGAAAGCATTGCAGGACCAGACGTCTATAGCCACTCCGATTCTTCTCTCACCCCCTTATTTCTATACAATCAGCCAATTTGGGTTGCCATTAGTTACGAGATGGAGAAGAGCGCTTGACAGACAATAAAATAATGGCTTCTGACTGCAGCGGAAAGGGGAGACAAGGAGAATACTTGAAAACTCTTGTGGGCTTGCTACATTAAGCACTCTCCATCGATCGGTTACACGACAGAACAAATAAAGTAATTTCTCTGCAACCATTAGCGCGGATACAAGTAGAATACAACCGAAAGTGAATGAGCATGAGTCACTCATACTCAGCCAGGTCAGTAACTTTCTCTGTTGTGAATTTTCTCCCAACCATATACGGGCTTAGCTAGGCGCTCCAAGGAAATATCGCTCACCCTGACGTCCTTTTGCGTTTCACTGTGACGGGTCCTTTAGTGTCTCACCCTGGCGTCCTTTGGTGTCTCACCATGGCGTTCTTTGGTGTCTCACCCTGGCGTCCTTTGGTGTCACACTCTAGCGTCCTTTGTGTTTCACCCTGGCGTCCTTTGGTGTCTCATCCTGGCGTCCTTTGGTATCTCACCCTGGCGTTCTTTGGTGTTTCACCCTGGCGTCCTTTGGTGTCACACTCTAGCGTCCTTTGTGTTTCACCCTGGCGTCCTTTGGCGTCTCACCATGGCGTTCTTTGGTGTCTCACCCTGGCGTCCTTTGGTGTCACACTCTAGCGTCCTTTGTGTTTCACCCTGGCGTCCTTTGGTGTCTCACCATGGCGTTCTTTGGTGTCTCACCCTGGCGTCCTTTGGTGTCACACTCTAGCGTCCTTTGTGTTTCACCCTGGCGTCCTTTGGTGTCTCATCCTGGCGTCCTTTGGTATCTCACCCTGGCGTTCTTTGGTGTTTCACCCTGGCGTCCTTTGGTGTCACACTCTAGCGTCCTTTGTGTTTCACCCTGGCGTCCTTTGGTGTCTCATCCTGGCGTCCTTTGGTATCTCACCCTGGCGTTCTTTGGTGTTTCACCCTGGCGTCCTTTGGTGTCACACTCTAGCGTCCTTTCTGTTTCACCCTGGCGTCCTTTTGTTTTTCACCTGTTTCACTCCTTTGGCTTTGGTATCTGCCTTTTTCTTCTGAACGTGTTGTCAGTCTGCTCAGAAATGAAACTGAGCAATCATGCAAACAAGAGTCAATCTAGCAAAACCAACGAATTTGAGCCGGCTGAACTGAACAAAGCAGCATTCTGCACTTTCATATTCCACGGCCGCAGGTTCGGCCACCTCAGTGTTACGTCAGCCACCGCCGGATGCGAGAATCCGAGCTACAGTCGGCAGAGCTGGCCAGCCAGGAGCCCACAGGAGGCGGCCGGTCCGCGTCTGAGAGCCGAGCAAACCGAGCACTCCAGTAGATATCAACGTCCAATTGTTAGCAACTCAATCAGCGAGTTTACCATCAATCCGAATCCGGACTTTAGCCGACTTGGACGGGTCAGCGGCGCGGACAGACTGTCCGAAAACGAGCTGACTGAGTACGGGACGCGCTATCAGTGGCCGGACAGTCGAAAGGCTGCCGCCGACTCCGTGGACCACGGCCGGCCGGGACGCCGTCTGACGTTTTTTTAGAAGTTGAAAACCCCTAGAAAAACTGGATGAGTGAAGAGACTTCATCATTTTTAGAACTGAGAACTTAAACTCTATACAGAATTTCCTTACCAAACAAAATCTCATCTTTTTTAGGTTCTTTGATAAGCCCAGATCTGCCTACATCGCTTTAAGAGCATTAAGTGAGCAAACAAAAGTCATTGGAATCCTTTCCGAATACCTAAAAGACTACTTGGGCTGCTCAATGTATAAACCTTGAGTAACTACACGTACACACTTTGTGACACAAAATCTTTGTTTTACTGTTCTACAGACTGTTACATTTTAATTTCAGTTTTTTTATTGCTTTTATAGCATAGCAGAAACACTATATATTGACGCTGTCTAGGAATTTCGGAGAGACACATAATTGTCTTTACAACGGACTTGCAGATGCTGAAAAGCGATGGGTGTGTGTCTGCGGAGTTTGACAGAGATGGGAGGAAGGCGAGAGATAGCTAGGGTAGTTGTGGATGGCTTTACAAGCTGAGCTATGCTGTCTACAGCACGAGCTTCGGCCCATTTAGTGATAGTTGCAATATACTGCATGAGCGCCCGCATAAGCGCAGGCTGGCGCAGAGAATAGACAGGGAGAGTTAAAGAGACATATTTGCAGATACGATGTCACCACTGGCTCTTTCAGCATTAAAAACAAATATCTTGAGTGCCCGCGAGAGGGAGAGAGGGAGAGAGTAGGCCAGAGCGCGGTCGGTTGCGACGGTGGCTCAGCCTCTGCCCCCACCCTGCCTCGCTTCAGTCCCAGTCCAGCCTGTCTCCATTGCAAGAATCGGGAGCTTATTCAAACTGTCTCTCCTCCCCACTCCGCCGGCCTGGTTGCTGGGGACAAAGAAAGTGCAGACTAGTCAACTGTGTACAATGACAGAGAAATGCGAGAGGCAGGGGGGACGCTGGTAGAGATGAGGCCAGCCCCTCCCCAGCGGCTCTGGGCAGAGGTTGGACGATGGAGTCGGGCCTAGCGACGGCATCTTTTTAAACAGAGCAGAACGCGCGTCAGGTGCAAGACGCTAAAAGCAGAAGCAAGGTCTTTTTAATCAGACAGTAGCCGCTGCAACCGTTCATTCGAGACCATAAGCAGCCGCAGCGATGCCTGGCAGCCATCGGAGCCGCTCTAAGTCCCCTGGCGGTCACAGCCACCGCAGCAAGAAGTCGCATTCCAAGTCGAAGTCAAAGTCAAGCAGCAGCAGCAGAAGCAGAAGCCACAGTCCGAAGAGTCACAAGAGCAGCCGGAGCAGCTCCCGGTCGGGCTTCGGCAGCAAGCGGCAGCCGATTGTGCTGGCCTATGCTCGGCCCGAAAAGCCGGTCGGCGGCGTCGGCAGGGGCCGCGGACGAGGCCGCGGTCGCGGTGGTGGCGGTGGCGGCTTCGCCGATAAGAAAACACCCGGGCCGCCGGGCCAGTTGAAGAAGTCGAAGAGCCACGGCAGTCGGAGCAGCAGCCACAGCAGCAGCCGAGACGGCAAGAAGAAGAAGAAGGGAGACGGCGATTCGGACAAGAAGTCAGAAAAGGACCAAAAGAAGAAGAAAGGCGAGAAAAAGGGTCGAAGTGGAGCCGCCGGCGGACAGAAGAAGGACAAAAAGGACGATGAGAAGGATGAGAAGAAGAAGAAGGGCGGCTCGCGATCCCGATCCGGGTCCAAATCAAGCCGCAGCAGCAGCAGCAGCAGCTCCAGCTCCAGCTCTTCGTCCAGCGATGAAGAGAGTGAGTATATGCTAGCGCTCTAGCGTAAAGACCAAGCTTGGATCAGATTTCAAAATCTTTTCATTTTTCTTAGTCTGTAATAAAAACCGTTACATTTATTACCCACAGACACAATCTACAAGGCCGAGCTTAAAGAGCTTAAAGTTGACCTGAAGGAGCTGCACGAAAAGGCGAAACAGCAGCAGAGCAATAGACGCGGCGACAAGCATCAAAAGGACAAAGGAAAACAAGGCAAAGACGACAAGCATCGAAAAGATGACAAGCACCGGCAAGATGGCAAGCATCGCAAAGGTGGCGGCGAACGCTCCGAAAGGAGTTCGCACCGCCCTAATGTATCTAACGACCTAGGACCGTATGCCAACACGCAGACAGTAGAGTTCCTGATGAAAAAGGTAATATTAAACTTCTTAAAACCTCTAAACGTCAACAACTAAAGTCACCCCTGCATTGGTTCTAAGAAGAAAAGCATTTGACCCTTAAAAAATTTCCTAAGCTGCGACCCAGAGAAGCCCTTAAACCTAAACGCACTAGCCTTTGTCTCCCGCAGGACAAGAGCCGCAAGTACTACCCGGCAACAAAGTTCACAGCCACGTCGCTCATCGATCCGTGGGACGAAATGGCGGACAAAAAGCCAAGCAAGCGTGTTAAGAAGCCCAAGCAGTACGCTGTTGATGATACTTGGCTGTGTGCTTTGTTTTTTTTCACGAAATTTTGTGCTTCATCAACTCTAAATCATTTTGTTCTTCATTTCTCGTCTGAAAATTTCAGCAAACGCGACGGAAAATCGAAGGACAAGAAATCCTCCTCTTCTTCATCATCATCCTCTGACGAAGAGGACAAGAAGGAAGACAAGAAAGAAGAAAAGAAAGAAGAAAAAGAGGAACAGAAAGAGGAAAAGAAAGAAGACAAAGACGACAAGAAGGACAAGGACGAAAAGAAGGATGGCGGCGACGGCTCTCGAAGGACGCCCAGACATATGCCAATCTTGGAGTTCGACACCACGACGGAGTACTGGCGCGGGCCCGTGCCCTTCACGGAGTTGCCAAAGATCAGGTGAGAGAGGCCCTGGCAAAAAATCGTTGCCCCGGGTAGAGAGGAGAATGGGATCGGCACAAAGGAATCAGCAGGAAGTCAGGGATGAGGGCGGGCCAGGCGGTACGCGACTGGGCATTGTTGCTGAGTCCGGAAGAGTCAAGCTATTCAAGGCGCCTTCAATGCTTACCTTTTACGAGTAACGCGTGAGCTTATTTTCGTAGGCCGAGAGCTAAGCAAAGGATGCGCTAGGGTCGCAGATTCATTCTCCGGCAATGGATTCTCTGTGTTTAGGACTAGTAATGTAGCTCATAATGTATCTATTTCAGTATTGAAGAAATATGAAACACTAAAAATCCTCCAACCGAACACTGAGAAGCTAGCTATTTTGCTTAAACAACTTCGTTTACTTCAACATTTAGAGCCCAAATCCGCGAAGAGTACATGGCCAACGGCTCGAAGAAGACCGAAGCCGACTACACCAGAACCAAGGAGGACTTCCACAACCTCGAGCTGGACCGCATGGAGGAGGTGAAAAAGTCGTCCAGACGCAATCTGACAAAGACCTACAACGCCTACTTGACCAACACGCCAGGCTCCAAGAAGGCCTTAGACGAGTGCCTGAAGGAGGTCAAGACCCGATTGGGCGACGATTGGGAATCTTCCAGCGACGAGGAGGGCCGCAGAACCGTCCGCGAGCAGGCCAAGAAGAACATGGAGTCGGAGAAGCGCAAGCAGCGCAGCGGCCGTCGCTCCCGGTCCAATAGTCCGCACGGAGGCGGCAGGGGCCGGGGACGCGGCCACCAACGCGACGGTAGCGCGGACAGTCACGGCAGTCGCGGCGGCAGCGGCAGAGGTCGTGGTCGCGGTCGCCGATCGAGGTCTAACACGCCGCCAGGACACGGCGGCTCCAGGAAGGGCAGCCCAGCCCGAGCCTGAGGGACTTCGGAGATGTATAACGAATGCCCAACCAAACGTGTTTCACTGAACGAATTGCACGCTTTGACTTGTCTTCAACGGTTGAAAGGTTTTGAATCCATTGAAAAATAGGAAAAATATTATGTTAGTTAGCCGGTCCGTCGACAATTTAGACGTTGGGCACATATTTTTGATTACTTCTTTCAAAACTGTTTTCAATGCCTTTGCTGTGAACTGAGACTCACCTCTTTTCCGCGAAACGCTACTCGATTTCTCTGCTCAAAAAGAGGCTTTAGCTAAAGTGATCCATAGTTTAGTCTCTGCCGCTTTGAATGCCAACATTTCAGTTTTTCGCTTCAATTACTTCTTCAAACTATTAGAAATTCGTTTTGAGTAGATGTATCTAGCCAGAAAATAGCTTTGGGGATCTGTAGAGGCAGAAATTATTTCTTAAACGTGTTACAACGTACAGTGATAAGTATATATTTGTAAACGTAAGAATATATATTTATATTTTTTTTCAATAATCTTTTGTGGCCGTTTTCACTGGTTATAACACGATATTTTTCACAGCACGTTTTTGAATTGAATACAGACCAAAAGCGTATACAGCTACTAACAGGGGCACATAACGAAGTAGTATATATAAACGACAAACATTGGCCACGATAGGGAAAACATGGACGAGACGGGGCATTTCACAGACAACTCTAATGCTGACAAACGCACAGTAGGGTTATATAGTTATGCACTTTTGAAACTCAGATTTACACTTTAGCTACCCAATCTTGCACCCTAGCAACCAGGGTCAAAGTAACACGCAGAAACGCGACTTCCCCGTGGTGGCTCCGGAGGTCCGGTCGGAGCCTCGGTCGTTCGGTTCCGTGTTGTCGTTCTGCCAAACAGAGAAATTGTTGTTGCCGTTGCTGCTGCTGTCTTGGACGTAACTGCTTTTGCGAGTAATCAATGCTGTTGTGGCGGCCGCTGCAGTCTTGTTGCCCTTCGTCGTACCACCATTCGACTTGCCTGTCGCAACACGCGACGCTGGCTGCTGC
The DNA here is from genome assembly GCA_002269645.1 of Macrostomum lignano. NCBI lineage: Eukaryota > Metazoa > Platyhelminthes > Macrostomidae > Macrostomum > Macrostomum lignano. Next base: position 117,444 of record NIVC01001317.1, on the reverse strand, counting down.
TGCTGCTTCTGACTTCGCCTGCCGGCCCCGACGGCGCTTCCGCCAGTCGACGTGGCGGCCGAAGCCGCCAAACTTCTGTGCTGTTCCTTCTGTCTGTCCTCCTGCAGCTGGAACATCCGGGTGACAGTCAGGGGTGCCCCGAAGCCGCCGCGTCGATGCACCGGAGTTACGGCTTCCGCACTGCAGCTGATCACGTCTGGTGGGACGATCGAGCCTGGACGGGGTCAGGGTTGCAGGCAGGCGGGGTGATTGAGCCTGGACAGGGTCAGGGTTGCAGGCAGGCGGGGTGATTGAGCCTGGACAGGGTCAGGGTTGCAGGCAGGCGGGGTGATTGAGCCTGGACAGGGTCAGGGTTGCAGGCAGGCGGGGTGATTGAGCCTGGACAGGGTCAGGGTTGCAGGCAGGCGGGGTGATTGAGCCTGGACAGGGTCAGGGTTGCAGTCAGGTTTCAAAGAGCTCAAACCTGCTGTAGTGGTCCGCGATCCTTTAGCACCGCCGCCTCCACTGCCTCCGCTGTCTCCGCTGTCTCCACCGCCTCCGCCGCCGCCGCCCCCGACGTGAGAGAAGGCGACCGGGAGGTCCGCGAACCGTTGATCGATGCCGCTGCCGAGGCCATAGTTGAAGCCGCCTCCGTGGCCGATGCCGCTTTCAACGGCTCGACGCTGCTGCAGGCAGGCGCCCCTGGGATGATGAGGCCGGTAGGATCTGGAGAATGCGGCTTTCCAGCCTCACAGTCCAGTGTCTCACAGTCCAGTGTCTCACAGTCCAGTGTCTCACAGTCCAGTGTCTCACAGTCCAGTGTCTCACAGTCCAGTGTCTCACAGTCCAGTGTCTCACAGTCCAGTGTCTCACAGTCCAGTGTCTCACAGTCCAGTGTCTCACAGTCCAGTGTCTCACAGTCCAGTGTCTCACAGTCCAGTGTCTCACAGTCCAGTGTCTCACAGTCCAGTGTCTCACAGTCCAGTGTCTCACAGTCCAGTGTCTCACAGTCCAGTGTCTCACAGTCCAGTGTCTCACAGTCCAGTGTCTCACAGTCCAGTGTCTCACAGTCCAGTGTCTCACAGTCCAGTGTCTCACAGTCCAGTGTCTCACAGTCCAGTGTCTCACAGTCCAGTGTCTCACAGTCCAGTGTCTCACAGTCCAGTGTCTCACAGTCCAGTGTCTCACAGTCCAGTGTCTCACAGTCCAGTGTCTCACAGTCCAGTGTCTCACAGTCCAGTGTCTCACAGTCCAGTGTCTCACAGTCCAGTGTCTCACAGTCCAGTGTCTCACAGTCCAGTGTCTCACAGTCCAGTGTCTCACAGTCCAGTGTCTCACAGTCCAGTGTCTCACAGTCCAGTGTCTCACAGTCCAGTGTCTCACAGTCCAGTGTCTCACAGTCCAGTGTCTCACAGTCCAGTGTCTCATAGTCCAGTGTCTCACAGTCCAGTGTCTCACAGTCCAGTGTCTCACAGTCCAGTGTCTCATAGTCCAGTGTCTCATAGTCCAGTGTCTCACAGTCCAGTGTCTCACAGTCCAGTGTCTCACAGTCCAGTGTCTCACAGTCCAGTGTCTCACAGTCCAGTGTCTCACAGTCCAGTGTCTCACAGTCCAGTGTCTCACAGTCCAGTGTCTCACAGTCCAGTGTCTCACAGTCCAGTGTCTCACAGTCCAGTGTCTCACAGTCCAGTGTCTCATAGTCCAGTGTCTCACAGTCCAGTGTCTCACAGTCCAGTGTCTCACAGTCCAGTGTCTCATAGTCCAGTGTCTCATAGTCCAGTGTCTCACAGTCCAGTGTCTCACAGTCCAGTGTCTCACAGTCCAGTGTCTCACAGTCCAGTGTCTCACGCTCACCTGTGCAGGCTGAGCAGGGTGATTCGCTCTCCCAGCTCCAGTCTAGCCGCAATCCTTCTACCATCCCGCGTCATGAAGAATTCGCTGACAGGCGCATGGGTGCTCAACGAAGTCACCTTGGTGAAGTCAATGAGACTCCACACGAAGAAGGTGCCGTCCATGCCGCCGCTTACAGCGTATTGATCGTCGGTGCTGAGCCGCAGTCCGGTGACCAGTGCGTCGTGGGCCTGGCAGGATGCCAGCTGCAATCCGCTGATGTAGTTCCACAGGACCAGACGACCGTCCTGACCGCCAGACACCACACGAAGAAGGTTGCAAGTCATGCGAGCCTGACTGACCATTTCAGAGTGACCGTCGACCAGGACCTGCAGAGTTGGTGTTTATTGGTGACCATTGCTGATATGCTGGTGTGTTTATTGGTGACCATTGCTGATATGTTGGTGTGTTTATTGGTGACCATTGCTGATATGTTGGTGTGTTTATTGGTGACCATTGCTGATATGTTGGTGTGTTTATTGGTGACCATTGCTGATATGTTGGTGTGTTTATTGGTGACCATTGCTGATATGATGGTGTGTTTATTGGTGACCATTGCTGATATGTTGGTGTGTTTATTGGTGACCATTGCTGATATGTTGGTGTGTTTATTGGTGACCATTGCTGATATGTTGGTGTGTTTATTGGTGACCATTGCTGATATGTTGGTGTGTTTATTGGTGACCATTGTTGGTATGCTGATGTGTTTATTGGTGACCATTGCTGGTATGCTGGTGTGTTTATTGGTGACCATAGCTGATATACTGGTGTGTTTATTGGTGACCATTGCTGATATGCTGGTGTGTTTATTGGTGACCATTGCTGATATGCTCGTGTGTTTATTGGTGACCATTGCTGATATGCTGGTGTGTTTATTGGTGACCATTGCTGATATGCTGGTGTGTTTATTGGTGACCATTGCTGGTATGCTGGTGTGTTTATTGGTGACCATTGTTGGTATGCTGGTGTGTTTATTGGTGACCATTGCTGATATGCTGGTGTGTTTATTGGTGACCATTGCTGATATGCTGGTGTGTTTATTGGTAACCATTGCTGATATGCTGGTGTGTTTATTGGTGACCATTGCTGATATGCTGGTGTGTTTATTGGTGACCATTGCTGATATGCTGGTGTGTTTATTGGTGACCATTGCTGATATGCTGGTGTGTTTAGTTGTTTTTAATGAAAAAAATTTAACAAAACGAAATAAGCCCTTAGTTCCGTGTTACAAAATCCTAAGTCTTCAGCACTAAGCAACTGCTGCTGGAAAAAGTACAGCATGCAACATTTCCCTCTCGCTGCTATTAATTATTCTTCTTTCATTTTGAAGTCTGTCAAAGACTAACGAAGCAAATTTAAAATCCAATCAATTAGCCTGAATCACCTGAAATCACATGCTTTTATCGACGGATCCTGTTAATTTTTTATTGGCTTTTTCGCTTTCCAAATTTAAGGATTGCAAGCCTTTTACATACCGGTAATTAATGGATTGATGTATTGAATCACGAGTGAAACTAGATTAATCTATCAAATCACAGGTGTGAATAGGTGAGACTAGATCAACCTATCGGATCACAGGTGAGACTAGATCAACCTATCGGATCACAGGTGAGACTAGATCAACCTATCGGATCACAGGTGAGACTAGATCAACCTATCGGATCACAGGTGAGACTAGATCAACCTATCGGATCACAGGTGAGACTAGATCAACCTATCGGATCACAGGTAAGAATAGATCATTTTACCGAATCACAGGTAAGAATAGATCAACCTACCCAATCACAGGTGAGACTAGATCAATCTACCGAATCACAGGTAAGAATAGATCATTTTACCGAATCACAGGTGAGAATAGATCAATCTACCGAATCAAAGGTAAGAATAGATCAACCTACCGAATCACAGGTAAGAATAAATCAACCTACCGAATCAAAGGTAAGAATAGATCAACCTACCCAATCACAGGTGAGACTAGATCAACCTACCGAATCACAGATAAGAATAGATCAACCTACCGAATCACAGATAAGAATAGATCAACCTACCGAATCACAGGTAAGAATAGATCAACCTACCGAATCACAGGTAAGAATAGATCAACCTACCGAATCACAGATAAGAATAGATCAACCTACCGAATCACAGGTGAGAATAGATCAATCTACAGAATCAAAGGTAAGAATAGATCAACCTACCGAATCACAGATAAGAATAGATCAACCTACCGAATCACAGGTAAGAATAGATCAACCTACCGAATCACAGGTAAGAATAGATAAATATAGGCCGAATCACAGGTGAGAACTGACACACCTGGGTCAGTGAACCGTCTGCAGCGCGCCAGACCTTCAGGGACGAGTCCTGCCCACCCGTGATGACGTAGGTGCCGTCGGGACTGAATGCCAGACAGCCGATGCCCCTCTGTCCGTGGCTCAACGTATTCAAAAGTTGGCCATCTGTGGCGTCCCACAGGTAAGCGAGGCGGTCGTCTCCGCTGAGCACGAGCTGGCTAGACGGGTAGCACTTGAGCAGGCTGGTGTTGCATCTGGCCAAACAGGCAGAAATTGTTGAATAAATTTGCCTAATAAATTCAGCTCTGACAGCAGATCAACTTTGTCCTAGTTGCTTATTTCCTCAGGGAGATTGTCTCTTTGAAATTTCCTCTTTTGAAATTTCCCGCTGAGATTTCGTCACGAAAACTTCCTAGCGAGATTTACCAAGTGAGTTTTTTATTAGAATCTTAGGCTTATTTAGCGTGATGCTGCATTACTTTCCCTGAGTGAGACTTTTTAACTTCTTTAATTCTTTTAAATCCCTCATTAGCGCCCTAAAGGACTGTACCTTTTTTCCCTAAAAATCCGAATTAAGCCTAAAATTTCAGACTTGCACACTGGGATCTGGGATCGAGGATCTGGGATCGAGGATCTGGGATCGAGGATTTGGGATCGAGGATCTGGGATCGAGGATCTGGGATCGAGGATCTGGGATCGAGGATCTGGGATCGAGGATCTGGGATCGAGGATCTGGGATCGAGGATCTGGGATCGAGGATCTGGGATCGAGGATCTGGGATCGAGGATCTGGGATCGAGGATCTGGGATCGAGGATCTGGGATCGAGGATCTGGGATCGAGGATCTGGGATCGAGGATCTGGGATCGAGGATCTGGGATCGAGGATCTGGGATCGAGGATCTGGGATCGAGGATCTGGGATCGAGGATCTGGGATCGAGGATCTGGGATCGAGGATCTGGGATCGAGGATCTGGGATCGAGGATCTGGGATCGAGGATCTGGGATCGAGGATCTGGGATCGAGGATCTGGGATCGAGGATCTGGGATCGAGGATCTGGGATCGAGGATCTGGGATCGAGGATCTGGGATCGAGGATCTGGGATCGAGGATCTGGGATCGAGGATCTGGGATCGAGGATCTGGGATCGAGGATCTGGGATCGAGGATCTGGGATCGAGGATCTGGGATCGAGGATCTGGGATCGAGGATCTGGGATCGAGGATCTGGGATCGAGGATCTGGGATCGAGGATCTGGGATCGAGGATCTGGGATCGAGGATCTGGGATCGAGGATCTGGGATCGAGGATCTGGGATCGAGGATCTGGGATCGAGGATCTGGGATCGAGGATCTGGGATCGAGGATCTGGGATCGAGGATCTGGGATCGAGGATCTGGGATCGAGGATCTGGGATCGAGGATCTGGGATCGAGGATCTGGGATCGAGGATCTGGGATCGAGGATCTGGGATCGAGGATCTGGGATCGAGGATCTGGGATCGAGGATCTGGGATCGAGGATCTGGGATCGAGGATCTGGGTTCGAGGATCTGGGATCGAGGATCTGGGATCGAGGATCTGGGATCGAGGATCTGGGATCGAGGATCTGGGATCGAGGATCTGGGATCGAGGATCTGGGATCGAGGATCTGGGATCGAGGATCTGGGATCGAGGATCTAGACAGCCACTTACTTGATAACCAGACGAACTTCAGCGCTGGCCAGCTCCTGCTGACGTCCTTCAGTTGACGCAGCCGCTGGCCTGGCCGCCGCGGCAGCAGCAGCAGCATCGAGACACCAGATTCGAACCTCGTCGCCAGAGTCGGCGGTGAGGAGAGCAGCTCCGCCGCTGCCACTGCCGCTGCTGCCGCGCAGGAAGTAGGCCGCCCGGACCGGCCGGCGGTGCCCCGGCAGCTGCAGCGCCGGCCACAGCGAGTCGCCGAGTCGCCAGAGTCGGCAGGCGGTGTCAGTGCTGGCGGACAGCAGCCAGTGCGCGTCCCCGCTCAGCCGGACGCAGGAGACGCTGGCCGGATGGCCGCGCACGGAGTCGACGAGGGCGGCGCTCTCCAGCTGCCACAGCTGCAGGACGCCGTCCACGGAGCCGGTGACAGCCAGCTGGCCGTTGTGGCTCAGGTGGCAGCAGGTGATCAGCGAGTCTTGGCGCTCTTCAACAGCTGCTGGCGCGTCCGGCTCGGACTGCTGGTCGATCTCCAGGTTCCAGTAGCGGACCGAGTGCTGAAGGATGTTTGGTCAGATGCACTCAGCGATAGGTCGAAGGGCAAATCCAAGGCGACAGCCAACCCGTAGCTACGAGCGGACCCCCTGAACACGCGCACTTACTTTCAATCACAATGACTGTCTCGACACTAGTGTAAAGAGGCAGACTCAGGCATTGCAGTGAATCGCAAAACAAGCCTCATGAATCCGATCTACTCAGCACCTACTCAGCACTCCGTTCTCCTATTTAGGACTGAACCAACTTTTTATACAGAAATCGATAAATTTGTCCATTGCACGCAATCATAGATATATACATACAATGAGGCATGATTCAAAGGTGTTGTAGCCTAGTCGTTAGAGCGTCGGACCCACTCGGAACAATTTGTGTCCTTGAGCAAGGCACTTAACTCTGCATTGCTCCAGTTCAGTTCACCCAGCTGTAAAATTGGTGCCAGCATTAGCTGGGGTGATTGAGGCTGTGTGGCGACCCCCCCCCCTTAAGTCCTTGGGACTAAACAGCCGTACGCAGCCTAAAAAAAGCAACACATAGCTTTGCTCACCTTCTGCCCAATGATAATGTAGTTGCCATCCGGGGTGGCTTTCACGGCTAGCACCGGGCCGCCGTGCTCCCCGGGGAAGTGGCACCGGGTCTCTCTGGTGAAGATGTTCACCACCAGAGTCTGCCCGTCTGAGCAGCCCAGCACGGCGTGTTTGGCATCGGCTGTCACCGTCATGGCCGTGACCTTGTCGCTGACGCTGTCCATCTCGTGGATGTGAGCCCCGGTGGCGATGGACTTCACCAGGACGCGACCATCGGCGCAGGCCACCAGCAGGAAGGTGGACTCGGCGCTGAGGCAGACGCAGCTGACGGGACTCATCAGATCGTCGAACGTCATCATCGGACTCAGGTCGCTGAAGTACCAGACTTTCACTTTGAAATCGTCGCCGCCGCTGATCAACAGCGAGCAGCTGGCGTTAATAGCGACGGCGCGGACTTGGCTTGCGTGGCAGGCCGAGTTCAGCTCAACGGTGAGTCCCGATACGCGGACCTTCGCGATGGAACCGTCGGCTGAACCAGATACCAGGTAGCGACCGCACCGGCTCAAGTGCAGCGTCAGCACCGGCTTGGGGTGCAGACTGTGGAGATGAGGAAGGTGTACGTTAGGCATGCACTTTTATTCGAGGCTAAGGTTAGTGTGCGATGAAGCATGAATGAGATGCTGGATTGTAGAGCTCAGTGATGAAGCATGAATGAGATGCTGGATTGTAGAGCTCAGTGATGAAGCATTAATGAGATGCTGAATTGTGGAGCTCAGTGATGAAGCATGAATGAGATGCTGTATTGTAGAGCTCAGTGATGAAGCATGAATGAGATGCTGTATTGTAGAGCTCAGTGATGAAGCATGAATGAGATGCTGTATTGTAGAGCTCAGTGATGAAGCATGAATGAGATGCTGCATTGTAGAGCTCAGTGATGAAGCATTAATGAGATGCTGGATTGTAGAGCTCAGTGATGAAGCATTAATGAGATGCTGGATTGTAGAGCTCAGTGATGAAGCATTAATGAGTTGCTGAATTGTGGAGCTCAGTGATGAAGCATGAATGAGATGCTGTATTGTAGAGCCCAGTGATGAAGCATTAATGAGATGCTGTATTGTAGAGCACAGTGTTGAAGTATGGAAATACGCTGTAGCTAAAATAGAAAAAACTAATTTCCAAGCAAACCTAAGCAACTGAGTCTCTTCAGAGCTGTGCGTGTCAAACACGATCACTTCTCCATTCGCGTTGCCAACAGTTAGCAAATGATTGTTCGGTGCGATATCCAGGCAGGTGACGGGTGCCGTGTTGTCTGAAATCGGGCATGACATTCGGATTACCCAGTCAATTGCCTTCAAGCGTAAACAATTAATATTACGCTCCAATTCCACCTAAAGTTCATTCTGTATCGCTGCAAATTTACCCACCTTGTGCTATCTAGGGAAGTCTCGGGTGTGCAAAAAGTCTCATCAACAGACCTCAGCTCGCCTACAAGCGATGTCTGTCTACCTCTGGCCATGGGAATTTTTCCAAAGCATGAGCTCATTGATTTTAGTACAACTAACGGCGAGCCGGTGGCGTGCCTGTCGGATTCAGCCGAATGAGGCTCAAAGGGATTAAGCCAGCGAGAAGAAAGGATCAAAGGTAGCGAGGATTAAACGCACGAAGTTGCCTGCAGATTTACTTTAAGCGAGGACGAGCTCTCGCCATTCCCTATTTAAACTTTTTTGCGTCTGACAGTGACATTCGTCGAATGCAAAGTTACTAAACGTATAGCATACCGTTGAATCAAAACCAGATACTCACTTTGACGCGAAAGTTAGGTCTGGCGCATCACAGCTCCATCACCGACAGGCATTCCCAATTGATACAGCTCCGTCACCGACAGACATTCCCAATTGATACAGCTCCATCACCGACAGGCATTCCCAATTGATACAGCTCCGTCACCGACAGACATTCCCAATTGATACAGCTCCGTCACCGACAGACATTCCCAATTGATACAGCTCCGTCACCGACAGACATTCCCAATTGATACAGCTCCGTCACCGACAGACATTCCCAATTGATACAGCTCCGTCACCGACAGACATTCCCAATTGATACAGCTCCGTCACCGACAGACATTCCCAATTGATACAGCTCCGTCACCGACAGACATTCCCAATTGATACAGCTCCGTCACCGACAGACATTCCCAATTGATACAGCTCCGTCACCGACAGACATTCCCAATTGATACAGCTCCGTCACCGACAGACATTCCCAATTGATACAGCTCCATCACCGACAGGCATTCCCAATTGATACAGCTCCGTCACCGACAGACATTCCCAATTGATACAGCTCCGTCACCGACAGACATTCCCAATTGATACAGCTACGTCACCGACAGACCCCAATTGATACAGCTCCGTCACCCACAGACATTCCCAATTGATACAGCTCCGTCACCGACAGACATTCCCAATCGATACAGCTCCGTCACCGACAGACATTCCCAATCGATACAGCTCCGTCACCGACAGACCCCAGTTGATACAGCTCCGTCACCCACAGACATTCCCAATCGATACAGCTCCGTCACCGACAGACATTCCCAATCGATACAGCTCAATCACCAATCGTTAAACTCACGATAAAATGAGCGAACAAGTTTCCCGGACGCCGCGTGGAACATTCCAACACAGTTGACTTCTCCGATGACAAAGAAATACTGAGCATCGTGCGAGCTGACTAGCTGGCCTTGAATCTCGTTGCTGTCCACAGTCAGACGCAGTCGCAGCTGAGGTATCGGCAGCCAGAAGCTCAGCGGAACAAGAAGCGGATAGGAGACCAGGTCGCACCAGGCCATGCACTGATTGACCAGCGATTGAAAATAGGGCAGACCCTCTGCGGACGGGACAGTGACGAGTGGCAACTGTGTGGGGATTCTGCATATTCATCAAGGGTTTGGTACTGTCCGGATTTAAAGTACATTAAGGACTTCTTAAAAGTTGACCGACTCTGCAATCTTAAACAAGGAACAAGGGATGGGGGTTAAAAAGATACAGTCGGACTCCAAAAAAACTGCTGCTCCAGCATCTTGGTAGAAAAGTCCAGCACTGCTGCGGCCTCAGACTAACAAAAAAGAGATTTTGACCTTAACTTTTTTCAAGCTTATTAAGAACGAATGACCGGAAATTTGCGAGCTTGTAAGGCTTCGAATCAATAAAAGGGACAGACATGTTTAATTTTCGACGCTTGTGAAAGGCCTCTTCCTCTTAACTCACTGCATCGACCTCGAAAACGAGCAATGAGCTCGCAGGCGAGGTGCAGAGGGTCCTGCTTCAGCACATGCTGCCCAATTCTGAGACACTCCTGCAGCAGCTGAATCTCGTGATCCACATAGTAGTTCATGGCCTCCTCAAGTCGAAAGCTGAGGTGCACAGGCGAGTAAGTGAGCAGCGTCAGCAGCAGATGGTCGAAGTTGAATAGAACTCTCTCCTTGAATGTGTTCAAGTTGTCTGCGGGCGCGATATTGGTTGGGAAGGCTATAGAATTTACATCAAGGGCTATTTATAACCAAACTAATTCCTATCACTGCGTCGTTTTATCACATCATCGCAATACATCGCTAACCTTGCACTTTAAACATAAATGAGTTGTTCAGTGATTGAGATTGGGGTTGAATGATGATAGTGAAGCCTCAAAATCATGGCCTAAAAGAGCTCTGCAACTCTCTGGAGAGCAAAAATAATTGGCGAGGTTCTGCAGCACCTGTGCGCCACTCTGGAGGTTCGAGATACGAGACGTTCTCATATTCAGGCATGTAAACTCTCCGCGCCCTTGGGCTTGGCCCTCGTGGACGAGAATCGCCCGAGAAGCCCCAGGACAAATTTACGTGGCTGCCCATGGAATCGAAGCATTAACCAGTGAGCTGCCCTGCCACTAACCGCATCTGAGCAGGCTGTGCCACAGAATGTTCAGCCGCCTGTAGTTATAAACGCCATCGCCGAACACAAGCGGTTGAGGCATTAGCAACAACTTAGTGTGCTCAAATTTCGGCGGTATAGCTTTGCCATCGCGCCAGCGCTCCAGGAACAGGTCGCAGAGGCTCTGGTGCAGCTGCACCACCGTCTGGTCAGTGCAGTACCTCTCGTACAGCACGGAGTGAAACCGGCAGCCACCAGAGAGGCTCAGCACCCAGCGGTTGAAGCGAAATCTCGGCATCAAGAAGTAGTCTGGAAGTTTTTTGGCGGGATTTAATTGCAAAAGGGGTGGTTTCTATCTTTCTTTCTAATTCGGAGCGAATTAGGTTTTGCAGATCTGGGAGGCTAACTCTGAATTCTAAATATAGAATAACTGCAGCATTATACTCAGCCATACCCACAATTAAGGTTCTCGCTAATGTCATCTTTTTCCACGGGATTTGGGACTATATTTAGACTGTTAAATGGGTTGCATGACGAAACTCATCTGACTGACTGACTGACTGACTGACTGACTGACTGACTGACTGACTGACTGACTGACTGACTGACTGACTGACTGACTGACTGACTGACTGACTGACTGACTGACTGACTTAGCTTAAATTTAATGATCTTCATTTGCTCGATCGGCTCGCTGTTGACTTTGCTACTTCAAAGCCTTTGCAACTGACTCCACTACAAAGATATGCTTTGAAATTATATCCGCTCTGAGCCAGAAAACAGAGAACACGTTTTGCTTGGCAAAAAATGTAAAAAGAATGAGCGCTATAAAAGGAAATCCAGGCTGAAAGACTTGACTGCCAAAAAAATTGGCTAAATTTTTAATCAAATATTCTGATGAGGCGAACCCCCTGCGCCCTCATCGCAGCCTCCAACTCACCCAGATCGGCCTTCAGGCTCAGCCAGGCGGAAGCGGAGAACCGATAAAATCCGGCCGCGCTGCCGTCCAAGTCCGAGCGGCGCGCCTCGCCGCAGCCGGCGGCCATCAGCCGATCGTCGGCTGTCAGCAAGTCGAGAAGCTCCGCCTCGGTGAGGCCCCACTCGGAGGCCAGCAGGAGGCCCAGCACGCTGGCCACCAGCAGCCTGCCGTGCTTGGCCTCCAGGCCCGCCAAGCACAGCAGCAATGCCGAGCGCAGGTCGCCAGGTGGCGCGGCGGCGCCGGCACCGGACACAACCCGAGAGAGGATGTGTCCGCACCTGTCCAGAAGTCGGCGCCGTTCCGCCAACTCCAGCGGCGTCGGCAGCGTCATCGAAGCTGACGGCGGCGAAGTAGCCGAGGTCGGCGCGACGCCGAACTCCCAGCCAGTGATGCGCAGACGGCTGCCGGTGCGCTGGGCGAACAGGTCGATGAACGGCAGGCAGCGGGCCTCCGGCCTGACGGTGATCAGCAGGTGCACTCGCGGAGGCAGGCGTTCCAGCAGCCAGTGAAAGCGCGAAGACACAGAGCCCCGGGAGCGCAGCATGGCGCACTCGATATCGTCGACGAGCAGCAGGCACTGCCGCCGGCTGCCCGACTGCCCGGCCCGGGTCAGTTCGGCCAGGAGGGTGCGCAGGTGCGACGCCAGCGCGTCCAGCGACATTGCTCGCGGCGGCGCGGGCTGTCGCTTGCGCGTTCCGGCGCCGACTTCGAAGGCGCCACCGTTGTCTTCGTCGTCGCGGCCGCCGCCACCGACGCCGCCGCCGCCGCAGGCCTGGAGCAGCAGCTGCGCCTGTCGGCAGAGCGACTGCAGCAGGTCGTGCGCCGAGAGCACCAGGCCGCAGTCGCGGAGGAAGCGGCACAGCACCAGGGTGTCCGGGCAGGCCGCCAGAGCTCGGCGGTTCGCTCGCAGCAGCAAGCCGGTCTTGCCCGAGCCGGGAGGTCCTTCAACAATGATGGGGTAGTGCAGCGCCGAGTTGCCCTCCTCCCACAGCTCGCCCAGCCGGCTGTCGAGCTCAGTGTCGCCGCTGATGGCGAAATCGAGCCGCCCGTGGCGTCGTTCCAGCTGCCGCAGGAAGTGATCGGAGTCATAGATGTCGCAGACGAGCACCTTGCCGGTTGACGCAGTAGTTGACGGCTCCGGCGGCGCGTAGGCGGCCGTGTTGGCGATCGCGGAGGCCGCGGCAGCAGCCGCCGCGGCTGCGGCAGCGACCGCCTCCTCGGCGGCGAAAAAGTTGACCCGGGCCTGGTGCAGCTCTCCAACGCACTGACGCAGGCGGCTGCGCACGAAGCGCAACAGTTCGTCGATGTAGTCTTTGTGCTCGGGAAGTCCACATCGAGCTGGCGGCCTGAGGGCGGCAGCGAGTGCGTGCCTTCTGCTCACCAACTGCCGCCTGAACCCGCTGAAGAGAAAGCTGCGTGCACTCACCGGTGAGAGAGTCGAGCTCAGCCGTCATGATCCGCTCGGGTTCGGCCCGGGTCAGCAGGGCTGGCCAGTCCGGTGTCGCCTGCAGGCTGGGCGGCAGCGGCGGTGGCTGCGGCGGTGGCACCTTGGTGGGAGCCACAGAAGCTGACTGGGCCGCTCCGTCAGATGGTGCTGGGATTGGAGATGAAAATAGAAACAGGAAATAACGCTGCAACTGATGATGAGTGAATGGGAAATGTCGATGAAAATGTCGGTGATGGGAAATGGCAGTGAGAAATGTCGATAGTGGGAAATGTCGGTGGGAAATGTCGGTGGGAAATGTCGGTGGGAAATGTCGGTGGTGGGAAATGTCGATGGGAAATGTCGGTGGGAAATGTCGGTGGTGGGAATGTCGGTGGGAAATGCCTGTGGGAAATGGTCTACGGTAAGAAAAAATCAAAATATCCAATTATATGGCGTAGGTAAAAGACTAACTTCATATTAGAACAATTTTTTTCACACTTCAAGATAAATGTACTCATATTTTAAAAGTACTTGATATTATTCAACTGAAACTAAATGCCGGAAATTTTGATCGAGCAGTGGGAGAAAAAAGTGAGCAGGTGTGCGTGTAGCGATGAGGAGCTGCTCGCTGTGATTAGCGAAGCAGTCGGAGTCTGTAGGCGAGCACACGACTGATGGCGGATGCTGAGTGGCTTGGAAAGGAGGAGAGGAGTAAAAAATTGGATTGAATATGGAGAGGGTGCATGGTAGGTCAAATAGAAATTTTACAATACACCGACGTTTAACCGACAGAAGTAATAAAGACGTCGAAATGTTTTACTTGTAGGGGCCGTTAGGGACCACAGGATGTGCCATAGACAGGTAGCTTTCACACTGACAGCTTCACACTGACTGTTACTCACGTTTGATGCAGCGATAAACAGCAATGAGCTTGCTAGCGTCCAGGCCCAGAATTTTGTTGCAGAGCTGCTCGCAGGCTGAAAATAAATATTGCAAGTCTTTTTGGTTTTTTACTGAATTTTCGATTTTAATTAGGGTAAAATTGTTACTACGGGAAGCTTTGTTTCCACTATCGTGAATCGTCAGTTTTCTACAAAGTCTGTAACTTTAACCAATAACCATAGCCCTAACCAATAACCCTAGCCCTAACCATTAACCATAGCCCTAACCAATAACCATAGCCCTAACCAATAACCATAGCCCTAACCAATAACCATAGCCCTAACCAATAACCATAGCCCTAACCATTAACCATAGCCCTAACCAATAACCCTAGCCCTAACCAATAACCCTAGCCCTAACCAATAACCCTAGCCCTAACCAATAACCCTAGCCCTAACCAATAACCCTAGCCCTAACCAATAACCCTAGCCCTAACCATTAACCATAGCCCTAACCAATAACCCTAGCCCTAACAATTAACCATAGCCCTAACCAATAACCCTAGCCCTAACCAATAACCCTAGCCCTAACCAATAACCCTAGCCCTAACCAATAACCCTAGCCCTAACCAATAACCCTAGCCCTAACCAATAACCCTAGCCCTAACCATTAACCATAGCCCTAACCAATAACCCTAGCCCTAACAATTAACCATAGCCCTAACCAATAACCCTAGCCCTAACCATTAACCATAGCCCTAACCAATAACCCTAGCCCTAACCAATAACCCTAGCCCTAACCAATAACCCTAGCCCTAACCAATAACCCTAGCCCTAACCAATAACCCTAGCCCTAACCAATAACCCTAGCCCTAACCAATAACCCTAGCCCTAACCAATAACCCTAGCCCTAACCATTAACCCTAGCCCTAACCATTAACCATAGCCCTAACCAATAACCCTAGCCCTAACAATTAACCATAGCCCTAACCAATAACCCTAGCCCTAACCATTAACCATAGCCCTAACCAATAACCCTAGCCCTAACCAATAACCCTAGCCCTAACCATTAACCCTAGCCATAACCATTGACCATAAAATCTTCCGCCCTTTTAGTCTCAATTTCTAGTCCAAGGAAGTTAAAAGGTCCATGATTGAGCCGACCTGGTTGGCAAGGACTCCGTGAGGCCTCGGACTCGTTCAGAATTCCAAGCCGGCAGCCCCAGGCGATGCCGGCCTCGATCAAGTCCACCAGGCTGTCGTATTTCATTTGGGAACGGCTGCAATGAGCATTGGCCAATCGAAATGCACTACAATACTCGTAGATTCAGATAAGTCACGTGATTGCTGTCACGCGCCTAGAAGTGCAATTTGCAACGAACAGCCCAGCCAATCTCTCTCTTTGATTTCCGGACAATGGCGAATCAGTGCGAGTCACGGAAAACAAGGGTTGATCTTACATTTTTTAATTGTCGGGGGCATTGTGGATTTACTGTGGTATTCTAGGGGTATCCTTAAATAAGTCTCATTTGGCTCACTTGCTCTTCCATTCCAGCTCGTCTACTGAGTAAACAGGCTGACCCTCTGGGCTGTTGAACTCCTTGTAGACGGCTGAGAACACCTCCAAGCCTGAAGGAATAGTGACAGAGTGGAGTGACGGCAGGCAGAGTGACAGCAGGCAGAGTGACAGTGGTTACTCACAGATTCCTTCAGCTCTGGCGTAAGCCACTATTGCGGCGTGTTGAGCCGGAGTCAAACGACACGGCATCACCTTGGTAACGGGCTGGTTGCTTAGCAACGCCTAAAACGATGACGAAAATCATAGAAACGATAAACACCGCTAACTAGCTAACTAATAGCGAACTGACTAATTAACTAACTAACTAACTAACTAGCTAACTAACTAACTAACTAACTAACTAACTAACTAACTAACTAACTAACTAACTAACTAGCTAGCTAACTAACTAACTAACTAACTAACTAACTAACTAACTAACTAACTAGCTAACTAGCTAACTAGCTAGCTAACTAACTAACTAACTAACTAACTAACTAGCTAACTAACTAACTAACTAACTAACTAACTAACTAACTAACTAACTAACTAACTAACTAACTAACTAACTAGCTAACTAACTAACTAACTAACTAACTAACTAACTAACTAACTAACTAACTAACTAACTAACTAACTAACTAACTAACTAACTAACTAACTAACTAACTAACTAACTATCTAACTAACTGACTAACTAACTTACTAACTAACTAACTAACTTACTAACTAACTTACTAACTGACTAACTAACTAACTAACTAACTAACTAACTAACTAACTAACTAGCTAACTAACTAACTAACTAACTAACTAACTAACTAACTAACTAACTATCTAACTAACTAACTAACTAACTAACTAACTAACTAACTAACTAACTAACTAACTAACTAACTAACTAACTAACTAACTAACTAACTAATTATCTAACTAACTATCTATCTATCTAACCAGCCAGTTCCGCACCAGACAGCAAACCGAAGCTCCGTGCTCCGCCGTCTCCATCAGGTCGGTCTCCAGAGCGGCGAAGCTCGGTAGGTCCAAATAAGGATGCAGCGAGTAGTTCAGAAACGGATCCAGCAGCACAAACTCCAAGCCGCATTCACTGGCAAATGTCTGAATTTCCGGCACCACGAGCTCCCAGATGAGCTGGCGTTCGTGACAGAAGTCTGCGTTTGCGATGGTTTTAAAAGTTTATCTCATTTTTAAATGCACTGATAGCGTGACATAAGTGCCGTGTGCCAGTTTTAGAAGATTTGCTTGAGAATTCATTTTTAAAGCTTTATCGTCAGAAAACAAATCTTGATTGACTCTTGGAACTGCCCCGATTCCTAGAACCACCCCTTTCTAGAAGCTTCAACGGAGTGACGGCATGTAGCAATGAGTTAATAACTGCTATCTGAGCTTATTTCAAAGCTTGACACCGCTGAAATCCAGTTGATGCCAAGGACCACTTGGGAGCAAATGATACGTCGTGGCGGAGCCTTTGAGACGTTCTTGCAGGACAACACAGCAGAAAAGTTCGTGGGAGCTTGACGAGTACCTTTGGGACAACTGGAAGGTCTTCTTTCACGCTCTTTACCAAACGTTCTGCCCATGGTTCAATCGCTGGCTTAGGCTGAAATAACGGACTAATATTTTTGTTCCTACACCAGGATGTTCTCATAATACTTTCTTCAATCAAAGTTGTTCTACTATTTAGTAAAAATTATCATTATTCTCACTTAATTGCCATTAAAGCAATGCAAGAAGCTGTGAAAGGGCGAGCAGAGGCCAAGCTAAAGCTAGCGACTTCCTGCCACACCCAGAAAGGAGCCGAGCCAAGGACTGAGCTTTGCAATTGTAACTGGGTGGGATGAGGATTTGGGTCTTTTCACCTAGTTAGTGAGTCTGCAGGGACTCTGAGCACTGTCGGGGCGGTCACAGCCTGTTCACCTGTTGCGCAGCCTGCGTTCGCGTCCGGATCCAGAGTCGCGGCTTGTGTACAGCGGCCTGACTTTCTCGCTGTCTCTCATGAGCGAATACAGCACGACAAGCCCCTATGCCTATCTTCGGGCACAAGCTTCAAATGAATTTGACGGAAGGCTGCTTTATCTGGAATCAGATGCTTCCTCAAAAACCGGACGAGGCACTCGAAGAGGAAGCTCTGAACTGATGCTGTTTCTTAGAAATTCGAGAATAAAAGGAAACTTAATTAGTTTCTGTTAGTCAGGTGAGGCAGTTTTGATGAAGAAAATTTTAGCTCTAACTGAAAGGCTGAGAGGTAAATCCGTCATGATCGCATGATCAAAGTCTGTCATAGTGGCGCCAAACTACACCTCAGAGTGGCGCTAAACTACATCTCCTGGCGCTAAACTAAACCTCAGAGTGGCGCTAAACTACACCTCAGAGTGGCGCTAAACTACACCTCAGAGTGGCGCTAAACTACACCTCAGAGTGGCGCTAAACTACATCTCAGAGTGGCGCTAAACTACACCTCAGAGTGGCGCTAAACTACACCTCAGAGTGGCGCTAAACTACACCTCAGAGTGGCGCTAAACTACACCTCAGAGTGGCGCTAAACTACACCTCAGAGTGGCGCTAAACTACATCTCAGAGTGGCACTAAACTACACCTCAGAGTGGCACTAAACTACATCTCAGAGTGGCGCTAAACTACACCTCAGAGTGGCGCTAAACTACACCTCAGAGTGGCGCTAAACTACACCTCAGAGTGGCGCTAAACTACATCTCAGAGTGGCGCTAAACTACACCTCAGAGTGGCGCTAAACTACACCTCAGAGTGGCGCTAAACTACATCTCAGAGTGGCGCTAAACTACACCTCAGAGTGGCGCTAAACTACATCTCAGAGTGGCGCTAAACTACATCTCAGAGTGGCGCTAAACTACACCTCAGAGTGGCGCTAAACTACACCTCAGAGTGGCGCTAAACTACACCTCAGAGTGGCGCTAAACTACACCTCAGAGTGGCGCTAAACTACACCTCAGAGTGGCGCTAAACTACACCTCAGAGTGGCGCTAAACTACACCTCAGAGTGGCGCTAAACTACACCTCAGAGTGGCGCTAAACTACATCTCAGAGTGGCACTAAACTACACCTCAGAGTGGCACTAAACTACATCTCAGAGTGGCGCTAAACTACACCTCAGAGTGGCGCTAAACTACACCTCAGAGTGGCGCTAAACTACACCTCAGAGTGGCGCTAAACTACATCTCAGAGTGGCGCTAAACTACACCTCAGAGTGGCGCTAAACTACACCTCAGAGTGGCGCTAAACTACATCTCAGAGTGGCGCTAAACTACACCTCAGAGTGGCGCTAAACTACATCTCAGAGTGGCGCTAAACTACACCTCAGAGTGGCGCTAAACTACACCTCAGAGTTGCGCTAAACTACCTCTCAGAGTGGCGCTAAACTACACCTCAGAGTGGCGCTAAACTACATCTCATAGTGGCGCTAAACTACACCTCAGAGTGGCGCTAAACTACACCTCAGAGTGGCGCTAAACTACACCTCAGAGTGGCGCTAAACTACACCTCAGAGTGGCGCTAAACTACACCTCAGAGTGGCGCTAAACTACATCTCAGAGTGGCGCTAAACTACACCTCAGAGTGGCGCTAAACTACACCTCAGAGTGGCGCTAAACTACATCTCAGAGTGGCGCTAAACTACATCTCCTGGCGCTGAACTATACACCTCAGAGTGGCGCTAAACTACATCTCAGAGTGGCGCTAAACTACACCTCAGAGTGGCGCTAAACTACATCTCAGAGTGGCGCTAAACTACATCTCAGAGTGGCGCTAAACTACACCTCAGAGTGGCGCTAAACTACACCTCAGAGTGGCGCTAAACTACACCTCAGAGTGGCGCTAAACTACACCTCAGAGTGGCGCTAAACTACATCTCAGAGTGGCGCTAAACTACACCTCAGAGTGGCGCTAAACTACATCTCAGAGTGGCGCTAAACTACACCTCAGAGTGGCGCTAAACTACACCTCAGAGTGGCGCTAAACTACACCTCAGAGTGGCGCTAAACTACACCTCAGAGTGGCGCTAAACTACACCTCAGAGTGGCGCTAAACTACATCTCAGAGTGGCGCTAAACTACATCTCAGAGTGGCGCTAAACTACATCTCAGAGTGGCGCTAAACTACATCTCAGAGTGGCGCTAAACTACACCTCAGAGTGGCGCTAAACTACACCTCAGAGTGGCGCTAAACTACACCTCAGAGTGGCGCTAAACTACATCTCAGAGTGGCGCTAAACTACACCTCAGAGTGGCGCTAAACTACACCTCAGAGTGGCGCTAAACTACATCTCAGAGTGGCGCTAAACTACACCTCAGAGTGGCGCTAAACTACATCTCATAGTGGCGCTAAACTACACCTCAGAGTGGCGCTAAAATACACCTCAGAGTGGCGCTAAACTACACCTCAGAGTGGCGCTAAACTACACCTCAGAGTGGCGCTAAACTACACCTCAGAGTGGCGCTAAACTACACCTCAGAGTGGCGCTAAACTACACCTCAGAGTGGCGCTAAACTACATCTCCTGGCGCTAAACTAAACCTCAGAGTGGCGCTAAACTACACCTCAGAGTGGCGCTAAACTACACCTCAGAGTGGCGCTAAACTACACCTCAGAGTGGCGCTAAACTACACCTCAGAGTGGCGCTAAACTACATCTCAGAGTGGCGCTAAACTACACCTCAGAGTTGCGCTAAACTACATCTCAGAGTGGCGCTAAACTACACCTCAGAGTGGCGCTAAACTACACCTCAGAGTTGCGCTAAACTACATCTCAGAGTGGCGCTAAACTACACCTCAGAGTGGCGCTAAACTACACCTCAGAGTTGCGCTAAACTACCTCTCAGAGTGGCGCTAAACTACACCTCAGAGTGGCGCTAAACTACATCTCAGAGTGGCGCTAAACTACACCTCAGAGTGGCGCTAAACTACACCTCAGAGTGGCGCTAAACTACATCTCCTGGCGCTGAACTATACACCTCAGAGTGGCGCTAAACTACATCTCAGAGTGGCGCTAAACTACACCTCAGAGTGGCGCTAAACTACACCTCAGAGTGGCGCTAAACTACACCTCAGAGTGGTGCTAAACTACATCTCAGAGTGGCGCTAAACTACACCTCAGAGTGGCGCTAAACTACATCTCCTGGCGCTAAACTACATCTCAGAGTGGCGCTAAACTACACCTCAGACATCAGACATTGGCGTCACAACAAGTTACTGTATTTATGTACCCAGGATTTCAAACCGCTCTCTTTTCTCTCTTAAGATACCCTCGAACTCTTACCAACTCCATTAGACAGCAGAAACAGTTTCAACTGGGGCCGCGGCTTCTCCCTCCAGACTGTCGGTACTTTGTCTTTGGCGCTCATCCCAGTTACAGCGAGACAAACAGAAATGACTCAAAATAAAATGCTAAAGAAACAGCGACTGCAGATTTTTAATGTGCAGCATTCGTCTCGGCTGTCTCGTTCATCCCCCGAATCCCCTGGCCCCGTCGCACCTGCGCTGCAGAAGACGACTTTCGAGGTGAGGAGGAGGGGTTGCAGAGAGCAGTCTCGTCCGTATGCGAACCAATGGGATTTCGATTTAAAGGCTATGATGTGCAGTAGGGGAGAAGCACTGGAGAGAGGGAGGTACATTTATATCAAGCTCAGGAAGGAAGAGGAGCAAAGCTTTCTGCACCGATGGATTATCGAATTCGGGTCGCATGACTGCAATTCTTCGTGTTGCTGCCCAGCCGAGTCCCCATCATTTTAGCTCGCAACATATAATCATCTACATGTATTCGTCCGGCTGATAAAATGGTATTGCTGACATCAACCTGTAGCTCGTTGTAGCTGATTTACGAGCCACGATCGTGCAAAAACTTAAAATATTTGACTCTAATAATAACCGTTACTTCGCACGTAGCCATCTCTCCCGTGAACTATCGGCCAACTCTGTTTGTATCCGGTGTTGAAGGCAAGCTGACAGATTTTTAGACCTCAATGTAATTTCTGTCATTAAAACTACATCAGGCTCTCCTTTGTCTATTGAACCTTCTGCAATTAAGGAAATGGTTTATCATACAGCAATTCGAAGTTCCCGACGTTATACGCAAAGACCACTGTAGTCCTTGGTCATACGCCGGCTAAACATCGGTGCAATGTAAAAGCAAATATTTGTTGGCGATGTCTTAATTGCTGTACAGGTTTACTGCTAGTTAGTCCTTTTTGCTTTTGATCCGATGTTGATGTGACTTATGTAGCAGGAAAATTCGTCATTTATTCGAGCCTAAACGGTATATAAGAAACATTTTTTACGGTAAAAAAAGGCAATAGAAACGTGTGTTCGGGCAGGTTCTAATATGGGTTTCAACAACAAACGTACGTTGTATGAAATGGTGCCAATACTACTGTGTACTGTATTTATGCAGTTTAGATAAAACTGCAGCTGTCACGATCGAATAATTTATTGAAGGATTCATTCGTCACCTTCTTTTATCGAATTCGAATTGGCGCATGGGTTGATAAAAATTGCTTTTTTAGTCTAAAGCATTAATAATAATATAATAATAATTGACTACACCCGGCCCAATTGGGCCAGATGTGCAAACGAAAGCTCCGCCGCAGCTATTGCGCGGCGCATCTGAAGGCTACGTACGGCTGTTCAGTCCAAGGACTGGCATGGGGGTCACCACCCACACCCTCAATTACCCCAGCTAAAGCTGGCACCCATTTTACAGCTGGGTGAACTGAAGCAATGCAGAGTTAGTTGTCTTGCTCGAGGACACAAATTGTTCCAGTGGGATCGGGAATCGAACCCCCGACCTTCAAGTCGTGAGTCCAACGCTCTGACCACTAGGCTACAACCCCCTTAGGTTAGTGCATATAGTCTACAAAAAGTCTTATTTAAAGAAGCTTAATTACAAAGTTAAAGAAATCTGTGTAGTTTCTGCTGGATGTCATTCTTCGGTTTTTTCGATCTAAACATGGATTGTATATATTTATTAGACTGCCGGTTTCAAAGCAGATAAAAATTTTTGTAGGAGCTGTTTGTCGTACATGATGTGACGAAGAAATATATCCAAGTGTCCATTAGTTGAATTCATTTTGGCGAAATATTTGTATCGGGATGCGACACTCGAATACACAGCAAAATTATTTGAAGGCCCGCGTCGCTTGTTTATGTTTATTCTAGCGATGCTTGCCCTCAAAAAGCATTCTATTCGACTGGTTGTATTGTATATTTTTTAAAACTTTAACCTGTTACATGTAACACTACATATTTAAAATGTTTATGTCATAACGTACGCAGCTTTTATTTTCTGACTGCCAGAAACATTGCGTATGTAGCCAAATACTCTTACTGTACGCCTGCCGTTTCTACATGTGCATGGATGTATAGATATACATAATTAGGATAAACTTTGCGTCATAATAAAGAGAAAAAATGTTTCAAACAAGCTTTGGCGAAAAATATCATTTTAAGTTTTATTGATCAAGAGTTATGAGAATTCAAATTTGAGCCGCAATGCAAAAAGCGGGCCTTCTACAAATAATTTTGAAATATTTACGAGTGTTGCGCCCCGATACAACGGTAACTTCTAGTGGGTCCTCGTTTGTACTTAGCTAACTTTAACAATGCATGTATGACAGGCAAAACATGCATATATCTAGAAAAAGCACACCTTTATTTTAGGGCATCTTTAAAACAAAGGACTACTATATATAACTGTATGTATACAGTGGTCCTTGTTTAAAACATGACACTAGTACCACTGGCATAATAACCGTAAGTCACTATTTCGTGTGATGCATTTAGACAAAAATTGCACGTAATAAAATTTCTTCGTGTTGTATTTTTGTTCTAATTAAAAGTATTTAATTACAGTTTTAAAAACATTAACGGCGTAGGATTTGCTTAGAGTACTGTAGTATTTCCTCAGCAAGATAGAAGTTTTGTTATTATTAGTGTGTGCTTCAGTAGAAACTACGTTTTTTAGATTAGAATTCTTCACTAATATTGACTCAATAAATTTACGAGCGCGCATTTTAATACTTCCGACTGGGATATTATATCAGTTTCTTATACCCTTAGATTAGAAAAATATAGAATTCAATGTCGTTAACGAGCCATCAAATTGCATCGATTGCTCAGTCATCCATTAAAGGCCCAGCTACATTTAATGCTTCACAAAGTTGTCACAAGAAAAAATATGGAGCTCAGTCTAAAACACAAGAAGGGGAAAATGTTTCGCCTTACAAGGTTCAAGATGCAATTCATTCTATATTAGAAAAATCAGGTGGAGACTTGGAAAAGGTTTGTTACAGATCAGTTATTATTTTTATGCATTAACTCGATTTTTTTAATACTTAACATTTCTAATATCTAACTTCGATACTTATTTTATTTTGATATTGACATTTATTTTGACTTCGATTTTATTTTGAAATTGCTCCTTACGACTTAGAATTAGAACATAGAATCCTTTTTTAAATATTTATCTGTTTATCTTATAGCATTTAGTTTTTTTACATGCATCTGTACACATAGAGTAAATATTGAATCAGTTGCTTGTTACTTTTATAGTTGTTGTTGCATAATTTGATTAAAATAACCTTTTAGAACATTAATTCAGGTTATGTTCTAAAGAAAGTTATTACTGGGTTTCTATAAAATAAAATTGTATAAATTTAAGTATTTTTTCAAACCTGAACTAAATCTTTTATAAAACTAAAACAAATCAAGCTTAAAATTTAAATGCATTTTTATTGTAATCATAACTTATTTCTTTGAAAATCACTGCCGATAGGCTTCGCAGCTTCTCGACGAGCGTCTAAGCGTTGCCAACCGAATGATTCGCGAGCTCTCCGAGTCCGGCGACTCCCTCAGCCACGAAGAGTTCCGGCAGCGAATGCGTCTGCTGAAATCGCAGCATCGCAACACTGTCGAGATGACGGAGGACCTGCGAGCGGCAGCCAAAAACGGGGCCGGCCGCTCCGTTGCCTTCGATGATTCGAAGAAGCCGCCGTTGCCACCGTCAGCTGGCCACGGAGGGTCGGCGAGGCGGGGAGGCCAGCCAGCTGCTGAGAATAACGAGGAAGAGGTTGGTGAAAGAAAAGTACACGTAGCTGAGGACAGAGCATGGACCACTGGGCAAAAGGAGGCAGGAAGTATAGTGCCAATGTACTATAATCTAGTGTTTGGCGCCATTGGTCACTACAGGCAATTGTGCACTAAAGTTGTAAAACCCTAAAGACACGGAGTCCTGAGTAAAAAATCCTGGCAAGAGGACGAAGAGACGAAGCGACAACGTTTGGCCATGGACTCTGCTAGAGTAGGGCTTGGCCATAGACAATGCTTAGAGTGGGGTTTGGCCATAGACAATTGGCTTTGGTTTCTCTATTGACACTGCTACAGTTGGGTTTGCGCATGATTTGCCATAGACACCGTTGTAGCATGTACCCTGTAGCGGGGCTTGACCATAGAAACTTCTACGAGCTACGTTATTTAAGTTCGATTTATGGAAAGAATATGTTGGTCTCACAACCGATTATCCTTTAGAGTGTGGTCATGTTAATGGCCTCACAACTGTCATTTTTATCAAGACAGAAAATCTTTAGCTCCTACGAGCGTACTAACAGCAGTAAGCAGAATTCTACAATTCTCGATTTACATAAAATTCGTAGGCCCGCGCTCATCAGGAGCAGCAGGAGCAGCTGCGCAGTCGTGTCAAGGCGCTCTGGTCCGACTTCGACGTGCACAACTCGCGCAGTCAGCGGCCCCGCCGATCCGCCTCCTTGGACCGTGGTGGCGTCGCTCTCAGACGGCCAGGATCGGCGGCTTCGGCACCGGGCGACCGGCGGCGCCACTCCGGCGCCATCGCTCAATTTCGGCGCCGTCGCGGAGGCAGCCAGAGCGGCGGCGCGTCGGACGACGACAGAGTCTCGCTTGACGACTCCGAGTTCGACGACTTCGAGGACGGTTCGTCGTGGCGACACCGGGTGACTATTCCTCGGCCCTTCAGCATGACACTGCGGGAGGAGGCGGCGGCCGATGGCGAGGCCGGTCAGCAGCAGCAGTTGCGCAAGTCGCGCTCGATGCGCATTGTTGAAGCCGACGTTCAGCGGCAGCGCGAGGCGCAGGAGGCAGAGTGCCGCGTGCGGCCGCGGGCAGCGCCGGTACCGGCACACGTGTACCAGCCGTTGCTGCGCGAGCTCGAACAGCAGCGCGAGGAGCGTCGGCGCCAGGTGCGCGAGCACAGCGCCGAACTGTTGCGCGCCACAGAGCGGCCGTTCAGTTTCACGAAGCGCGAGGCCGAACGAAAGCGGCAGGGCCGAGAGCGCGCCACCGAGGCGGACAAGCGGCGCGGCTATCACCGGAGCGCCTCTGGCGACCGGGAGTCGACGGTGATCTGCGCCAAACCGGCGCCGGCGAGCTGCTCAGCTGAGCGCGCCAGGTGAGTAACGGAAGACGGAAGACAAATGAAGATCGCGAAATCGTGAAATGGTGAAAGTCATAAAATGTAAAGAAAGTTTCAAAACTTCTGTCAAAGCTTGCTCATAGAAAGATATCACAGCGAATCCTAAAAAATATCTACTTGAAGTAGCAAAAAAACGTAGAATGCTAGCATAGGGTGACAAGTAAAGCAGATTTTGTTTCCAGTTGGCAGTTTTGGCTTGTGACCATAGACAAACTTGTCTTATCAAATGTCCTAGACCAGAGTTCGGCCAATGTTTTTACCTCAAAAGCCAGAGAAGGTATCCAGCTCATGGCTGCTGGCTAGGTGAGAGAGGAAAGGAGAGGTAATAGAAAATAAGAGATAAGAGGGGAGAGGAGGGCCAGAGATGGGATGAGAGATGAAATAAAATAAGAGATAAGGTAAGAGGAGAAAAGTGGGGAGGGAGAGAGAAGAGATGAGGAAAAGAGAGGAGAGGAGAGTGGAGAGGGAAGAGTAGAGAAAAGGATAGAGGAGACGAGATAATAGGAGAAAGGAGAGAGGAGAGGAGAGAGGAGTGAAGAGAGAAGTGGAGAGAGGAGAGAGGAGAGGAGAAGAGAAAGGAGACGAGAGAAGAGAGAGAGGAGAGAAGAGAGAAGAGAGGAGTGAAGAGAGAAGTGGAGAGAGAAGAGAGGAGAGGAGAGAGGAGAGGAGAGAGGATGAGAGAGGAGAGGAGAGAGGAGAGGAGAGAGGATGGGAGAGGAGAGAGGAGAGGAGAAGAGAAAGAAGACAAGAGAAGAGAGAGAGAGGAGAGAAGAGGAGAGGAGAGAAGAGAAAGAGAGCTGAGACGAGACAAAAACATTGAGCGGGCCGGATTGCCATTGGGAAGTTTCAAAGGACCCCGAGGGCCAGATAGAGAGGCTTCGCGGGCCGCATGTAGCCCGCGTGCCGGAGTGTGCCGACTCTGTCTAAGAAATTGGCTATTTTGGTCGTGACTGCACGTGGAACATCCAGTTAGTGTTTTAGCATCTCCGACGATGACCAACCAACGTCCGTTTGTGCTTTTTTTTAAATCCAGGCAGCTTCGCGCCGAGGCGGAACTTCGTCGCGAACAGGCTCGCGCCAGATCCGAGGCCAATCTGCGCCGAGCGGCGTTGCCAGGCAACATGGCGCAGCGCCAGCGCAGCATGGAGGCTCGGCGGGACGCCCGACTGGCTGCCGCCGCCTCGAGCTCGACCAGAGGCCAATCAGCGGCGGCTGTAGGTCGCGACGTGCCCGATTTTGATCGGCTGCACAGACAGTTCGAGCTCGGCATGCTGGAACGGCAAGCTGGCGTCCGGGTGACGCGGCCGGAGCCGTTCCGACTGCTCACTCAGCAGCGGGCCAAGGTGGCTCAGGTGCGCTAGCGTCCATTGGGGATACTTTGATTGGTGTCATCATAGTCGTGGGCGAGGGGCTTTTGCGCCATCTAAATGATAAATTTACTTGGTCTATGGTCAAACCGCAATTCAACAATGCCTATAAATGGTTAAACCTCACACCAGAAGTGTCTATGGTCAAACCCCAATCCAGCAGTATCTGTGGTCAAACCCTATTTCAGCAGTATCTATGGTCAAACCCCAATCCAGCAGTATCTGTGGTCAAACCCTATTTCAGCAGTGTCTATAGATGGTCAAACTCCAATCCAGCAGTATCTGTGGTCAAACCCTATTTCAGCAGTGTCTATAGATGGTCAAACTCCAATCCAGCAGTATCTGTGGTCAAACCCTATTTCAGCAGTGTCTATAGATGGTCAAACTCCAATCCAGCGGTGTCTATAGATGGCCAAACTCTAATCCAGCAGTGTCTATGGTCAAACCCCAATCAAGCAGTGTCTATGGTCAAACCCCAATCCAGTAAGTGTCTATGGTCAAACCCCAATCCAGTAAGTGTCTATGGTCAAACCCCAATCCAGCAGTGCCTATAGATGGCCAAACCCCAATCTGACAGTGTCTGTGGCTATACCCCACTCTGGCGGTATGTCTATGGCCAAACCCCACTCCACTAGTGTCCATGAAGAACTATACTACTATCCCACAAGTGTCTATGGCAAGACCCAATTCACTGTCCATAATGACTAAGTGCCATACCACTGTCTATGGTCGAACCCTATTCCAGGAGCACACGAAGAAGTGCCTAGCTAGCGACCAAGACCCCAAGGCTAATCGTACTCTGTACGATTTCTCTCTTCGCTACCCGACCGACCCGGCTGACGAAGCTGAATCTTCGGAGGCGGCCGCCACGGAGGCGGCTGCGGAGCGGGAGCGGCAGCGTCAGGCTGAGTTGAAACGGTGAAGCAAATAAAACAAATAATTAAATACTTTTATATATAAATTTGAATGCACTCACTCCTTTACTGAAAGTAGTGTGATTTGAGAATTGCTAGTATTGCGTTTTTTTGCTACTTATTTTATCCAGCGTCAATCCGGAGGGCGCATATCAGGAGAAGCTGAGAGAGCTGGATCGCAAGATGAAGGAGAGGGACCTGCTGATTGCGGAACAGTCTAAGGTGAGTCTAAATCTCATCAGTGTCTATCCCGATCTCAATGAGATCTCACCAGTATCTATCCCGATCTGACTGAGATCTCTTCAGTATCTATCCAGATTTCAATGAGATCTCATCAGTATCTACGCCGATCTCAATGAGATCTCATCGGCCTCCGCCTCGATCTCACTCCTCCACCGCAGCTGATCGCGCAGCAGAACGCTTGCGCCAGATACCGCCAGAGCCTCCTTCAAGCCGGTGTAGAGCCAGCGAGGATCGCAGCTTTGGTTCGGGCCTATCGAGAGCGCGAACTCGCGACCTTCGGCGGCGCCGGTGGAGATGACGAAAGAAGCGAATATTTTAATGACGGATTTTCGTCGGGTGAGTTGCTCAGAGACAGAGATGAGAGTGACATAGAATGTCGCAAAGAGTGATAGTGAGTGACAGAGAGAGTAAGGGCGATAGAAAGTGATATAGAGAGTGACATAGAGAGTGACATAGAGTGATAGAGACACGGAGAATGGCAAAGAGTGACTTTAAAAGAGTGATAGAGAGTAAAAGTGACCTAAAGAATAAGAGGGTCAGCAGATGTCACAGAGCGACATAGAGTGACAAAGAAGGACACAGAGAGTGACATAGAGAGTGACACAGAGAGTGACATAGAGAGTGACAAAGAGAGTGACATAGCGAGTAACACAGACAGTGACAGAGAGTGACATAGCGAGTGACATAGAGAGAGAAATAGCGAGTGACATAGAGAGTGACAGAGAGGGACATAAAGATTGACATAGTGACATAGAGAGTGACATAAAGAGTGACGTAGCGAGTGACATAGTGACAGAGAGTGACATAGAGAGTGACAGAGGGTGACATCAAGAAAAACGGCCAGCATCAGCCAACGCAAAAGTAAACTTTTTTTCAACTCTGCTTCGGCATTGCAGTTCCCAATGAGAGCGAGATGGATGATGACGAACAGCGCAGAGGGATGCTGGACGAGACCAGGTTCGGCGCTCCCAGCCCAGTGCCGCCTGGCCGGTCTGAGGGCTGGAAATTCTGGGCTTGAGCAAATCGTGAGCGGCTATAAAAGTAAGGACAGTAGAATGGTCTAAGCTTCTGTTGTACTAAATTGAAAATGTCTCACATCCAGGACCTCAGGCAAATGATTTGCATGCCTGAACATTAGAAAGTCAGTGCACCCTGTGCGAGCGTGCCTACGTACAGTATTGGCGCTTGTACGTAAAACATAATTCCAGAATGTGAGATATTAGGGAATTTAGTGCTAAAAAATTCGAAACTTCTGCTTCAGCTCTCCATGGATTGAACCGACTGAACTGCTCTGCTTTCGCACCTTTTGTGCTGAGTGTAAAACTCACCAAATCTGTTCTGTACAATTGCTGTGTTCAACTTTTTAAATGTAACTATTCTACGCATCTGAAAGATACTACTGATAGCAAGTAGAAACTCTAGAGTAGGATTTGATCATCATTTTTTATTTTTGTGTTTGTCTTGTCTCTGCATTTACACTCTCATGGCTATATAAATTGCACGAGGCACCTCTGTTTGATCTTTTTTCTTTCAAAATCTACATAAGAACGTGATGACGGGCAGATAGTTGAGTGATACCGACGTATAAAGGGTGAGACTGACACAGACAGTAAGAGTGACACAGACAGTGAGAGTGACACAGACAGTGAGAGTGACACAGACAGTGAGAGTGACACAGACAGTGAGAGTGACACAGACAGTGAGAGTGACACAGACAGTGAGAGTGACACAGACAGTGAGACTGACACAGACAGTGAGAGTGACACAGACAGTGAGAGTGATACAGAGAGTGAGAGTGACACAGACAGTAAGAGTGACACAGACAGTGAGAGTGACACAGACAGTGAGAGTGACACAGACAGTGAGAGTGACACAGACAGTGAGACTGACACAGACAGTGAGAGTGACACAGACAGTGAGAGTGACACAGACAGTGAGAGTGACACAGACAGTGAGAGTGACACAGACAGTGAGAGTGACACAGACAGTGAGAGTGACACAGACAGTGAGAGTGACACAGACAGTGAGAGTGACACAGACAGTGAGAGTGACACAGACAGTGAGAGTGACACAGACAGTGAGAGTGACACAGACAGTGAGAGTGACACAGACAGTGAGAGTGACACAGACAGTGAGAGTGACACAGACAGTAAGAGTGACACAGACAGTGAGAGTGACACAGACAGTGAGAGTGACACAGACAGTGAGAGTGACACAGACAGTGAGAGTGACACAGGCAGTGAGAGTGACACAGACAGTGAGAGTGACACAGACAGTGAGAGTGACACAGACAGTGAGAGTGACACAGACAGTGAGAGTGACACAGACAGTGAGAGTGACACAGACAGTGAGAGTGACACAGACAGTGAGAGTGATACAGAGAGTGAGAGTGACACAGACAGTAAGAGTGACACATACAGTGAGGGTGACACAGAGAGTGAGAGTGACACAGAGTGAGAGTGGTACAGGGAGTGAGAGTGGTACAGGGAGTGAGAGTGACATAGAGAGTGATTGTCAGGAGAGTGTGAGAGTTCACAGGAGACATGTGAATGAGAGATTCAGTGTCCGTTAGCTGCCGTCAGGGATCCAGAAAGGTTTAATCGAGCTGTTAAGGTGTTAGTCTATATTAACATCGGTTTCAGTGACTAATTATTTTGTGCTTGCAATAATTATTTTGGAACTGAAACACAATGTCCTTCCTCTTCTATGCGAAATTAGATTTTTGGATATTGATTTTACGGTAAAAAATGCACACCCTTCAAGCTGCGATTGAAGTAATATTTCATTTCTTTTCCGTTCAACTGGAGTGAACAAATTTAAAACAAATTCTCTGTCAAGTTTTCAATAATATTCATGCGTGAAAGCGATTGAACAGTCAATGTAAACCTTTCTAAGAAATACAAAACCTGCTATCAGAAATTACTTCACTAAGCGTCTTTTGTTAAACGCTTAGCTCAGCACATTCTGTCGAATTCACTGGTAATTTTCTATCATTTCTCACTGATTTATTGTCTTATAAATCAGTGTATGAATGTAGACATAGATAGATGATAGATAGATGATAGATAGATAGATAGATAGATAGATAGATAGATAGATAGATAGATAGATAGATAGATAGATAGATAGATAGATAGATAGATAGATAGATAGATAGATAGATAGATAGATAGATAGATAGATAGATAGATAGATAGATAGATAGATAGATAGATAGATGGATAGATAGATAGATAGATAGATAGATAGATAGATGATAGATGGATAGATAGATAGATAGATAGATAGATAGATAGATAGATAGATAGATAGATAGATAGATAGATAGATAGATAGATAGATAAATAGATAGATAGATAGATAGACAGATAGATAGATAGATAGATAGATGATAGATGGATAGATAGATAGATAGATAGATAGATAGATAGATAGATAGATAGATAGATAGATAGATAGATAGATAGATAGATAGATAGATAGATAGATAGATAGATAGATAGATAGATAGATAGATAGATAGATAGATAGATAGATAGATAGATAGATAGATAGATAGATAGATAGATAGATAGATAGATAGATAGATAGATAGATAGATAGATAGATAGATAGATAGATAGATAGATAGATAGATAGATAGATAGATAGATAGATAGATAGATAGATAGATAGATAGATAGATAGATAGATAGATAGATAGATAGATAGATAGATAGATAGATAGATAGATAGATAGATAGATAGATAGATAGATAGATAGATAGATAGATAGATAGATAGATAGATAGATAGATAGATAGATAGATAGATAGATAGATAGATAGATAGATAGATAGACAGATAGATAGATAGATAGATAGATAGATAGATGATAGATGGATAGATAGATAGATAGATAGATAGATAGATAGATAGATAGATAGATAGATAGATAGATAGATAGATAGATAGATAGATAGATAGATAGATAGATAGATAGATAGATAAATAGATAGATAGATAGATAGACAGATAGATAGATAGATAGATAGATGATAGATGGATAGATAGATAGATAGATAGATAGATAGATAGATAGATAGATAGATAGATAGATAGATAGATAGATAGATAGATAGATAGATAGATAGATAGATAGATAGATAGATAGATAGATAGATAGATAGATAGATAGATAGATAGATAGATAGATAGATAGATAGATAGATAGATGATAGATGGATAGATAGATAGATAGATAGATGATAGATGGATAGATAGATAGATAGATAGATAGATAGATAGATAGATAGATAGATAGATAGATAGATAGATAGATAGATAGATAGATAGATAGATAGATAGATAGATAGATAGATAGATAGATAGATAGATAGATAGATAGATAGATAGATAGATAGATAGATAGATAGATAGATAGATAGATAGATAGATAGATAGATAGATAGATAGATAGATAGATAGATAGATAGATAGATAGATAGATAGATAGATAGATAGATAGATAAGGTATTAAGTCGTAGTACAAACAGTATATTTCGACAAAGTCTGATTAGTTTATTCGGCAACGCAAAGCAGTCAGACAAACAGGAAGGCATGCAATTATTTCCCATAGCAACAGTTAGCGCGCCAGAGTGCCACAAAGTTCTCATCAAATGGCGCCACTGATAGCATGGGCTGTCTCGGCTGCGAATCGTTTCGCCTGCAATTTCGAAGCCGTCTTCCGCTGGTTGACAATCGGCTTCAAGAAAATGACGGCGCTCAGCAGATTTGCAACGTCATGCGAAATCACTGCGCTTGCGTTTGGCAAAGCGTTAAGTGATTTTTAAAAATAGAAACGGGGAGAGAATGAGGGGTGAACAAGATGACGCACTGTATTGATAAGCTTGGCTGGGATTTTTTTGTTTGAGCTGAAATATCTGAAATATTATGATAGGAAATGTCTCTCATGCCCCGTGCCAGACTGTACCAGCCTGCCTCGCACTGACCCACTGCTATCTCGCCCTCTCTCCTCTTATCTATCAGGTGTTCCCACTGGAAGATAAGCTACTCAAAATTGGAGCAGTGGTCGGGTCCAACCCGCACTGCCCCCTGGCACGACAATTTGGTAGAGGGTGTTTTTTAATGTCCCTCAATTTCACGGCCTGGTACGGCCTCAGCCGTTTAAAGTGCAAACTTACTTTACTTAAGAGGTCAATCGTCGTTGTTCTGTTATTTTAATCAATACAAATAAGTAATGAAAATGCTGAACTAACTACTTTAGGCCAACCTTTCCTGATAGCTTCCTGAAACCACTTCATACCCAGGTAATGTGAGACAATTCTCACTTTTATTGCCTACAGAGGTCCGTAGCCCAAACTCTCGAAGGGGGGATTAACAGTACTTAAAGTCTTCTTCTGCGCGGTAGAGACAATGTCACACAAATAAATAAGAATTATCCGATCCGATCAGTTCCTTTTCTTTTCCTTGTCGGGCACCAGCTCGCCGTTCTCGGTGCCGCCCATCAGCTCCGTGGCGTGCTTGTTGATCCGCTGACCGCGCCGCCTCTCCTCCCAGGCCAGCAGCCGTTTGCCTTTGACGCCGCCGCCGGAGATGCCGGGGCAATCCCAGCCGAACAGCCGGTCCCAGGTGGAGAAGAACGGCTGGTAGTTGGTCAGCGGCTTCATGTGGTGCATGTCGTGCTTCGGGCCGCCGCCGTAAATTGGCAGCCATTTGTGCGGGAAGATCGGCAGGTCGTAGCCTGAGTGGGCCTCCACGGACATGCCGACGTTCAGCAGCATGAAGCACCAGTAGGTCATTGGGTGGCACTCGAAGAACCAGCCGTCAATGGTGGTGAAGAAGCCGACGGTGACCAGCTCCCACGGGTGCAGGTACTGAGTGGTCCAGCCGAACGTGGCGTGGTACTGATGATGGATGGCGTGGAAGTTCTTGTACAGCCAGCGGTTCCGATGGTGCACCATGTGCCAGAACCAATACTGGAAGTCGAAGATCATCATCATGGCGACGCTCTGGTAGGCGAAGTCGTAGAACTTCGGGGCAAGCCTGGGGAAAGGCGTCGGCGGCACCCAGATCCACTGGGCGATCATGGTGGGCATGATGAACACGAGATTGTTGTACAGTGTCTTCAGAATCGCTTTGCGCATCATCGGCCAGGTCACCCGTTTTTCTGGCTGAATCTTGAATCGTTTCACGATTTCGAAGTCCTGGAAGTACAGGTCCACGATGGTGTAGGGGATGTTGCACAGGAAGTAGAATCCCACGGACAGAAAGACGGGGAACAGTGGCGAGGTCATCCAGTCCTCAAAGCCGAGCCGTAGGTCCCAGACTGGCTGCAGAAACCGGTGCTGCGTGTCATTCTCCTCCAGCAGCGAGAGGTTCCGGTCGCTCTTGAAGAACTTCAAGTCCATGGCATGAAAACAGTGGTTAATTTCGCTGGAGTGACAGGCAAAGAGGGCAGTGGCGCCTTGCTATTTAAGCAGTTGGCAGCTTCAAATACAGGTGGGCCCAGCTACTAAAGTACTTCTCGCACCGAACTCAACACCTGTCTCTCCTTCACTCATATCTGCAAGCATGTAATATTTTTGATATTCGCAGCACCCAATGCAGATTCTCCGACACAGAGAAAGAAGATTTTTTTATTTTAGCCAACCGTTCAACTGATAACGAAAGAATTTGAACTTGAGTTCTGAATCATTAATAGATACCTTATTAAACGTCTTACTTTTGCAAAGTCACTTTAAAAGTTTTTAGCTTGCAATAAATGTCATATTCTCTGCAATTTTATAATCTGTGTTGAAATAGCAGCAGAGTTTTCAATCTGATTTCTGGAATTGATTTTTTACCTTATACCTCATTTTGCTGCAATATTCTCGCTTGAAAGTATCCATTTGCAGAATTTCCACCCTGGTCTACTAATAGCAGTAATGCGAGATTTTTATGAGTTGATAATTCAATACGACAACAAAAATTTATGAGCGCTTTTTCAATCACTCGCACCTACAGGAGGTCGAAATTGATCGAATGATGGAATGCTTTACACTTTGAAGATCGCAACAAGCGATGTGGATATAAGAATAAGCGCAGATGCACCCCAGGGGATCATGATACATGTAAGTATAGCTGGGTCATTAGTATACCCAGCTTGGATTTATCAAAGCCACCTTCAACGCGGAGGCCAGACACGGCAGCGTTCCCAAGAATTTTTGAGAGAACTCGTTGAACAGTTTAGTACTGATCATCCCGAAGGTGGTGACGCTGTGCTAGTTTGGGATAGTCCAGCGTTTCATTGAGAGATTGCGGCTCCACTAGGCCATCAACACTGTTTTTCGCTTCGCTTGCTCCTGTGTACTCACCATTTCTCAACTCTGTTGAATTTGCTCATAGCGCCCTGAAGGCCGAAATCAAGAACCGAAAAGCAGAGCCCGGTAGGCTAGAAGAATTGAGGCTGGAAGACCGGTAGACATGAAACTAGAAAAGTTGCGCTACTGGAGAGATCGGGAATGGAGGCGCTTGATGTCATCACGCCGATCAAGGTGGCCAACTGGGAGATCCATATTCCATTGTTCGAGGCATTATCCCCTCTGCATGGTGCTCCAACCCTTGCTGTAACATTTTAGACAGTTACTAGAGCTTTCTTTCCTGTTTACATTAATCATTGCTCTTTTGTAGTTCTATTTCAAATAAATGCAATCCCACTCAGTCGAGCTTCTCGGTCAAATTTGCGTGCTGCCTATGACCAAACCTTGTCCGCTTTTTAACTTAGCATGACAAAACCAATACTGGCAAGTTCTTGGAACTCAAATCAAGGAAAGAATTTTAGTTTGGCTATCTTAATAGCATTTTGACTTTCTCGCTTCCTGCAGAGATCTTAACCGAAAAGCAATCAGTTGTATATTTGTAGAATTCAATTCTACAATAACGGACACAAAGATATTCCAGCATCAGGGCATGGCTAAGGTCAAGTCTAACATTGCCTGAGCAGTTTAGTCGTAATCTCAGTTCGAAACCAAATAGAGACAGACACAGTGCTAAAGGACTAAACGCTCTTCTTAAAAGTCCGGAGGAACAAAGTTTGTCTTTTGTTTAGCTAGGCGTTGGATAGAGACAGAGTTGGTCAGAGTTGGTCAGGTGCTTTGCATCGGGCCTACCAGGTGCAGAACTTCAGCAGGCATGGGGTGACGCCGTAAGAGCGGCGATGCATGACGGGACCGGCTGGTGTTGGCTCTGCGGACTGCAGCCGACTCTCGTGAAGCTGCTGCTGCTGCTGCTGCTGCTGCTGCTGATAGTCCAGCAACATCTGCCGCAGCAGAACCCGGCGCATGGCCAGCTCGTCACTTTGGCGCAGATCGGGCTCACCGTAGCGCATCCGGTCGCTTGCAACTTCGTCGTAATCAGCGACCGACATGCAGCGAACTCCGTGCAAGGCTGTTAGGCCAAGCAGCAGCGTCAGTGTAATGCCGATTGGTGTCATCTTGGTTGACTATCATAAACAAATTTGATAAAATAGATATGCAGAAATCTGAAAAGTAGCCAATAATAAGGTTAAAAACATTGCCTGCATACAAAAACATACCTGTGCGGATGAATCTCTCCTAAAATTAGATAAGATCTTGCCTGGGTACGATCTGTTCCGATGGGTTTCAGTGGATTTGGCTGCATTCGTCAAACAGGCGCATTTATAGAGGATTTGAGCAGCCAATCAGGTTTCTCGCTTTACAGGTAGAGCCTAACGAGTTCATCCCACAAGAGACGGCAACAACAGCAGGCACCTGTCAGACAAATCGCGGAGGTGTGAGCAACTGCGGAGGCGTTCCATTGTGCTCTGTTTTCTAACTCCCGAATCGAAAAAACAGCGTGAGCCAAGGAAGCGCAATTTTAGCCTCTGGATAATCCCGCCAGAGTGAATTGCTTCTAAATTTATTTCTCAATTTGTGTCAAAAATTAATTGGCTAATATGGTTGCAGGAATAGACGAGACGAAACGAGATAAACTTTTCTGATCGATGTTGTACACGAATACAGTATAAAATTTGGGCTTTTAAAAGCAGAAAAAGGCAGCTTTTGGATGCTGCTGCAAGAGACTGGAAGATTCCCACGGGATGCCCACAAAAGCTCGCACACGGTTCAAAATCGGCTGGAGGCCTAATGGGCCTATTCTGGAGAAGGAGTGACATTAGATTTTAATGTATTTTACCTTAGTCTGTGAGAGGCATGCATGAGGCAAAAACTCGTCGATTTATAATGCCTAAATGTTGCATATAATTTATTAGTGTACATTCGCTTTTTAAGCCAAAATGGTTGGCATTATGCGCAACAAAGAAGTAATTATTTTATGCTTTTAATTAGCTGAGTCCTTGAGCAGTTGTTTGAATGGCCTGGATTGCTTGTCGATTTTCGAAAAATCGGGCCTCGATTGCTTCTTCTTTGAATAGTAGTGAACGAAATGAAGAGCTCTACGGCTAAGATATAAAATTATAAAAACTGTCTGGCGCGGCCACTTCAGCCATGTAAGGCAGTTGAGGATTGTCGCATTCAAGCTTGATTTTTAATGTTATCTCCCGATATCCCGCTCCAAGTGGCAACTGCACAGATACGCTGGTAGAAGTTGAAGCAAATACGAGCATCATCGGCGTTAGCTCGGCGTTAAGCACGTCGACAAATTCTACACATGGTTTCAACGATCAGTTGCTGGCTGGTAATACTGGGACAGTACTGGGGCAGCGACCTGTCTGTAGCTGCGCGTGAACACCATCACGATGCGGCCGCTGTAAACCTCTTTGACATGGCCTTCTAGGATAATAAGCGAGTCATCTTGGCCTCTTGGCCTCTTCTAATTCGGTAGCCATCCGGTGATGTCTCAGCTCGCCTGGCCTGACTGATTTGAAGCAGCAAGAGTCACGAAGCCAGAAGCCAGATGTTCACAGTGTCCACAGCCGTTGAGCTTCCAAATCTCTCATCGAATTCCTTGGGCTCGATTCCGCTCGCGGCAAGCAGCAAGCCAGTTGACTCAAAACCGTTTACCAATCAGCTGCTCTACGCAGCAACTGCTACACGTCCAGACATCTCTCTTGTTGTCTCTGCAGTGAAGCGAATCTTCCGATACCTAAAAGGGAACAATCGACTTTGGCTTAGAATACAACTATGATGATCGCGGCTTTCGGCAGACTGCATAATATCGTAGATGATCGACATTCCACCTCTGGCAATCGTGTTTTAAGCTATCTGGTGGCGCTGTCAGCTGGCTTAGCAACCGTCTCACTCTCGACAACGGAAGCTGAGTACGTCGCGTTGAGCTCTGCAATACGAGAAACCATGTGATCTTGTAAGATCAGGATCTGAGCGACCCATCGTGATCTCCTAGGACAACCAAGGAGCTATTGCTCATGGACAATTTCCAGTAAGTGGAAATGTTGAAAAAGTAATGTAAAGTAATTATATATACAAATTATATTGTAGGAACTCCCATTAGATTTCCCAATTCAAGAAATTTCTAGAACGATACAGCATAATTTTTGTCTTATTGTCTACCGCTCGATATTTGTTTACAAGCCAGAGGAATTGCGAAACCGTAGATGCGGTCTTAACTGGCCTATTCCGGATCAGTCCCAACCTTCATTGTTTAGGGGCAGCTCTGGGCTGCTGTAAAAACACAGCCGAGCTTACCGGGCTTGCGATTAAAAACGCGAAAACGTGAAATGACGCGATATCGGGCGCTATTTCTGAGACGCAGGAGGGGAATGAAAAATTGGTTCGGGAATGCTATCTCAGGGCAATCTTGCATTTTCAATGAAAAATTGCCAAGGCTCATTCTGTTGGGAAGAAAACAATGCATCAACAGTGGAGATTTGGAGAGAGAGAGAGAGAGAGAGAGAGAGAGAGAGAGAGAGAGAGAGAGAGAGAGAGGGGGGGAGAGAGAGACAGAGAGCGACGGCAGCGCAAGTGATGGCTTAACACCATTACTAAATTGAAAAAATGACGGGCTTTAGAGGTAGACGGATTCGCTTTTTTCAACCGGTTTCATCTATCTTTGGATGTTTGCTGTCTAGGCTTTTTGAAAATGGAAAATAACACAAATTCAATTCATGGTAAAATTTCTATTTAATTTTTTTTAAATTGGAGGTATCGGATTTAGAAAATCTCTAGCCTCTCCACTTTTTTATTGCTTGACGATTTATCCCATTTACAGACAACACACGACTTGAACCTTCCTAGCTGAGTCTTCATTTCATTCTAGATGCAAAAACATTAGGTGGATTCATCAATCATTTTAACTAAAGGAAATTGTACTCATTATGTGCCAGCTCAACATATTTTAACATATCTCTGCATACTATAGCATGCATACATCCCAGTCCAGGGCGCCGGCATCAGACCAGTCGACGAAGCGCTGAATACGGGCCTGTCCTTGCCGGTCCGGTAAGCGTGCCCGCAGCCTCAGCAGCATCTGAGGGGTTTTGGAGACCACGTCCTGGACGTTTCCCTGGACCCAGTCGCTACGCGAGAACAACGGCTGCAGCTGGGTGCGACTAAGTGTCTCCCCATTCAGTCAGGAAACGACAACCAAGACCCAGAGTCGGATATTTCGTTGCCGCCTGACTCGAACTCACTGTCCGACGCTATCCGTCTCCGACGGGGGCCGCCCCCTCAAATGCGGCGTCGTAGAAGACGGCCCAGACAGCCAGCCGAAAATGATCAGAGCGGTGAGCAAGAACCTTTAGCCTTTTCGGCTAAATTGCAACAGGTTGAAGGCCAGATCTACGAAGCTACACGATTGCTGAGACGAAGCTCAAGGCAGCCGAGTAGTACAACTCATCTACGGCCTACTCCGTCGCCGCCAGAGCGGACGGAATACCATACTCGGACACTCCGGACAGCAGACCTCCCCAACATGTTCCCTACAACGACCAGAACCGCCTTAACACCAGATCAGCCGGCGCCGCCCCGGGCCCGCGGTTCCCAACAGGCGGCTAGACCACGCTGCAAACTCAGGTTCCATGACAACCTGACAGACTGACTGACTGACGCTGGGCTGTCAACTTGACCTTCAAGGCCAACCTCAATGCCCTGACTCGCGAACGCCACCCGCCATCGCTACCAGACCCGGCGAAAATCGCTGTGAACGCGGCGTTCCTGCTGGACTTCGCCGCACTCTGCGGTTACCACATCCCCAGGACGTTCGCCGCGAGCGCTGGCCTTCCCTGGCCTTCCTAGCTACCCTCGACACGGACGCTTCGGCCTCTGGAGGCACCTCTGTTGCCGCCCCTCCCTGGCAAATTTTGGGCGCTGGCAGAGTGAGGCAGAGAGAGACTCTGCTCGGATGATTTCGCCTGCCAGCTGGAGTCGTCGATGGCGCGAGACAGACCAAGGTCGACCCAACACAGTCTAAAATATACATGTATCTAAACACACAAACGTACACCGAATTAGCCATATCAGAAAGATTCAATTCAGCTAAAGCAAAAAGTTTTAATAAAGCTTGAGCCAAAACACTAAGTCAATGTCTTTTAATATCCAACACTGTGTTGGTAAGCCAGGCTGACAAAATGATTGCCAGTTGCGCTGTTGACGCGCTCGTGCCTGCACAAGCTATCCGAGCTCGTATGTGCAACAGAGACAAACACAACAAAAAGGGAACTTCGCTATTCTTCCCGAATTGCGCACTGGCATGTGCAATCGCAAAAGGGAACTTCCTTATATTTTTGCCTTGAATATTTAGAGAGCGAATAAGGAGCTCCAATAAGAACTAATCGAGGTGGCTGATTCATCTAAAAATGGACAGGATCTCACAAGTTTGCTGTCTCTATTTAGCGTATAAACTAGGAGAAATCGGTTGCTATAATTCCACCAAGTTGTCTACCGATTCCCACCGACTAATCAACTAAGATAAGCCGTGGTGCTTACATTTTCATGATGAGCGCCGATCCTTTTAAGGAAATGGGCCAAATGCTGATAAACGTAAGTGAGTCGGTCAAGGAATTAAAGTCTCTGCAAGACTATCGTACGGTGTTGAGCAGGACCATCGAAGAAATTAAGAGGCACTCAGGCGTCATTGAGGACTTCAATCTGCCGGAGGAGCCGGAGCTCAAGGACACGAATCTATCCCAGAATGAGCAGCGGGAGCTTAGGAAGACAATCCTGAATGTGTCACGGGAACTGACGCCTTTGTTAAATGAACTAAAGATAGCAGTGCACGCTGCACGCGACTCTGGATGCGAGCTCGAGGAATGGTTCGTCAACTCCGAAAAAGCTATTGACGAGCTTGAACAATTCGCCAAGAACAAAATCACCGCCGACATCATGCGCCCAGAGGTCATCAAAAATTTGATCGCGCACCTCGAGAGTATGCAGAAAATGGGACAGAAGTTTTCTGACTTGACAAAAAAACTCACCAGTCAGCTGGTAACTGTGCAACAGCGGGCTGAGCACCTGGTGAGTAAAATAAATCAGGAAGAGGAAAAGACGAGAAAGAAAGTCGGCGCAAAATGGTGGCAACTTGTGGTTGCGGCGGTCGGCTTATTGGTCGGCACAGCGGCTCTCGCGGCCCTCGGCTTCTTTACCGGCGGCGTGGCCTGGGGCGTCGCAGCTGGTGCCGTCGGATGTGCCGGCGCAGTCGCGGGAAGCGGAATCTTGGCCAAGAAAACTACAATGGACGTAGCGTCGATTCGCAAGCTGGCTGACGGCATTAAGGAGAACTTTACAGAGCTAGAAATTCTCGCTAGCAAACTGAAGAAAAACTGCGACAATGCGGAAGCCGTCGAGTGGCGTCAGGATTGCCTTGAGAAGCTGAATTTGGCGTTGAACTTCTTCAGAACTTGTTATGAGAAAGATTCTAGAATTGATGCGCTAAAGAATCAGCTTCGAAGTCACGGCATAGAGCCTGTCTGAGGCAAACTACACGGATCCTTCGCTTGTTGTCTAAGAAAACTAAATTTAACTAACAATATCACTTTTTCGTTATAATTATTTATTTGCCACTGTTAGTCATTTTTGCGGATGTACGCTTGCGATCCCTAGTTGATAGTTAGAGCTATGGAATAGTTGCTACCAGGGTTTAGTCAAAATTTAAGTCAAGATCTAGATAAATACCGACGAGCCATTTTTAGTATAGTGGATTTAAGTGACTAAAATATTTAGTGTTAACATATGAATTTGTTGAACTGAAAACCTTTGGCAAGGCTGATCTTAACCACTATACACTCATACATGTAACTGTTGTTGATCTAATACTCGTAGTTGCTTTATTTATGCTTCCAATTGCTGAGGACGCACATTTTCGCAACTGATTTCTCATCTCTTTTTCTCCAACTAGGCCAGTTCTGGTTTTTTCCTTTATTTATTCTGAGACTTGGTTTTGCCACTTTTATA
Source organism: Macrostomum lignano (assembly GCA_002269645.1). Lineage (NCBI taxonomy): Eukaryota > Metazoa > Platyhelminthes > Macrostomidae > Macrostomum > Macrostomum lignano. Next base: position 74,390 of record NIVC01001317.1, on the reverse strand, counting down.
AAATCGTGTACTTCTAATTCATTTGTATGTACACATGAATTCCCTTAGAAAGCATAAAGTACAAAATTAATAAAAAACCAAAGGGCCACTAGAAGTTACCGTTGTATCAAAGGTAACACCCAATGGTCCGTTTAGTAAACATGAGCACAAAGTATATATTGTCAGTTTTTTGCGTGATTAATTATAGCAATATAAGAAGTCGAAGAAACGCCAAAATAAACATGCTTAGTGCCAGCGCGTTTCGATGCAAACCGGACATCTTCAGGGAATGGTGCAACAATGAGAACCAAAACAACCATTTATTTATATATTCTAAAGAGTCACTGGCACCAAAACTAAAGGGTCACTGGCACCAAAACTCTAAAGAGTCACTGGCACCAAAACTCTAAAGAGTCACTCATAACGAAACAAAACAGTAGACAGAATGATTTCTGTCCGGTCGATAATTATAACACGCCGCGCAAACTAACAAGTGATCTTGAATCGCAGAACTTTTTAGCCAATGTTCTCTTACCCTTGTATGCAGGTTCGCTTAAGTTTTCCCTGATTATTTCCCTGATTCAGCTCCTCCCAGCAGTCGTTGGCCGCCTTAGAGGTCTGGTGCGGCAGGCTGATGACCACCAGGCACAATTTGAGCCTGCATGGTGATGACGACCACCGCGCCCCGGCCGTCCGAGGTGTTAAAGGTGTTACCTTAATAAGTAGTTAGTTTATCTTAAAATAGACACCTCTATTTATATGGTAAGTGAATCTCAATTTCCCTTCTAGAATTTTCTAGAATATAATTCTTAATTATATGCTTATGGTCTCCGACTCCTAACCTGTACAATTAAGTTTTGTTTGAGCTACGCCAGAGCTAAATTCAATGTTAACCTTTTCTCGCACTCTTTCGCAAGACTCAATAAACGGTAAGTTACTATAATCAAATAAGACTTTCTTAATACGAGGTGCCTCCAGAGGCCGAAGCGTCCGTCGAGACCTCGGTTGTCCGGGGTGTCGAAGGCAGCAAGGAAGGCCAGGGTGCGCTCGCGGCGAACATCGTCTTGGAGACGTGGGGATCCCGCACAGTGCGGCGAAGTCCAGCAGGAACGCCGCGTTCACCGCGATTTTTGCCGGGTCTGGGAGCGATGGCGGGTGGCGTTCGCGGGTCAGGGCGTTGAGGTTGACCTTGAAGGTCCAAGTTGACAGCCCAGCGTCAGTCTGGAAGAAGGTCGGGTTCAGTAATTGGAACTCCAGGCCAGAGTACGGTGGATGCGGGTCTTGCTCTTCAGAGTAACAGGCCGGTAAGATTCTGGCTCGGTTTTTTACTCGGTTTTATACAAAGAATAAACTAGAGATAACTTGCCTCGATCGCCCTCATAGGTAAACCTTGCATGCGGTTTCAGCTAATCGTTCCACCGTTCCTTGGAGCGCTAGGCAACCAGTTACCGCGCTCTCTCGGCACCCTCGACCACCACTGATTTTGACTCCCTCCGCCACTGCTGACGGCACTTTCGGCATCGCCGTTTTTAGGAGACTTTCGTTTTGGTTAGGAGCTGGTTAGGAGCACATTTGTGTAGCCGGTTACTGTTAGTCCTTTAAATGCAGCATTCATTTGTTATTTTGGAAATGTATTAATACTCGTAAAGATTTATGGCTTCAATTTTTTATTTAAAGCTTCAAATCTTTGGTTTGATGATCTACCGGTTTATGACTGGTGCCCAAATTAAATTGGCGCGTCTGCAATGAATATGGACTCTTCAATGGACTCTTGTTTTGGACTCGTATATTCTGAATACTTCGTAATATGATACTGAACTGAAAGTGTTTCCTAGAAAACTCATCTATTTTTTCCTAGAAAAATCTGTTCTTGTTTCCGTACCGTTCGTGGTTTTTGTCTTCAATCGTCAGAACTGCACCGATTTGATATATTTAACCATATATGAGAAAGGCTTATACTAAAACTTTTTTTCTTAAATGCGAATTAATTTACTATCTGGGCATGCGATTTTTTTATTGGTTTAGAGAAATATTTAATAATACATGATCTGAGTCTAAGTCTATGAATTTATTGATTTTTTCCTTTTTTTGCCTAGGCCTATTTAAGTCACATAGATAAATTTGATTTTTTAGCCCTAATTTTTATTCTATTCCATTTGATATATTTCATTTGCTTGCCTTGAGTAAAGACACCTTACTTTTGAAAATGGGTCAAGTAATAGATGGCCTATGCCTAAAAATGTTACAAAACATTTTGTATCATAACTTTTAAAAAATTTTGTAATCTAGATGTGTATAGGCCTAGGCCTGCCAGGATGGAATTCTTGTATTTGGCATGTCCAATGGAATCATGTGATTTTTATCATGCATAAAATAATTTTTAGGCCCTGGCCTACTTGTTGCTCTTTAATTTATGATTTTGGAGCATAATAAATTGCAAGAGCAAAGTTATATTTGTTTAATTTTCTCCAGAACTAGTTCTATTTTTTCTTTGAAATAAACTTACAATAGTCTAAATAGTTTTCTTAGAAATATAAATTTGAATTATTGCCAGATTTGTTTTATTATATTCATTTTTGTTTTATTCATGCAAATATTGCCTTAATTAATACAATAGTCAATTTGACAATACATAAAAAACCCTAATTCAATTTCTAAACAATAGAGGCCTAAGTATAGTGCAATAAAAAAATGAGTTCTTTAAAAGTATCTTAAAAGTATATGAATTTAAGTTTCAACAAAAGAAATGTATGATTTTTTATAATTTTACCTGATTTTATATATTTAAATTGTAGGAGTTCACTTACAACAAACACATACACACACACACACACACACACACACACACACACTCACTCACTCACTCACTCACTTACTCACACACACACACACACACAAACCTGCACGAGGCACTTATTGGCCAAGTGTGCAAAAGCTTGCACATATTGGGACTGCTCTGACACACAAAAAATCACACACACACACGTCCCCACACAGGCAATTTTCAACCCACCAAATCAATTTTTATTGACAACATGCTTTTGGCTTACTGAAAACAGTTGGAAAGCATTTTTCGAGGTGCATTGAACTCACAACAGATTGTACATGTATACTTGTCTAAAACAGAATTAAAAAACCCTGGTGTCTTGCTGAATTCCACTTAAGGCAATAATATCAGCGCATCAAATTTCACCAGATAATTTTAGCGATCATAGATTATAGAAGACAGGATGGTAAATGGCAAGGGACTTTAAGGTTATCGAAAACAAATGACATTGTTTTCATTTATCAGCGAATATCAAAAAAATTTTACAATCTGAATAAACAAAATTTGCTACATTTAGTGCCACTGGGAAAAAAACAATTCTGTAGCGAAACTCCACTGTTCATAAAAATGTACTTTATTGATTATGACACAATCACTAGAATTACTCAAAAGGTACATGTCAGCTATTCGGACCCACAGAATGCTACGTAAAAGGATGCGGAAATGAACCACACTATAGCAGAAGCCAGCACACACTATAGTATAGGGCTGTCCCAACAATTCCAGCATAGCCAGTGTACATAGGGCTGTCCCAACAATTCCAGCATAGCCAGTGTACATAGGGCTGTCCCAACAATTCCACCATAGCCAGTGTGCATAGGGCTGTCCCAACAATTCCACCAAAGCTAGTGTGGATAGAGCTGTCCCAACAATCCCACCATAGCCAGTGTGCATAGGGCTGTCCCAACAATCCCACCATAGCCAGTGTGCATAGGGCTGTCCCAACAATCCCACCATAGCCAGTGTGCATAGGGCTGTCCCAACAATCCCACCATAGCCAGTGTGCATAGGGCTGTCCCAACAATCCCACCATAGCTAGTGTGGAAGGGCTGCCCTAACAATTTTACCATAGAAGTATATCTAGGCCTATAAATAACCAGTGGATGTATCAACCAGATAGAAGAATTTCTGAACACTTCCATCATTTTATATGCGAATGTTTAATTCATAAAGTAAAATAAAGAGGCACCACAAATAAAGAGGCTTTTGGAAAACGGAACAAAACTGAAGGGAAACAAATTTATTTTTTTTAAAAAGTTGCAACTTATGTTTGAATGTTTGTAATAAAAAAGTTTAGAGCACAATGTTTAGAGCAGGTGGCGAATAAAATGGTTGAATAAATAGAAACACAATGTTTAGAGCAGGTGGTGAATAAAATCATTGAATAAATAGAAACACAATGTTTAGAGCAGGTGGCGAATAAAATGGTTGAATAAGTAGAAACACAATGTTTAGAGCAGGTGGCGAATAAAATGGTTGAATAAATAGAAACACATGTTTAGAGCAGGTGGCGAATAAAATGGTTGAATAAATAGAAACACAATGTTTAGAGCAGGTGGCGAATAAAATGGTTGAATAAGTAGAAACACAATGTTTAGAGCAGGTGGCGAATAAAATTGTTGAATAAATAGAAACACAATGTTTAGAGCAGGTGGCAAATAAAATGGTTGAATAAGTAGAAACACAATGTTTAGAGCAGGTGGCGAATAAAATGGTTGAATAAGTAGAAACACAATGTTTAGAGCAGGTGGCGAATAAAATGGTTGAATAAGTAGAAACACAATGTTTAGAGCAGGTGGCGAATAAAATGGTTGAATAAGTAGAAACACAATGTTTAGAGCAGGTGGCGAATAAAATGGTTGAATAAGTAGAAACACAATGTTTAGAGCAGATGGCGAATAAAATCGTTGAATAAGTAGAAACACAATGTTTAGAGCAGATGGCGAATAAAATCGTTGAATAAGTAGAAACACAATGTTTAGAGCAGGTGGTGATAAAATTTTTGAATGAATGGAAACACAGTTTTTAAGCCAGGTGGCTATTAAAAAAACAAATTAGAGAATTGTGCTCGACATGCGGAATCAACGACCTAATAGTAGCTTCGAGCTATGCAACTAGTATCTAGTAACTAGTTATTTCAGCCGCAAAAAGTTTTTGATCCAAGGATTTTTACCAATTTTGCCTGTCTTCCATTAAGCTTTAATTAGTAATTAAACCACAGATACTAGAACAAACTAGATGATTCACTCAGCACATTTGCCTGCAAGGTACTTTCAGTTTAGTAGTTTAAGTTAACCGAGGCATTTTAATGAAGTTTTGAAGACAAACTAAGGCAAGGTTTATTTATTGGCTTTTACCCCCCAAGCTTAAACCCTCAAATTCCATACAGAACCTCTACCCCCACCCCGCCACCCAATTTTTATTGCCTTTCTCGGTAGTTCCAGGGTAAATCTGCCATGTACATTTCAGTGGCTAATGTACATTATGGCTGGACCAATCAGCAAGTAGAGCTCGAACGGGAGTAGAATTTTCGGGATCGGGCGGGATCGGGATTGAAAATAATTTCGGGATCGGGATTCGGGATTAGTATTTGGGATTCAGGAATCTGGGATCTGGGAATATATTACTTACTAACTAATAAATCAAGGATTCAAGGATAGTTTTATCTGACTATAAACCCATGAGGGGCTTTTCATATTGTCAATTCTTGTTCCAGACCCTTTTTCCAAAGTATAGCCTAAAAATTATCGGAATACTTGATGGAATAGTTAATGAAAAAGTTAACGGAATACTTAACAGAAAAGTTAATGGAAAAGTTGACGGAATAGTTGACGGAATAGTTAATAGAAAATTTAACGGAAAAGTTGACGAAAAAGTTGACGGCCAAAGTTATACTAGTCTTTTTTCTTGTAAAATTCTGTTTCTGGAATCGCTTCGTGAAAAGCCTCATACTTGTTATTTCGTTATTTACGAGTACAACTCTTTACAAATCTGTTACTAAGTAAAAATCTGCTGCTTTATTTGGTGAATTCAAGGTCAGACTTTCAACATATTTATAGTTGCTGTTACAAAAATTAGCTTAGTATTGATTACTGCTCTTGATTGTTGAAAGCATCATCTTCATTATCAATCTATTGTGCTCCCGAATCCCGAGTTCTCTAAGCCTTCGGGATCCCAATCCCGAATTCCCAAAAAATCTTTGGGATCCCGAGAATTTGAGATTGGGATCGGGATCCCGTTCGAGCTCTATCAGCAAGTTGTTTACGCCTGCAAGCTTGGGCTTCTAAAGTTATCAAAGTCATTTATTTCAGCTGTTGTATATAGCTGTGCTTCAGTGGCTCATCTAGCTGTTCTAGAATCTGTGAGCTAAAGTAAGCCAATTAGCTAAAATTAGCTAAAGTTAAATATTTGCTTTTCTTAAAATAGAAATTTCGACTAGCTATTTCTTTTTTGAAAGCGCAACGCGCAAATTGTCTTTAATTTGGCGCCAGTCAACAGCAGCAACAGATTTGGGTCGAAGCTCTAAAATGACTTGCTTGCCAGGAAGATCCCCGCTGGCTAGAAAGCTGGCAAATGCCTTGCGCAAGTCGCTTTTTTGGCTGTCGGTCAGCTTCTTTGCTGTAATGGTAGCACATATTTTATAGACTAAGAGGTTGCTGCTTACGTTCACAGAAAGTATGCAAAACATGTCCACAAAAAGTTTTAATTCTTATAATTAACTTAGCATACAATTAAAAGGGCCAAATGATTTGGAAATTTTAAGATGTGCATTGTGCACTCTGCTTAGAAATGTTTGCATTTGCGTAAGTTTTTTTTGGACAGTAAAAGCCCCAGGCAAAATGAATTTATACGAGTATCTATGCGATGTTCACGCGATTTCTTTTTTCTTCAACTCCAGTAAATGCATGTACTTTGACTGAGTTAATCGCATACGATTCGCTAGACACTATCCGATTATATACCGTTAACATACGATAAAATGCGATCAGAAAAATGTATCTAACCTCTTATAAACAATCTATTTGAGCAGTAAAAAATATTTGTCTCTGCATGAATCAAATTAAGCTATATACTGACTCACCAGATTTTGTGCGTCTCTTTGCGCTTGTTTTAGTTGTAGCGGCTGAACCAGTTCCCAAAGCGAAAGTTGGCGAAGTCGAAACAACTGTTGTGGCCGAAGTTGAAGCAGCTATTGTGGCCGAAGTCGAAGCAGCTGTTGTGGCCGAAGTGTCCGGCACCGCCGATAACTCTGCTGTCTCATCATGGTCATCCAACGGCGGCTCTGATAAATCTTCTAATGTTATTTCTTCCAGACCCTTTCCTTTAAATTTCTTCAGGTTCCCACTCTCCATCAACTCCAAAATCTTCGAAACCTTTGCTAGCTCGAGAGTATTTTGATGTAATCTGTAGAACTGTCTGTGGACAGTAATATCATGGCCAAGATGGCGAGCTAGCCAATCTAGCTCATTGTCTTTTAAGTCAAGAAGTTGCGAAACAGTCGCACAATGCTTCCTTAAAAATCTTGAGCGAAGGAGATCTGCTCGTTGCAGTTGGAGTGAGCTCATTTTCACTACTTTGTCGATTGCCACAGGACATCTGTAGACGGATTGTTCATAGCCAGGAATCGCAAACACAAATACGTTCTTTCGGCTTACACCGGCAGCCTCGCGACAGTCTTTTAGGCACATCAGTCCATCCCAACAAATTCGATCGATAACGATAGGCACAGATTGTCCTCTTTTGCCTGATATATTTATGACCTTTAACCTGCTGGCAAGTTCCTTCTCAAGTGGCGTCAAATACTGATGCAGGTCATCCTGCGTGTGAGATGCCGAAGCTGCATCTAACATCGCCATTACCATTTGAGAAATCTCACTGGATCGGCGCCGGTTGAAAAAAGTTAGTTTTGTCATGATTAGGTAGACTAGTTCACGGTACAACAAAGGAACATTTGAATCCAATGTTCCTGTCTTGAGCTCTTCGATTTTATCGACAATCGCCGACTTCATAAAAGTGGAAAGTTTTACTATGTCGTCCGTCAGCGGTACACAGTCCTGCACAAGTGCTGCTCTTTCACTTATTGTCTTGAGGCTCTTCGCAGTAACGAGATGGTGGTACTCAGTATTTTTCAGCTCAAGAAAGTCAGATGTGGACTTTTTAAGGCCATCATTAGAAGTCCTAATCGCTTCACCGATTAGGATATTGCACAGATGCGTTATTGAATGACCCATGCGTAGTGCGAATGTTGGGGCCTCATTCGATAACTTTCGGATAACTTCGATCCAATCATCAAAATACTGTGGTTGCAGAAAGTGTCTTAAGCTATAATCATCATGCAACTGCTGTAGCTGAATAAAAACACGAGCTGCATCCCTGATTTTACTAGACACGTGCTGCTGGTTCACCTTTTTTTGCTTAGACAAATAACGATCACCTAAACAAAGTAAGAGCTCTTCTTTGCAGATTGTATCAAACAGATCATCACAAATGAGTCTTGAGAGAACTGTCTTAAAGAGTTCCGAACCTGGTTCCAGAAGTTTTGAAGCAGGCTCTGGATTTTTCAGCAGAATTCGAGACAGCTGCATGTAGTGATTGTTCGTAGGATTTTTTAGGCGCGCTTCTGCACTCTCTGACTCGGAGGGCGAAGAGTTCTCAGTGTCTTCATCGGAGTCATTCTCGTCTTCCTTAATAATTTCAGATAGGCTACCGGAGCATGCATTTCTGTGGCGGTAGAGAAGATCCTTCTTTATGAATTGAAAGCATCGATGACAGGGAAGAAAACTCCCAGGAGAATTTTCATCGTCCTTTTGTCTCCTTGCAATTATTAATTCACCTTCTCGTTTTGCCAAAACCATTTTATTGTGAATATAATCGCCTTCGCTTTCAAGGGCCTTAAATGCCTTTCTACGAATGGACTTACGGCGGATCTGCTGCAAGCGCTTAACGTCAGACTCTGCTTTATGAGCGGTTTTGTAGTGCCGAGAGATTTTCGTCAACATTTTGCCACAATATTTGCAGTAATGAAGCTTTGTCGTCAAACTGACAAGCTTCTGCAAAACAACACTGCATCCTGCGTCATCCTCAGGCTTCAAGGAAACAGGTAGAGTAACTGAGACACTTTCTTCTTCAATCCGCGCGGAACTAACATTGACATTAGCCGAAAAGGTCACTTGATCACCATCTTCAGCTTTCGCAGTTACAAAATCAACGAGTTGGGACGGCATCGAATGCGCAGAAAAATCTTGAACCACAGACAAGGCATTCATCTGAGGATGAAAATTCGAATTGTCGGCGGCCAAATTCTCGTAATTTGAGCAACCCACTACAGCTCCAGCTGAACAATCAGTTCCAGTATTGCTTTCCAGATGATATGGATCACTATCATCAGCAGCAAAAGCCAGAGCCCCAAAATGTGGCTCACAGCACGACTTCGGATTCGAGACCGGTTTTAAAATCGCAAAGTTTGCATCTTCAGAACAATACGCCACAGGTGCACAAAGGAACTGATCGATTTCGCGACAACCTTGGGGCTGATTAACTGTCTGGCTGAAGCCGGCTGGAGGCTGCTGTTGAGCAGGCGGAATGGCACTAGCTAGTTCAGCGACAAGGCTTGAACCAGTGGCGTCTGTGCTTGCGGAGACCGCATTCAAGTTGGGCTCAATCCGCGACGCGTCAGCGGAACTCTCGACTTCAGAAGCTGTGTGAAAGGAGTTGTGTAGTGTAGACACACTTCATGAATGTAATCATTGGCTGAGCAAAGTTTCACAGATTCCCAAACTCAAACTCGAGCTACTTAGAAAGCTACTATTCTGTTTTGTTTTTTTAGAGAGAGCTATGCTTTGCTGGCTCAACTACAAGAACCATTTTCTAGTCACAGCCAGAGCCGCGTTAAAAATAACAGACTCCATGTCCCATTAAGTGCGTCCCAATAAATGCCTCAAACATCACATCCGCACAATGTTGTCCCAATGATTGCTCCACATTTGAGCTTTGCTTGTATATACCAGTGCAATGTGTTTGTTTTTCTGTCCGACTGTTGCCACTAAAAATGTTTTTTTGTGCTTTTCTTTTCTACGTTTGATGTGTAAATAATATAGTTAATATGTGCTTTTCTATGTGAAATACAGTTTCTGCAGTCAAAGTACCTGCATAGGATCGATGTTTTTTAAGCTTGAAGATGCTGCAAAATTGCTTTTCTTCCATCTCTACAAAGTTTTAGTTTTCGCTTTCAAGGGAATTTCAAGGCTTTTACGGAGGTACATTTAAGATTTAGAGTATTATGTTTTTTCTTACCAATGTAGTATTTTTCAAACGCACGGCCACTATATGACACGTTTCGATTTGCTAATTGTTCCTCTATAAAATTGAAAATTGATTTAAGGGATCTCTTTTCACCTAAACATCATTGCTATTTTTTCGGGCATTGATAAGTAAGAAGTAAGATTGATAGTCTTTATGAGTATACTCTTTGTGGATAAGTAATTGAATGTTTAACATAGGCATACATACCTGTTAGAGTTGGTAGCCCTTTAGTAACGGCTTCAAACGGTAGTGGGTCTGCATCAATGTATCTGCAGTAAATTACATATTTGTGTTAATTTACGCAAAGTACAGTGTGCACGTAATTGTGTTATTTAGAAATCAATAAGACTAGTATAGGAAGATATAGTTTTTTTAATGTCACTTACATGTTAGTCACCGTGCCGCTCCACTCCTTTCCCTTCCACTGCATCATGACTCGTGTTCCATGGCATAGTTGACCTTTAAACTTTAGGTCGCTTAGATATACAACGTTGGTCTGGCCGTAGGCGGGATGCCTTTTATCAAATTTCACTTCCACTCTTCGGTTGGCATGGCCATTAACCTCTAGTGGCCTCTTTCTTACTTTTCTTTGGGCCTTCAGCTTCTTAGCGGCCTTCTGCCGCATTGTTTTAAGTATGTAGCTACGAGTATTTTGACTAGATCAAATTCAGAATGACTTATAGTAAATAGAATAGTATCGGGAAGTCAATGTATTGTACAAGATTGTCTCAATCTAGATTTAGTTTGGTTCTTCCGATTGGCCTTTGAAAGAGGTTTGTGGGGGCTCTAAATAGGGGTGGCTTGGCTGTCCTAACACTTCTGAATGTACACTCAATTGGCCTGGAGAGAAGGTTGATTGGGTTTTATTTGTGCGTGTCCCCACACTTCAGAATGTACACACGCGCGTTAGTTCGATTATCGATCGAAGCTGGGACAAAGTTCTTTACCAAGCTGTTTAGCCTGGCCAAAACGTTTTGTGAGAGAGGGATTGAGGCCTAGGGGCTTATTTTGCTCTGTAATCTCTCCGTAAGAAAAAGAATGCAAGAATTTTAATTGTAGCAATTGTGGTTGTTAAAATTTTAAGCTCTATATTAATATGCTCGCAAATCGCTGATAGGTGAAATAGTGAGAAGAGTACGTTGGAACAATAGAAACAATACACCTGTAGTGCAGCGATAAAGTTACTAAGTGTTAGTAGTGTTAAACATTGTCCCAATTTTAGTATACTTCAGAGTTGAAAAATTTACAATTAGAATGTAGAATTTTATAGATTAGAGTGTATATGAGATAAACTAACAGTTCTTACAGCAAAACATCCTGGAAAACTTATGTAGCCACGACCACGCTGCCAAATGATATCTGATCTCTTCAGCTTTAGACAGGCTCCTTATCAAGCATTCAGCTTTACTTTAAGTAGACCTTTTAGAATATTACATGATAAAAAGACGAGACATGAAAGTATGATTAAAGTCCCAATTGTTCTATTGAACCAAAAATGGTTTTGCATGATTTTCCTAACCTGTTGGGACATTGTTAATCGCTAAATTACTCATGTATCGTAAGAAATATGGTTTCTGTTGTTTGGTTTCTGAAAAGGGAATCGAACGACGGTTCGAACGAATATTTTTTTAATTTAGTAGCCTTGATTTTTAGAAGTGTCGGGACGCACATATTGGGCCTGGCCCAACACATTTTTGGTCCTAATAGCACGGGTCAGTTTATACACGCTTGTCCCAAGAAATGCCTAATGCACAAACACACATACACACACACATACACACACACACACATAAACATTGCATAAGTTTTAGTATTAAGAGTTGTTGAGAATGTTCTTGTGGTTTTTAGAACCTTCTTCCAAACCAAGTTTTTTTTAATATAGGACTTATTAAGGAAACAAAGTAATTGCCATCTAAATCAACCACTTTCTGCCATTTTTTAGGCAGACATAATGTCATCAATGTAGAATTTCTTAGGTTTTGAGCCAAAAAGTTATTGAGCTAGTTATCTAAGGCCTTTTTATTAGCAAAAGTTTTTCTCATCAAGGCATTGGTCAGGGCACTAGGTTGGGAAAATATTGAAGATAATGCACTCAGTTCTTAGCCAAGTTCAAGTAATTTTTTTGCAAGTCACCTTGTCAATGTAAAGGCAGGCATTATTGTGCAGGAATTGGATTGGGTCAATCTGTCCAACTATTGACAATATAAGTTAGCCATAATCAATATGTTGGTGGTAGTAGCTTGTAGAGGATCACACCTTTACAGTCCCACCAAATCGCATGACCTTGTGGGAATAGAGTCTAGCCTTAGGCTGTGGCTCAAGGGTTGCATCAGTATTTACCCACAACTGGTAATGATTAATGTTCACATATAAGCACCATTTTTTTGCCAGTAACAATTGACTTCAGCCAGTTGTGTGTATGCCAATAGGAGAGGAGAGAATGGCTGGCTTTGCCTTGAATTTGTGGTCTCAATTGGACAATTTATGGGGTACTCATTGAGTCAACTTGTGTACCTTGTCCAGTTAATGCAAGTGAGTGGCAATTGTTTGATGGTCTACCCCAAGGACTTGCACTAATTCATGCGTGGTTTGTTAGGGGTAGTGTTCTGCTATAAGGAGGGTCAATGTACCGTAGCCGTAGCTATAAGCAAAACTACAGCTTACTCCAATTCTCCGTATTCCGCAGCCGTAGTTTTAACAAAAAGTCTAAAAAACAAAATATTTTAAATCAAGAAAATAACCTAGTGCTTAAACAACTGCAAATTAAGTTAGAAAATAAAAGAAACACTTAATTGTCTTTATAAGATTATATTTCGTCTTTTTTTAGAGCAACAATACTTAATCGTTATTGAAAGTACTAATGCTAAAGTTTTTCACATTAATAAAAATTAGAGTTTGCTAGTGTTTTATTGTACTTTTTTAGGTATATTTTATAAGTTTTAGGTTGATAATACAGTTTACTAAAAGTATCTTTGTTTTACTCTACCTGTTTCTAATATTTTTTCAATTTTTAACATGAATAACTATGCCTATGGCTACGGGAATCTATGGAATGTGACAGCAACTACCATATTTCCGTAGTTGTAGCTGTAAGAGCAGCTAGCTACCATAGGTATATCCGTAGCTGCCATAGGCACCTATTTTACCATATTTGCCGTAGGATCCCGTAGCTGTAGCTATGGCTATGGCGGAACACTAGTTAGGGGTCAGCCTCAATGAGTATGCACAGTCCAGGTCACAGTCTCAAGACATTCTGACTAGGGCAAATCTTTGAGGCTGAAATCTCCCTGCCAAAACCAAGCAAACCAATCTTGTGCAGTACATTCAGACTCAGTACTAGCACCAAATGCACTGTTAATGCGGCTCAATTTGGCTTCTTTGGTACAAAATTTGAAGTTGTAGAGAAATAGTCCACAAATATAGGGTCAAGAGAGATCCATGTAGATAATCTGGCTTGAATAGCAACAGTCATGAAAAGTAGTCTGTCAACATGGCATATACACACCCTCAATATTTACCTATACACAGTAAGCTTCTAGAATAGGGGGGCCGTAGCCCAGCGGTAGCGCAGCTGCTCTGGTGTGCCAGCGACCCAGGCTCGATTCCAAGTGCAGTCACATTAATTTGGGGCTGAATTGGAATCTCGGCTTGGCTCTGCTCGTGTAATTAACGGCCTTGAGAGCCAACCCCAAGGCGCAGTGAAGTGTACATGCCTAACGATAAAATAAAGTTAGGGCCGCTGTACACTTCTGTGTGAGTGTGTGCCTGCGTACATATCCGCGCGCTTGTATGCCTGCTCAGGGGAGTCGGCGGAATGGGCAGCAATACCTCTCGCAGGTTGTGCCTATGTCGCTTAAAGTGCGCCAGGGTGCACACAACCCCCCTGCCTCTAATAAAAATAAAAAAGCTTCTAGAATGTTTTAGAAAGTTCTGAGATTGAATTTTCTGGAAACTGAAAGAACATTCTTGACAACCAAACAATTTTATGTAATTAATTATACTCATTTCTATTTTTTGTAATACTATATATAGTATATACAGTATATACCACAGATAGTAATGTTGTACCTGTGGTTGTCCTGCTGTCCAGCGCAGTGACTTGGGCTCTTGACTCTTAGTAGCGTAGGTAGTGCTGCCACCAGTTCCTTCAGGTCTCGGCCTTCGATGAGGTGAGCTTCCCGTCGGAACGAAATAACGAAGTCAACGAACTCAGCACCGGGTGCAGATTTGCAGTTCAACGTACAAGGCGTCTCGTCAGCAGCACCTGCCGGGCTTGGTTGGTTCAGGGAGGGCTGAGTTAGCCTCTCGTAGGCTTGAGGTTGGGCTTTAGTGGGGTCTCAGTCAGACCAGTACAAGCAGATTCAGTGTACGCAAAGGGCACTTAGTTAGACACTGACGCACACGGGAGCTTAGTGGATTCTCCGCAGATAAGAAGCCTCCTTGACGGAAACAAGGGAGAGGGGTCCTATTTATAGCCGGGAAACACCCACGCACAAGACCTCGTGACTTGTTCTATTTTTAGAAATGACGTCACTTGAGGTCTCGGGGCAGGGTCTCAGTGCGCGCAAGACCTCGTGACTCGTTCTATTTTTAGAAATGACGTCACTTGAGGTCTCCGGCCAGAGTACACGCGGCTGTGACTCAGTTGCTATTTTTAGAAACATGAGTCACTCCTCTCCTTAGAGAAGGGAGGGGTCCGAAAGCACGTAATTCTCCCGGTAAACAGGGCCAACGAGTGCAGTAAACATGTTTACTGCACTATAAGACTCCAAGAACGCAAGATCTGTCATGTGACTTGCTCACATGACAGAGGAAAACGGGACGGGAATGAAACAGAGACAGCCAGCCTACAGCAGAGAAGCTGAGGGCTGAGAACAGAGACGCAGAAGAGCAGAACAGGCCAAGGGCAGCAACAGACGGCCAGGGGGGCGGGAAGCTGACCAGCGGCAGACAGCAACCCAGGGCGAGGGCGAGGGAGACTGCTGACAAAAGGGGGACGCCAAACACTAAACTAGCGGCTCACTACAGTAAAAAATATTTTTTCACCCACAGTGTTTCTATTATATATGGTATAAACAAAAAGCTTACAATAAGCTAAAGGTTTGTTTAAGTTGGTTTTCAGTTTAGTTGGCTAAAAATAGTCAAAGCAAAGATGCCAATAACCCTTTAGCAGGAATTTTTTGCATTCACCAAAATCACCACAGACATTTGAATCATATTTGCTTATTATTTATTAACTGTCGTTTGCCATTTAATTTATTTAAAATTGAATTAGTTTTATTTTAACTATCGTCTTATCAAACTCACAATGCTGAAACGCATCCCACAGCAGCGCTGCTACAAATGGGCAATTCGCAGTCTTCAATAGCGCCAAACCTGCAGCACGCTCAGGCCACTGGGGTGCTGCAGCTCAGCGGCAAGAAGCTGGAGGAATGGCCTGCCGCCATCCACCGGCTCAACAATAATCTGCGCACCCTGGACCTGTCCAACAACCGGCTGACGTCTGTATCGACCAGCATTGATGGCATGGTGCAGTTGAAACAGCTCACTTTGTCGTCTAATCGTCTGACAGGTAAATTTGAGAACTGTTTGTTAATTTGTTCTGCTAATTGATAAAAAACTAGTAGTTCAGTCAAGGTCAATGAGGACTTGGCTAGAAGTTTGGGACTTCTACAAGTTTGGGTTGATAAAATACTCCTGATTTTCTGATTCTTTTGAAACTTTTGCCAGACACGTTAATAGTGCCAGCTGACCTTCTGAATCTCTGACCCACAGAAGTTGCAGAAGCCTGCAAACTTAAGAGTTTCAAAAATTATAAAATTATTGATTGATATGCTAGTTAATGGAATAGCATTTAGACTAAAATTTATGAAGCATTGGTAACTGGTATTTTGGTTTCAAGCAAATCCGAATACCCAGGGTGTTCAGCGGCCCTGACTTTCAAATCGTCCGGCATGTACATTCTGTGCCTTGAGGATTGGCCTTCATGAGTGCACCCGTTGGAAGAGATTTCGTGACAAGAAAAACTTAAATTTAAGTTGAGATTGCTCGCCCGTTGGATGAGTTTGGTTGAAAAAATGTGATAGTCTATGGTTCAAACCACCTCCTTCGTCGTATTGAAATCTATGGGATGGATGAGTTTGCTTGCTCCTTGGCTGAGATAGCTCGCAAAAACCAATAGTAGATGACTATTACGTCACAAAGCCAGTCACGCGAGCTTTAGAATCGTAAATGAGTCACGTTGTCCAAGAATCGTTGTGTTTGCGCCGAACTTCTCTGGGTTCTTCAGGGGGCGCCGAACTTCTCGGGGTTTCTTCAGGGGGCGCCGAACTTCTCTGGGTTCTTCAGGGGGCGCCGAACTTCTCGGGGTTTCTTCAGGGGGCGCCGAACTTCTCTGGGTTCTTCAGGGGGCGCCGAACTTCTCGGGGTTTCTTCAGGGGGCGCCGAACTTCTCTGGGTTCTTCAGGGGGCGCCGAACTTCTCTGGGTTCTTCGGGGGGCGCCGAACTTCTCTGGGTTCTTCAGCGGGCGCCGAACTTCTCTGGGTTCTTCGGGGGGCGCCGAACTTCTCTGGGTTCTTCGGGGGGCGCCGAACTTCTCTGGGTTCTTCGGGGGGCGCCGAACTTCTCTGGGTTCTTCGGGGGGCGCCGAACTTCTCTGGGTTCTTCGGGGGGCGCCGAACTTCTCTGGGTTCTTCGGGGGGCGCCGAACTTCTCTGGGTTCTTCGGGGGGCGCCGAACTTCTCTGGGTTCTTCAGCGAACGCCGAGATTGTTTATTGCTTACCTGTTACTCTGACTGTTACGTGTCCAGAGCGTCTCAGAAGTGACGCACTACATAACAATTCTACAGTGACTCAAAGCACGCCTTAAATACGGACTCTACGGCCCCGAGAGTCGTTTTGAAAGTGTGTGCGAACTGAATCAGAGCCCAATGTTCTTAAAAAGTTTTTTTTGCACTTTTTTGCACTACGTGGTTGCACCTGATTTGTCTAATGAATATTGTCTATGGTATAAACTGGTCTAATAATTAATTTTACAGGCCTACCCGACCAGGTGTGCAGTCTGAGCAGGCTCACCATCCTCAGCCTCGAGCGCAACTTTCTGCAGTCCTTACCGGTCGGTTTTAGTCAGCTAAAATCGTTGAAAACTTTGCAGCTCAGTGGCAATAAATTTAAAGATTTCCCCGCGTCGGTGCTGGACCTGCCTGCGCTGGAATTGCTGGACCTGTCTACCAACAGCATCATCACCCAGCTGCCCGGCAATATGTCTAACCTGAAGGCTGTTGAGCTGAATCTCAATCAGAACCAATTGAAACTGCTGTCCGACTCCCTGGCCGACTGTCCCAGGCTTCGTATTCTCCGACTGCAGGAGAACTGCCTGCCTATTGACCAGTTCACGCCTAAGCTGCTGCGTGACTCCCAGATCAGCTTGCTGGCTGTTGAAGGCAACCTGTTCCTCATGAAGCAGTTCGACCAGCTGGAAGGATCCCAAGCCTACCAGGAGCGGGTAACCGCTGTTAGAAGGAAAGCCGAGCATTGATATAACTGAAAAATTAATTCGTTTGCGCTGGCTTCTGATATGTCAAGCATTGAATATTAATATAAAAATGGCTGTATTGCTGAAAAGGGATTTTCTGTCTATGCAATTTTCTGTTTTTTGTATTGCTGGCTTTGATGTCTTGCGTGCCCAAGGTTGTGCTTTTTTAAATCTGACATCCACAAGAGCTGGTAGATTCAAAATCTCACCCACAAGAGTTAGTCGTTTCAAAATCTCACCCACAAGAGTTAGTCGTTTCAAAATCTCACCCACAAGAGTTAGTCGTTTCAAAATCTCACCCACAAGAGTTAGTCGTTTCAAAATCTCACCCACAAGAGTTAGTCGTTTCAAAATCTCACCCACAAGAGTTAGTCGTTTCAAAATCTCACACACAAGAGTTGGTCGTTTCAAAATCTCACACAAGAGCTGGTGGATTCAAAATCTCACACACAAGAGCTGGTGGATTCAAAATCTCACCCACAAAAGCTGGTGGATTCAAAATCTCACCCACAAAAGCTGGTGGATTCAAAATCTCACACACAAGAGTTGGTGGATTCAAAATCTCACACACAAGAGTTGGTGGGTTCAAAATCTCAACACACAAGAGCTGGTGGATTCAAAATCTCACCCACAAAAGCTGGTGGATTCAAAATCTCACACAAGAGCTGGTGGATTCAAAATCTCACCCACAAGAGTCTTATCTACCTGACTTGTGAATCGCAATGGCGCCTCAAAAAGCATGACTCTGTATTCGAAAGAAAACTGGCAGAACTACAGATACAGTGAAAAATAAACAGTGCACCATGTAAAAGCAATCGGTTTATTAAATGGAACTTTTAAGAACCGAATTTTGTTTAAATAAAACACTGAGTCTGCATGTATGTACAATAAGTATTGCTTGCCTCCTACTTATTAGTAGCATAACTACTGTGCTAACAAAACTAAATTACGATGCTTAAATCACGCGCATTAACGTATTTTCCGAGCTAATTTTTTGTGCTTGTGCTTATATAACTATTACTGATGTTATTGGTCTTGTCAGATTTTAACTTTAAGACAGTATTTATTTACTCAAGAGTGACATAATATGTTAATTCCTATGTTACCTGTTTCTGCTCTATGCTAAAATTCTTGTATATGTAAGCTTGTTTTCAAGGATAATTTTTAGAATCTGCTTAAAAATTCGCGTTTTATGCTACTCGCGGCCCATCTGGACAGTAGTGCACTTGACTTATTGTGATCATTTCATAGTGTCCCCCTTTTTTTAAAGCAAACGTATATTTAATGAATTGGTGTACAGTTACTATATTAGTATGAATGTACGTTCAATATACCGATGCAAAATAATACTTTGCTATCAGATATATTCGAGTATATTGCAATCTTTTGACCAACTATTATTTAATTCGAAATCTGTGTTAGTTGCAAAATTCAGTAAAAAATAGTTAAGAATCTGCGCCCACAAATTCAAGCCTTCGGAATGCCGGCCACAATGCTGCCCTCAATGCCGCACTCGTTTTTGCCGCGCAGAATTTTAAAGAAGCCGTCCAGTCCCCAGTCGGGGTTCCAGGAGTTGGCAACCAGCCAGTACGGCGTGCCGTTCTCAACGCCCCAGCCCAGGATCTTCACCGCGTGTCCACCTAGCTCGCCCCCGGTGGTGTGCTGGTACACGCCTGACTTGTAGGACGGAAAGTCGGCATAGACGGTGAACGCGGCCTCCACTGGCCCGTTGGTCATGATCTCCTTGGCGATGTCGTCCTGCTTGGATGACACCGTGTACACTGAGGCGCCTGTTGTGCGGTTTGTGGCGATGAATAGCTCTTGAAAGCGATGGCTGTCTTGATAATAGGAGTCACGGAGCCTCCTATGGCTGCATGCACATAACCTTGGTGTCACTGTAACAAGTCTCTTTATTATGACTCCTACTACATCAATTGGTTTCAGTCTCTGCTTTCAGTCAGTTTTGGTGCATATGGATTCAGTGTAGGTGGATGGATGAATGGAATAAAGATTATCCTTGTAAGGTTTGCCGCAAACCAAGGTGACATTCGACCGGTAGCCAGAGGAGGGAAACAATGAGGTCACACTCACTCAGAGTGTACGGTACAGCAGTCCTGAATTCTTGTCTTCCGGCAGTGTACACACTTTTGAGTCAGGTCTATTCCATGTACAGACCCCCCTGATAAGACTCAGATGGGTCATCTACTTGCTGCCAAACTCACCAAAGTGCTTGTCATTGTTGTAGGTCATGTTGTAGCCGGAGATGCAATCCCTCTTGCACTTGGGCGTTTTGGAGTCTCCGCTGCACGGCTGGTACTTGCCGGTAGTGTGGTGGTCGCAGTGCGGCAGGCTATAAGGCTGGCAGCCCTGCTTGGTGCCGTACTGCCCGCCAGTGACAATGCCGGACTTCTTCCAGTATTGCCAGGCCGACTCCAGGAAGCCGCCGTTGCAGCCCATGCCGCAGGAGAAGCCGCAGCAAGCCAGCAGATCCTCGGCGCTGAGGTGGACTTGCACCTGTTGTTTGGATAGTATCAGGGTTTTACTGGTTTAAGGCATCAACTTCGATCGAGATGGTTCCGAATGTTCTTTAACTGGTTCCAACAGGATTCACTACTAATCAAGGCAAAAAATGTTTCTTCATCGATTCCGAGAAGGATTTCTCGATAATTATCAGCTGGACTGACCGAAAATACCTTTAATGCGATTTAATTTGTTGAGGTTCCGAGATTTCTGCTCAAGTTTAGCAACGCATTGTCCCGGGGACTTCCTGTTCTTAAATATCGCTAACAACTAGGCTCCAGGAGAGCCTTACCTTGCCGCCGCTGTGAATGCAGTGCCTGTCAGACATGGCCTCCACCGCTCCGAAGGCCCAGCAGGATCCGCAGTTGCTCTGGTCGCGGACCTCCTGAATAGTCGGACACTTTGGCCACTGGGTTCGCGCGTCGAATTCGGTCGGCAGGTCGCCAATGTCGGAGCCTGGGTAGCTGAGCACGGGAATGTCGGGCTTGTTGGGATTGGCGATTACGCCCAGGACTCTGCGCACGTCCGACACGCTGTCGAACCGACTGGTCCGGCCGGCTTGCCAAGTTGTGCCAACTTTATTGACGTAGTCGATGAGCTCCTGGGTCAGCGGCTCGTGCATCGGCTTGACGGCCGTCGACTCTTCCCTGGGATAGGCGCTGGATGCCGCGGCCAGCAAGAGCACAGCAAACACTTTCAGCATGTTGGCGCAATAGTTTCTATGGACTAGTGGACACGCTTAAAGCTTGATTATTCTTCACACAACCTTCCGAGAGTTGTCTTTTATGCGCCAGAATGTTTTGAAGTTTCTGAGCCACTGCTTTATCGGTATCAGGATTAGTCACTCTCGCTTTCTTGAATACTGAGCCCTCGCTGTGCCACCCTGGAGACGCGTTACGCCTGCACCAGCAGGGCCTCCTCGCGACTTGCCGATTGATAAGACTATCTGATTGATTGTGCTTTCATGGCAAGGCCATTGGGTGCCCACTTGGCCTGCCTGTATCGGCTTGGATCACATGCAGATAAGCGAGATAGTGACCTCTGCCCCGGCCCTTTTTTGATTTTCTCTTTCTCAAAGGTGGTAAAGCTCACAAAAATTGAAAAAGAAAAACTTTCTTGAACGGGAAATTTTTCTATCGTCATAGTATAGAAGTATACTACAATTAAAAAAGCCTATAAAATTCGAATATCGACGTTGAACTGGCTCCCCCGGGGCCGCATGTCTCCGGTGGAGAATACGGGCGGAAAGTTGCGCTGTTCATCAGGCGCGCGCAAGGCGACCCCCCGCGCTGGGTGGCTCTTCGTATAGAAAGAAGGCTTAGCCTATTTCTGTTCGTTTTGCCACAAAAAATTCTCTCATGGCACGCATCTGGGTCGTCGCCCTGTTCAGACTTGAACTGAATTCTCGCCAGCCCCCACGCGCCACTCGCTTTCTCTGTGAAAGTTGCAGGCCGCGCCCGCGTTGCGCTGCGAATCGCAGTATCAACTTTGCTGTATTGCTGGATGCCTGCATGCGAAAACTCCTAAGAAAGTCTTAGTTTAGCGCTCCCATTGATTATATAGACATCCTTCACTACGCCAATATGGTTCGCTTCAACCTAAAAGATGTGATCGTGTTGGCACAATGTCTATATCAATGCAAATTGAATCAATCAGTTTTAGGAAATTTCATGTACTTATGTACCCAGTGTAAACTGCTTGAAGCACTGTTTCTTAGGATATGACATAGACAAGTAACAGTCACTTTCCAATGACAACTGCTTGCGCATCTGAAGGCTGTGTATGGCTGTTCAGTCCAAGGACTGGAAGGTCGCCACAAACACCCACAATTACCCCAGCTAAAGCTAGCACCCGCCTAAGGTGGCCTCGCCATTGATTTTATGGTGGGGGGACAAAGCCAAGAATTCTACATTTACATGTACATGACTTTCAGAATCGGTGCCGTCAGCTCTCATTTTGGCGCCGCAGTCACTCATTCTGGCGCCGCAGTCTCTCATTTTAGCGCCACAGGCACTCATTTTAGCGCCCTTGAAGCAAAATTATTGATTTCCATAACGGGTCACAAGGTTGCGTAGGGTGAACAAAGCATTGGCTTGTCCCCCCATAGCTTTTACTGGGGGGGGACATGTCCCCCGTGTCCCTCCGGTGGCGACGCCCCTGGAAGCAATGCAGAGCCAAGTGTCCTGCTCAAGGACACAAACTGTTCCGAGTTGAGTCGAGAATCGAACCCCCGACCTTTCAGTCGTGAGTCCGACGCCCTATCCACGAGGCTGCAACCGAATGCAGATGCTCTCAATACGCCCTAACCACGGGGCTGCAACCGAATGCAGATGCTCTCAATACGCCCTAACCACGGGGCTGCAACCGAATGCAGATGCTCTCAATAGGTAATCGTAAACCAAATAGCCAAGTATTGACTTAAAGGCTTGCAGGAGTTTTTCCCCAACTACAATCGTACTGCTTGGAGTCCGTCTTCGAACTGAGAAATCGACTCTGGCGTTTTGAATAATCCTGCTGTCAAGCTTGAACTTTGCATGACGTGGCCAAATAACTTGAAACTTTAAACCAACTAATTTTTAATTAGCTCGCTCTCGTTCAACTTCATGGAAAGGCAAAAAAGCTCATTTAGCTTTGCGCAATTAGGATATTATAATTTTTAGTGAAATTGCACTTGAAAACAAGCATTTGCTGCTCGCTAGGGCTTGCGCCAATTTCGCATGGGTGGAAAGCAATTCCAATCGAAACGAGAACAACCCGAAAGACGCAATTCCTCAATGCAATCATTCTGCAAAAAAGAGCGACCGAGCGAGGTATGCACCGGGTGCATGGGCCTTTTTTTACCCCGCCCGCCCCCTTCGAATGTTGTCGGCCTGCATGAGCTGCAGTGGCTTGGGCTGTCTTGTAGCGATTTCGGTCGTCACCAAAAAATGAAGCCCCCACCAACAAGCTATAGCTTTAGCATCAAGAAGAAGCAGAGCTGGTGCGCCGCGTGGATTGGCCTGAACAGACGCGCAGACGGACGGAGAACGCAGAGAGAGAGCGTTCGTTCTCTCTGCGCAGTTGGAATTTAGCTAGGCCAATTGGAAACTCCCAGCTTGATTCCAGCATTTCTCATGAGAGGAGAGAAATAAAGAAAAGTCGAATATAGATACACAGCGCCGGGTGCCCATATAATGGGCCAATCTCTCCTACTTATAACACCAGGTCTATGGAGCTTTTTTGCGCCCCCACTCTGTGCGCGCTCGATTTCAAACTTAGCAACCTCCCTTCCTTCATAGTTTGCATTCCCATGCTTTCCATTCCTGCCTGGAAGAAAAGCAAACCAGCTAAATAAGAGGCAATTAGAGCAGCAGAGGGGCTGAGCTGGTTGGCTGCTCCCGGCGCAGCTTGGCTACACCAGGCGCCTTTTTAAAAGGCCGCCCCTTCCTCAGTCTGCTCGGCCACTTGCTGGTAAACCCACTCGCCTTGACGACCGGCCTTGTAGCTTCCCTAGCTAGTGCCCTGTAGGATCCGTGCTTGCAACTTTACCGCACTGGAGACGGCTGCTATTTTTATTTATTAAAATACAGCAGCCGGGCTGCAGATTGTAAGCCATTCTACAGTGTACCAGCGGGACGCTGAGCTCTTCGAACCTGACAACTGCCCGGCCCTGTGGGATCACTGTGAATCTGATCTTTGTGATCACTGTGACACAGCCCATGTGTGATCAATGTGAATCTGATCTTTGTGATCACTGTGACACAGCCCATGTGTAATCAATGTGAATCTGATCTTTGTGATCACTGTGACACAGCCCATGTGTGATCAATGTGAATCTGCTCTTTGTGATCACTGTGACACCGCTCATGTGTGATCAATGTGAATCTGCTCTTTGTGATCACTGTGACACCGCTCATGTGTGATCAATGTGAATCTGCTCTTTGTGATTACGGTGACACAGCCATTTGTGATCAATGTGAATCCGATTTTTGTGATCATAGTGACAGCTCATGTGTGATCAATGTGAATCCGCTCTTTGGGATCACTGTGACAGCCCATGTGTAATCAATGTGAATCTGCTCTTTGTGATCACTGACACCGCTCATGTGTGATCAATGTGAATCTGCTCTTTGTGATCACGGTGACACAGCCATTTGTGATCAATGTGAATCCGATTTTTGTGATCATAGTGACAGCTCATGTGTGATCAATGTGAATCCGCTCTTTGGGATCACTGTGACAGTCCATGTGTGATCAATGTGAATCTGATCTTTGTGATCACGGTGACACAGCCCACGTGTGATCAATGTGAATCCGCTCTTTGTGATCACGGTGACACAACCAATGTGTGATCAATGTGAATCCAATCTTTGTGATCACAGAGACACAGCCCACGTGTGATCAATGAATCCGATCTTTGTGATCACTGTGACACAGCCTGTGTGATCCACTGTCACAGTGCTGTTTGATCCGTGTCACTGTTCTGTGTGACCAATCTGACAGGAGATGTAAAAGAATCGGAGTTACCCTATTAGTCAGTTACTAAAGAATCACCATGAGGACATCAAACTAAAGCAAAATGGCAAACCATTCCCAAATACTTTTAAGTGCCATAACACAGGATTCAAAAACAATAATCTAAACGGACACATATATTTCAGACAGGACAATACGGAAGAGACATTGCTAAGCGGTGAATTGCAGTTTTTCTACTGGATCGCGGCAGCAGCAACAGCAACAGACTAAAGCAACAAAAAAGCGTCAAAAAACTTATCAACTGTTTAAAAAATAGGTTTAGTGCTTATTGCAGTCTACTAGAACGCAAGTCTAGTCAGTAGTGATAATCGAATTGGAACTGCTAAATAGAAGGAATCCGTCGAAAAATGATAAAATCGATTGTGTAAAATAAATCTGTTAAAAATCAAAGCAGTTGAAGACTCATTCAACTAATTAACTATTCGTTAGTGTCGGAAAGTAACGCATTAAAGTTTGCTTGATTAGAACATTAAAATACCAAAATTAATAAATTGAGGGTAATACGAATGACTAGCTAATTATGTCGGATTGCACTGAGTCACTGAATTATTGATTTTTAAAACAACAAAAATACTAGATAATAGAAGAATGATGCGTTCAAAAAATAGAACAATAGCCGCTGTTACACCCTGTACAGGGAACTCGGGAGACATGGGGTGACAGCAGGAAACTTTCTTGTGTTCCAACAAATTTGAAAGAAACTGATGCCATTTTAAAACTCGTGTCAAGTTGTGACGGATTTATTCAGCTTTAAATTGAGTCCAAGTTTCTCAAATTAGTTCTTGTCTCCTGAGTTCCCTGCTCAGCGGGTCAACGCGGAATGGATCCGGAGGTTTCTCCAGTCAAGTAGCAAAATAGCCAACTAAATTGTAGACTCGTTCATTTTCTGGCTATGTTAAACATTTCTTACATAGCGAGATGGCTATGTTAAACATTTCTTACATAGCGAGATGGCTATGTTAAACATTTCTTACATAGCGAGATGGCTATGTTAAACATTTCTTACATAGCGAGATGGCTATGTTAAACATTTCTTACATAGCGAGATGGCTATGTTAAACATTTCTTACATAGCGGGATGGCTATGTTAAACATTTCTTACATAGCGGGATGGCTATGTTAAACATTTCTTACATAGCGAGATGGCTATGTTAAACATTTCTTACATAGCGAGATGGCTATGTTAAACATTTCTTACATAGCGAGATGGCTATGTTAAACATTTCTTACATAGCGGGATGGCTATGTTAAACCTGAGTTCGATATTGTGCTACTTGACTGGAGTTAACTTATAGAACCGATCAGTTGACACCTCTGTTATCTGGGCCTAGTTAATTATACAATCAAGACAAATAATTATTCGTTGTTAAATATTGAACAATTAGCTAAACTGTTAAGAGAACGCAGACACTGCACAATAGTCAAATTATCATTGTCTAAAAATTCACAATTTTACTGCATAAAAATTCCGTTTATTAAAATCAAGAACCACGCGCACACTACTTGCCTAGTGAAATGTTTACAATTCAACTTCAACATGATATTTTTGCAACAAAAACCAGCTGTAATACCTTTGCAAAAAACTTCTTTTTGTTCAATCTCTTCTGTCAGGTGCCTCACGCACTGATTTATTCTGTCATCTCACTGCGACAGCGTTTTCAGCACATTGTGCACCTCCTCGGCTATGGCGGACACCACAAACTCGAATTGATCCTGGAATGCATTGAAACATAACAAGGAGCTACAGTCAGGTGTCAGAGCTACAGTCAGGAGTCAGCTACAGTCAGGTGTCAGCTACAGTCAGGTGTCAGAGCTACAGTCAGGTGTCAGAGCTACAGTCAGGAGTCAGCTACAGTCAGGTGTCAGCTACAGTCAGGTGTCAGAGCTACAGTCAGGTGTCAGAGCTACAGTCAGGTGTCAGAGCTACAGTCAGTCAGGTGTCAGAGCTACAGTCAGGTGTCAGAGCTACAGTCAGGTGTCAGAGCTACAGTCAGGTGTCAGAGCTACAGTCAGGTGTCAGAGCTACAGTCAGGTGTCAGAGCTACAGTCAGTCAGGTGTCAGAGCTACAGTCAGGTGTCAGAGCTACAGTCAGGTGTCAGAGCTACAGTCAGGTGTCAGAGCTACAGTCAGGTGTCAGAGCTACAGTCAGGTGTCAGAGCTACAGTCAGGTGTCAGAGCTACAGTCAGGTGTCAGAGCTACAGTCAGGTGTCAGAGCTACAGTCAGTCAGGTGTCAGAGCTACAGTCAGTCAGGTGTCAGAGCTACAGTCAGGTGTCAGAGCTACAGTCAGGTGTCAGAGCTACAGTCAGGTGTCAGAGCTACAGTCAGTCAGGTGTCAGAGCTACAGTCAGGTGTCAGAGCTACAGTCAGGTGTCAGAGCTACAGTCAGTCAGGTGTCAGAGCTACAGTCAGGTGTCAGAGCTACAGTCAGGTGTCAGAGCTACAGTCAGGTGTCAGAGCTACAGTCAGGTGTCAGAGCTACAGTCAGGTGTCAGAGCTACAGTCAGGTGTCAGAGCTACAGTCAGGTGTCAGAGCTACAGTCAGGTGTCAGAGCTACAGTCAGGTGTCAGAGCTACAGTCAGGTGTCAGAGCTACAGTCAGGTGTCAGAGCTACAGTCAGGTGTCAGAGCTACAGTCAGGTGTCAGAGCTACAGTCAGGTGTCAGAGCTACAGTCAGGTGTCAGAGCTACAGTCAGGTGTCAGAGCTACAGTCAGGTGTCAGAGCTACAGTCAGGTGTCAGAGCTACAGTCAGGTGTCAGAGCTACAGTCAGGTGTCAGAGCTACAGTCAGGTGTGAGAGCTCACCCGAGTCTTGACCAGTCCCGCCCGCTGGTCCCGCAGGTGCTCCAGGCTGGCGGCCAGGTCGATCTCCTTGACGCCTTTGGCGATGCGGCCGAGTGCCAGGTCCAGCAGGCAGTAGGTGCCGGACCGGCCGCAGCCGTCGCTACAGTGAACCACTAGCGGGGTGGCCCGGCCCTTGTAGGACTTGTTCACCTTGCTGGCAAAGCCATTCGGGATAATGGGAAATAGAAATTTTCAAATCCTTTGTAACATAGAAAACCATTTGAAAAAAGTAGAGAGCAATGGGAACTTGGAAATCATAGAAAATAATAAATATTTAATAACAAACATAGCATCGAACTCAAACTTAAATTATCAAACCATCAAACTGGGATTAATAAATCATGGCACTCGAATAATTATATCCACAAAATTGGATAATCATCTTTCTTACCAAGATTTGATAATCATATCATCAAAGCATATCATCACACTTGGAGTATCATAACATCACACTTATACAGTTAGACAGTTGTATCATCACACTTAGATAATCATGTCATCACACTTGGATAATCATATCATCACACTTGGATAATCATATCATCACACTTAAATAATCATATCATCACACTTGGATAATCATATCATCACACTTAAATAATCATATCATCACACTTGGATAATCATATCATCACACTTGGATAGTCATATCATCACACTTGGATAATCATATCATCACACTTAAATAATCATATCATCACACTTGGATAATCATATCATCACACTTGGATAGTCATATCATCACACTTGGATAATCATATCATCACACTTAAATAATCATATCATCACGCTTCGATAATCATATCATCAAGCTTGGATAATCATACCATCACACTTGGATAATCATATCATCACACTTGGATAATCATACCATCACACTTAGATAATCATGTCATCACACTTCGATAATCATATCATCAAGCTTGGATAATCATACCATCACACTTGGATAATCATATCATCACAGTTAAATAATCATGTCATCACACTTGAATAATCATGTCATCACACTTGGATAATCATGTCATCACACTTGAACAATCACATCATCACGCTTGGACACTCAAACAAGTCTCTCACCGCCGGAAGTCCAGCAAAGCCTTGGCGCTGCTCGGCAGGCCGGCCTCCTCCCAGGCCAGGAAGTGGAACATGGTCACGGTGCGGGCCTCTCCGGTGCCGACATTCTTCAGGTAGAAATTGCGAACAATGAAATCTTCGAACCAGACGTGCTCGGACACCAGATGGACCTGCAGCAGGTTGAGTGACAGATTTTGTTTATTGCAAGCCTGTGACAAGGGACTGCTGAATAGAAGACTGTACATCAATAGATGGGAATGGTGAATCACTTTCAATGAATGGTGAATCACTATCAATGAATGGTGAATCACTATCAATGAATGGTGAATCACTATCAATGAATGGTGAATCACTATCAATGAATGGTGAATCACTATCAGTGAATGTTGAAGCAATGTCAGTGAGTGATGAATCACTATCAGTGAATGGTGAATCACTATCAATGAATGGTGAACCACTATCATTGAATGGTGAATCACTATCAATGAATGGTGAATCACTATCAATGAATGGTGAATCACTATCAGTGAATGGTGAATCACTATCAGTGAATGATGATTCACTATCAATGAATGGTGAATCACTATCAATGAATGGTGAATCACTAGGAATGAATGGTGAACCACTATCAGTGAATGGTGAATCACTATCAATGAATGGTGAATCACTATCAATGAATGGTGAACCACTTTCAATGAATGGTGAATCACTATCAGTGAATGGTGAATCACTATCAGTGAATGGTGAATCACTATCAATGAATGGTGAACCACTTTCAATGAATGGTGAATCACTATCAGTGAATGGTGAACGCATGTCCGTGAACAGCCCAGCAGCATCACAGTCACCTCACCTCGAACATTTTGAACAGCCGGGACCCCTCGGCAGGCCAGTACATGGCGCACAGGTCGCCGTCACAGTCAGCCCCGCCCAGACCGGTGAGGTTAACAATGGCCACAGAGCCGCATTCCCACACCATCTGCCAGAAATCTGGCGCAGTGGACTCCATGGGGCCCTGGGTGAGAATGTAGGCCTTGGTTTTGGGGTCCGAGTCGTAGATATAGCTGGCGTTGATGTAGTCACCGCCTGAGGCGCTGTGCTCCGGGTTCAGCTTCACTCGCGAGTGATCGTCTGAATGGAGGGGATTCAAGCGATTGCGTAATCACATGAGCGGAACGCGTGACAGAGCCTGAAGCCTGAAGGCCTAAAATAGAAGTCCTGAAGACCCAGATGGGAGCCTTAAAAGACCCCTTTCGAGCCAGCCCTGAACACCCCAGACTGATGCCAGCCCTGAACACCCCAGACTGAAGCCAGCCCTGAACACCCCAGACTGATGCCAGCCCTGAACACCCAGACTGATGCCAGCCCTGAACACCCCAGACTGAAGCCAGCCCTGAACACCCAGACTGATGCCAGCCCTGAACACCCAGACTGATGCCAGCCCTGAACACCCCAGACTGATGCCAGCCCTGAACACCCAGACTGATGCCAGCCCTGAACACCCCAGACTGAAGCCAGCCCTGAACACCCCAGACTGATGCCAGCCCTGAACGCCCCAGACTGAAGCCATCTCTCTAAGTACGAGCTATTCATACTGTAGCACTGAAGGATCACATTGAAACCATGAGGGATCATACTAGAAGCTTGAATCCTGAGCATCCCAGACACAATTCGACTCACAGGGCAGCAGGTCCTGGTATCGATTCTTAGCCGCATTCTCGGGAGTAGCGCCAACGGCAGAAGACCTCTGCTCAGCCTCGTAGGAGCACAGGTCGGCCCACTCCTGCTCAAGTTTCTCCTTGTTATTGAGGTAGTTTTCCATGTAGTTCTGGTAATTTCAAATTTTGCTCAAGCGGTGAATAAACAATGGAACTTTCAACACTTGAAGCTATATATAAAAATGTAACCAACAGACTACTTACTAGAATCAGGTGGCCAGTAGTAATGTCCATGTCTGTAGTTATCGGATCGTCGCTCCTGTTAGTTTTTTATATATTAAAATCAAATATAATTAAATGATTGTCAGTTTAATTAACAAAATTACAAATTTCACGAATCTATTGAGAAATCATTGATTGAAAATCATCAAAGAAATTTGTTATTGCCGACAAATAAAACCAAACATATTGTTTTGTAATTATGTCTGATCATAAAAATGATAGAAAAACCAATTACCTGACAGGCTGTAATTATAATTTAGCTAACAGTCTATAATTGGACCAGATTTACCTAGGCTGGATTATTATTTTGCCAACATTGGCTGGCGCTATGACGTGTCCGAAGTTGAGAGCCTGCTGCTGATGACTAGGGCTGTAGGCGGTATTGACAGATTTTTCATTACTAATATAATTAATTGAAGGAGGGCTCTGCCCATTCCGCTGACTTCTGAGCACAAACAAGCGAGCCGATACTCGCTCACACAGGGTGTACAGCGGTCTTTCTTATCGGCAGACATGTACACTCTGCATCTCGCACGACAAGCTCCATAGGCCAGTTTCCAATGCACACAGGCCCGGGCATCTTTATAAGTTCGAAACTCACCAGGAGCCTGTGGGGCTGTTCGGCGACCCTCCGGCTGTCTTCTTCGCCGCTGCAGCCGCCGCGGCCAGTCGGGTCGACACGGGCTCGACGCCACCTCCGGACGCTTTCTCCGACATCCGCTGCCGGCACAGCTCCTTGTAGTCGCTGCTGTCCAACGCTCCAGTCGACGAGGTCATTTCGCGTAGTTTTCGTTTCGACGAACGAAATCTTTGCACAATGAACAGGGCGAACAGAGCCAGGATCATCGCCAAGACAACCGCACACACCAGGAGGGTGCTGGTCACCCGCGTCTGCTGGCTCCAGCTGGAGCTCAGCTCGGACACTGCCGCCGGGTTGCGCTGGAAAAATCAGTGAACAAATCGAAATTTATGGACTGTACTACTGACAAGTAGAGGTTACTGACTGACTGACTGACTGACTGACTGACTGACTGACTGACTGACTGACTGACTGACTGACTGACTGACTGACTGACTGACTGACTGACTGACTGACTGACTGACTGACTGACTGACTGACTGACTGACTGACTGACTGACTGACTGACTGACTGACTGACTGACTGACTGACTGACTGACTGACTGACTGACTGACTGACTGACTGACTGACTGACTGACTGACTGACTGACTGACTGACTGACTGACTGACTGACTGACTGACTGACTGACTGACTGACTGACTGACTGACTGACTGACTGACTGACTGACTGACTGACTGACTGACTGACTGACTGACTGACTGACTGACTGACTGACTGACTGACTGACTGACTGACTGACTGACTGACTGACTGACTGACTGACTGACTGACTGACTGACTGACTGACTGACTGACTGACTGACTGACTGACTGACTGACTGACTGACTGACTGACTGACTGACTGACTGACTGACTGACTGACTGACTGACTGACTGACTGACTGACTGACTGACTGACTGACTGACTGACTGACTGACTGACTGACTGACTGACTGACTGACTGACTGACTGACTGACTGACTGACTGACTGACTGACTGACTGACTGACTGACTGACTGACTGACTGACTGACTGACTGACTGACTGACTGACTGACTGACTAAATAACTAAATAACAAGCTAACTAACTAACTAACTAACTAACTAACTAACTAACTAACTAACTAACTAACTAACTAACTAACTAACTAACTAACTAACTAACTAACTAACTAACTAACTAACTATCTAACTAACTAACTAACAATCTAACTATCTAACTAACTAACTAACTAACTAACTAACTGACTGACTAACTAACTAACTTACTAACTATCTAACTAACTAACCTGGCAGAACCCATGAATATCCTGCCACATTGCTGAGAAGCTCACCTGACGGCCGAAGTCGTATTTTGTCCAGCTGAAAGTCTCACCGGAATCAGTTTTCAAAACGTAATTCAGTTTATCTGCGGGAAGGCAATTTTTTGTTTCTCTGAGATGATACAAATAGCACTTCACATATTGATGCAGATTACAGCTGTTTTGTCTTTTATTTACTGTCTCATCTCTGACCTCACTCTCACTGTCTCATCTCTGACCTCACTCTCACTGTCTCATCTTTAACCTCACTCTCACTGTCTCATCTTTAACCTCACTCTCACTGTCTCATCTCTGACCTCACTCTCACTGTCTCATCTTTAACCTCACTCTCACTGTCTCATCTCTGACCTTACTCTCACTGTCTCATCTCTGACCTCACTCTCACTGTCTCATCTTTGACCTCACTCTCACTGTCTCATCTCTGACCTCACTCTCACTGTCTCATCTCTGACCTCACTCTCACTGTCTCATCTCTGACCTCACTCTCACTGTCTCATCTCTGACCTCACTCTCACTGTCTCATCTCTGACCTCACTCTCACTGTCTCATCTCTGACCTCACTCTCACTGTCTCATCTCTGACCTCACTCTCACTGTCTCATCTCTGACCTCACTCTCACTGTCTCATCTCTGACCTCACTCTCACTGTCTTATCTCTGACCTCACTCTCACTGTCTCATCTCTGACCTCACTCTCACTGTCTCATCTCTGGCCTCACTCTCACTGTCTCATCTCTGACCTCACTCTCACTGTCTCATCTCTGACCTCACTCTCACTGTCTCATCTCTGGCCTCACTCTCACTGTCTCATCTCTGACCTCACTCTCACTGTCTCATCTCTGACCTCACTCTCACTGTCTCATCTCTGACCTCACTCTCACTGTCTCATCTCTGACCTCACTCTCACTGTCTCATCTCTGGCCTCACTCTCACTGTGTTCTGGAGCTGCCACTGTCTC
Organism: Macrostomum lignano; assembly: GCA_002269645.1. Lineage (NCBI taxonomy): Eukaryota > Metazoa > Platyhelminthes > Macrostomidae > Macrostomum > Macrostomum lignano. Next base: position 40,944 of record NIVC01001317.1, on the reverse strand, counting down.
GTGGTATTTAGAAATACCACTCATTTAGAAATGCCACGAGACAGTGGCAGCTCCAGAACACACTGTCTCATCTCTGATCTCTTTCGTTATCTCATCTCTGATTTATCTCTTCTGTCTCTCTTTTTCCCTCTCTAATTTCTGGTTCACAATTATGCAGCCCTTCTTAGAACCTGTCTCTCTACTTTGTTTATTTTAACTTTCCTCTAAATCCCAGAAAACTGCAGTATTTGCACCCAACTATAACTACAATTGAATTGTCTCCGTGGCAGAATTTTTTTCTAAAAAGTCTACAAAAAGGTGCAACTAACCCATTTCCACACAGAGTAAGCAAACGAAGGATAAGATATGAATTTGCATCACAAGAAATGAAAATTAATGAAAATGCATAGGCCTCAGAGAACAAATTCAATACCCAGATATTGCTCGACGTCAGAGCGTGCAGCCGAGTCAGTCAGCCTGAACAGTACCTCGTTTCTGCTGCCATCGATGCTGCAATTAATTAAAGATTTTTTGTCGTTGCACAGAAAAGTACATCTCACATCTAAGAGGAACAGAGGATAAAAATTATTCTTACCTAAAATTTTCGTCTAGAAGGCGTTTACCGAATACTTTATTGAACTCGGCTATGAACTGCTGGATCTGAGCTGGCTGCACATGCCTGCGAGACGGGGCGAGGGAGATGTCTGTGAGATTTGATTCGCATCGGCTGAGGCATAGGTGAAATAGGGTGAGATTGAGAGAGATAGGGTGAGATTGAGTGAGACTAAGGTGAGATTTAGTGAGATAGGGTGAGATTTAGTGAGACTAAGATGGGATTTAGTGAGATAGGGTGAGATTGAGTGAAATAGGGTGAGATTTGGTGAGATAGGGTGAGACTAAGGGTGAGATTTAGTGAGATACGGTGAGATTTAGTAAGATAAGGTGGGATTGAGTGCAATAGGGTGCGATTTAGTGAGATGAGGGTGCGATTTAGTGAGACTAGGGTGAGATTGAGTGAGAGAGGGTGAGATTTAGTGAAATAGTGACAGTGAGACTGGGGGAGACTGGTTGAGACAGTGAGATTTGACGAGATTTTATGAGACTGGGTTAGCATGGGTGAGACAGGGTGAGGCTGAGCACTCTCCCATCAAACTATTGAATGACTCACTCAGGCCGGCTAAACTGAATCCGCAGGAAGCGGCCATCAACAAGCCGGTCAGATTCGGCGAGCCTCTTACTTAGCCGGTCGCCAATCATCGCAGAGTCCTTTGATCTTGCCGCCAGATAAGAAGCGGCCGCACTATGGTCAGCCACAGAGCCGGTTGGCTTGTCGTGAAGGACGGCTCGAATGGCATCAGCCAGGGTGGAGCTCGGGGGCTGGCCTGAAGCGGGAAAGACCACGCAGTTCTGGAGCAGGCTTTATTGTTTAGCTGCTATCCCTGAAGCTTAGCTGCTATCCCTGAAGCTTAGCTGCTATCCCTGAAGCTTAGCTGCTATCCCTGAAGCTTAGCTGCTATCCCTGAAGCTTAGCTGCTATCCCTGAAGCTTAGCTGCTATCCCTGAAGCTTAGCAGCTATCCCTGAAGCTTAACTGCTGTCCCTGAAGCTTAGCTGCTATCCCTGAAGCTTAACTGCTATCTCCGAAGCATGACTCCAATCCCTGATACATCACTCCAATCCCTGAAGCATCACTCCAATCTCTGAAGCATCACTCCAATCTCTGATGCATCACTCCAATCTCTGATGCATCACTCCAATCCCTGAAGCATCACTCCAATCCCTGAAGCATCACTCCAATCCCTGAAGCATCACTCCAATCCCTGAAGCATCACTCCAATCCCTGAAGCATCACTCCAATCCCTGAAGCATCACTCCAATCCCTGAAGCATCACTCCAATCCCTGAAGCATCACTCCAATCTCTGAAGCATCACTCCAATCTCTGATGCATCACTCCAATCTCTGAAGCATCACTCCAATCTCTGATGCATCACTCCAATCCCTGAAGCATGATTCCAATCCCTGAAGCATCACTCCAATTCCTGAAGCATCAATCTAATCCCTGAAGCATCACTCCAATCCCTGAAGCATCAATCTAATCTCTGATGCATCACTCCAATCCCTGAAGCAGCACTCCAATCCCTGAAGCATCACTCCAATCCCTGAAGCATCACTCCAATCCCTGAAGCATCAATCTAATCTCTGATGCATCACTCCAATCCCTAAAGCATCAATCTAATCTCTGATGCATCACTCCAATCCCTGAAGCATCAATCTAATCTCTGATGCATCACTCCAATCCCTGAAGCATCACTCCAATCCCTGAAGCATCAATCTAATCTCTGATGCATCACTCCAATCCCTGAAGCATCAATCTAATCTCTGATGCATCACTCCAATCCCTGAAGCATCACTCCAATCCCTGAAGCATCAATCTAATCTCTGATGCATCACTCCAATCCCTGAAGCATCACTCCAATCCCTGAAGCATCAATCTAATCTCTGATGCATCACTCCAATCCCTGAAGCATCACTCCAATCCCTGAAGCATCACTCCAATCCCTGAAGCAGCACTCCAATCTCTGATGCATCACTCCAATCCCTGAAGCATCACTCCAATCCCTGAAGCAGCACTCCAATCCCTGAAGCATCACTCCAATCCCTGAAGCATCACACCAATCCCTGAAGCATCACTCCAATCCCTGAAGCATCACTCCAATCCCTGAAGCAGCACTCCAATCCCTGAAGCATCACTCCAATCCCTGAAGCATACTTCCAATCCCTGAAGCATCACTCCAATCCCTGATCCAGCCCTACTATCCACAAATCGTCACTCCAAGCAGCAGCAGGTGACAAATTTTACTTCTAGAAGCAGACGCAGCAGTGAAAAGCAGTCACATGACAGAATATAAAAGGACACAGAAAAAATCAGCGCATCCGCTAGCAGAAAGGCTGCCAGAAGGTGAAAATAAAATTTTTCAAAGGCTCCTGAAGGCTTAAGCTTAAACTATATATTAGAAATACCTACAATGTGATTAAAAATTTCCCGTCAACAAGGAAAAGCCAAAATAAAATCAAGGGGGGGCAAACGGCAACTTAAACCGAGGGACTCTGTGACATCCGCCAGCTTTTCGTTTTTCGAGGAGGCTCTTCCCCCTCCTTTTCGTTCTGGCCTGGCGTGGAAGCGGCTAGCTTCCTCGTCTTGGTCTGCTGGTGGGGGACGGATCCCCCCTGCTGCTTTTTTGCGGGGCAGGTGGCTGCTAAGTAGTTGGCTGCTGGCTAAGCGCCAACTACCCATCGACAGCCCTTAGTTGCAACTGGTACCACACGGGTTCTCGAGGGCCGCTCTTGTGGGGGAGGGCTCGGGCGTCGGCTGTCAACTCGACCTGGCGCCTGTGTCCCAAGCCCGCAGCCGGCCTCCCGCCCCCTGATCTTGCAGAGTGTGGACCGGGGGCCTGCCGGAGCCTCGCCTGGGAGCAATCCTGGGATAAGACGGCAACCCAAAGCTTCTCTGCTGTTTACCGTGGCAGAGGGTAGCTCCACGGAGCTGGCTGGGGGTATATCCAGTCCCCGAGCGGTTACCCCCCTCTTTTCTACATTTCAGTTTTTCCATTTCAGCCTACTCTGCATGGATAAATCAAAACCACCTGACACGGCTCGGGAGCCGTCAATTCCCGCGGCCGGGGGTCCGTCAATCCCCCAACCCTCCAACATGGAGGTTGATTCTGCCGCGAATCCCGCGGAAACCCCCACACCTCGCTCAGGTGCGTCCACCTCTACCCCCGCTACAGGGGCGTCTCAAAATGACGGCTTCCAGGTCGTCAACCGTCGCAGGCGCGATGATAAAACCTCGGCTGGCTCTGAGCGGAAAAGGCAGCAGCCAGACGAGCGTACCGACCCCTCGCTGGACCCCAAGAGGCCAAAGGAGGCCAATGCTGGCACGTACGCCAAAGTGGCGACGGAGCCGAAATTTAAAATCTGCGTGCGCGCGGCTAGCGGTACGCTGACCACCGCCCAGATGGAAGCATCAATCGGCATGATTGATGACTTCCTCTGGGAAAACGACGCCCTCGACATCAAAGTCGAGGCGATTCGAAACGCCAACGGCAGCGTCATCCTCGCCTTCAAGGACGAAGCCCAGCTCGAGCTCGCGCTGGCTAACCTGGTGTCCATCTCCTGGGACACCTGCACGACCGCCCTCCCGCCTTTGGTCGTTGAGCGTGCCCGACCACCGCCGCCCTGCAGGCGCTACCGAGCCTTCTACTCCGGCTCGAGAAGCATCGAGGAGATCCGCGCCCGGCTCCTCAGTAAAAACCCCGACCTACCTCAGGACGGTATCCGGGCCTTCAAGGAGGTTCCGGCAAAAGGCGCTCCCGGCAAGACCCTGTACATGGGTTTCTCCGCGGAGTGGGAAGACGCCCTCAAGAAGGACGATTTTGCCGCCTACATCGGAGCGTGGAAGATCGTCTTCCACCTGCTGCTCAGGCGTCGTCCAGCCGGCGATCGGCGCCGAGGTGAGTCCGTGAGCTCGGATAGCTCTGGGAACGAGTAATGCCGTTCCCAACCCCGTGCCAAACTAGGAGCGGGGCGCTGAGGGCGAACCTTAACGGCCAGCCCAATGATGACACTGCCACCAGCAACCAAATAAATAATCCGCCGCCGGCGAACCAACCTGTTAACCTGCACATTATTCAGATCAACCTGCACCACGCCCTTGCAGCATCTAGCAACCTTTCAGGCACCTTTGCCAACAAGGAAGTTGACATCTACCTTATTCAGGAACCGTATACCCGCAAGGGGAAGCCGACCTGCCTGCCGCCAGGCTATCAGGTTCTGTACCTCTGCGCGAACGACACCCCCAGAGCTATCGCCCTCGTCAAAAACGACCTCCCGGCCACTATTATGCCAATGTTTTGCTCTAAAGACATGTGTACTTTCTCAGTCTTTGACTTGACCTTCGTTTCCGCTTACCTGGACATTCAGGAGGACGTCCCTCCCCCCTCCTGCAGGAGCTGGCGGACTTCTGTAATCTCCAGGATCGGAAGCTTATCGTTAGCTGCGATGCTAACGCCCACAACACTGCCTGGTCTAGTAGCGATACTAACAGGCGCGGTGACTTACTAATTGATTTCATTAACTCCTCCTCGTTACACATTTGCAACAGAGGCAGCAAACCCACATTTATTGTCTCTAATCGGCGTGAGGTTATCGACCTCACTCTCGTCTCCAACAACGCCCTCAATCAGGTCCACAGCTGGCTGGTTAGGGATGACCTCCCATCGCTTTCCGACCACTCGTACATTCAGTACAGCATCAGCTCCGTCGGAGCCCGTCATGAGAACCGGGACCGCCTTAATTTGAAAAAGGCCGACTGGACAGGTTTTCGAAGAGACCTGCTAAAACTCCTGACCGAAGCCAACTTACCGGACTCCAGCGAGGATCTCCCTGGCATTGAGCATCGGTGCAACTCCCTCGTTGAGATCCTAAACACCGCCATACGCGCTAACGCCCCTAAGCTGTTTTGCAGGAAGAAATACTCTCCTTGGTGGAGTCAAGAGCTCACTCGCATGAAGAAAAACACCCGCCGACTGCAACGCCTCGCAAACGGCTCGAATACCCCAGAGGATTGGGAGAACTACCACTCTGCTCTGAGGATGTACAAAAGTGCTATCCGAAGGGCTAAGAAGACCACCTGGAAAGCCTACTGCGCCGGCCTGGAAGGGCAACACCCCACAGCCCGGCTGGTCAGGACTCTCAGGCACGACACGCTAGCTCAGTGTAACTCCCTTCTGCACCTGGATGGTAACTACACTACCAGTGCCGAAGGTTCGCTAAATCTTCTTTTCTCCACCTGCTTTCCGCAGGTTGACGAACCGGAGTACGTGGTCGATGACCACAGGCCTTGTGATCACAAGCTTTTCCAGCAGTGCGCCACCCCCCAGCTACTCCAGCTGGCAGCAAATTCTTTTAAACCGTATAAATCGTCTGGCCCTGACAATATCGCCCCCTGTATCCTGCAGGAGGCGCTAAAGCTGCAAAACTTTGCTGATTCTTTCTCTAAATTGCTTGTTGACTGTTATACCACAGGTTACATTCCCACAATCTGGAGAATGTCCAGAGTCGTGTTCATCCCGAAACCTGCTAAGGGTGACTACACCAACGTGAAATCCTTCCGGCCCATCAGCCTCACTTCCTTTTGTGTTAAGCTGATGGAGAGGCTCATCCTGTGGAGGCTTCGAGAGTGCGACCTGCGCTCCGACCCTGTCAGTAAGTACCAGTACGCCTTCCAGCCTGGGAGGACGACTGAGCATGCTCTCCACGCCATTACCTCCAAAATTGAGAGTGCCATCCTTAGCAAACAACTCGCTTGCGGGTTGTTCGTTGACTTCGAAGGAGCATTTGACAATGTCCTCTTCCGCTCCTTCAGAAATTCTCTTTCCCGCAGGAATGTAAGACACAGCATTGTTCGCTGGATTTATTTTATGATCCGCAAAAGGTTTGTGACATCCACACTTATGGGCGTTACCCTCACCCGGGCGGTGATGAAAGGCGGCCCGCAAGGTGGCGTGCTAACTCCACTTCTCTGGAATCTCGTCATGGACGAACTTCTAACCGCTGACATTCCCAGCAGTATCACCAGGGCGGGCTACGCCGATGACGTTGCCGCGGTCGTCAGCGGACCCGACCCCGCCACTCTGCGCAACCTGATGCAGCAATTCGCCGACAAGGCGGCCGACTGGGCTACACAGCATGGCCTAAAAATCAGCGTCACTAAGACTGTCGCTGTCGTTTTCACCAAGCGCCGTAAGTGGGAGATGAAAAACCTCACTGTCTATGGCAGAAACATCCCCTTCAAGAAGGAGGTCAAATACCTCGGTGTGACGCTAACGCATGACCTGCGCTGGACGAAGCACCTTGATAACGTCATCGGTCGGGCAAAACGCTGCTTTGCCCAGCTGCGCAGAGCCATCGGGCCGACTTGGGGCCTCTCGCCTAGAACGGTCCGTTGGATTTATACCGGCATCATCCGGCCCAGTATCACATACGCGAGTCTCATCTGGACTAGCGTGCTGGAGCAGAAGGCCGCCCGTCAGCGGCTGTACCAGCTTCAGGGCAGCATTTGCCGTGCCATCACAGGTGCGTACCCGTCCACCCCTTACGAGGGGCTGAACACTATCCTTAACCTACCTCCGCTTCACCTATTTATTAGGGCGGAGGCTATGAAGTCTGCCTCCCGGCTTATCAGAGATAAAACGTTAAATAACGCGCCCTCTGGCTTTATGCCAATGAAAACATTAATCCCGCATATGGACTTTGTCCGCCGCGACCTTAACAACATCCACATGGACCTGGGCAATGTGGATAGTCGACCTCCCGCCCTCAACATCAGGAGGGGCTTCAAGACCGCCATCCCTGGCCGAGACAACATTCCGCTGGATGTCGGTGTGAACCGGCGCAGCCAGGGCATTCACTGCTTCACCGACGGCTCGCTGTTCAACGGCCGCGCTGGAGCGGGTATTGCCATTTTCCACGAGGGTAAGATGCTTCTCCAGGAAAGTCTGCACCTCGGTGAGAACACCTCAGTTTTCCAAGCTGAAATTTGCGCCATTGAGCAGTGTGCCCAGCAACTGTTTCAGGCGAACATTAATAATTTTGACATTAATTTCTACACTGATAGCCAAGCTGCTATTAAGGCCTTAACCACTGAGAATATCTCCGCTGCTACAGTATCTCAATGCCACCGCAGTGTGCAATCTCTCTCAGTCCTTAACAGGATTAGAATTATCTGGACACCTGGTCACAGCAACATCCTGGGCAACGAGCTCGCGGACTCTCTCGCCAAGGAGGGCAGCAACCCAGACGGCAACCACCGTCTGATGAGGCTACCCACCCCCAGGTCGCAAGTCACCCGCCATATCAACAGGTGGCTCCATCAGCAGCACCAGCTCCACTGGAACAGCTGCACCGAGTACAGGCAGAGCCGCTCTGCCATGCCTAACCTGAACAGGAAAGTCTCTGATTATCTGATTTCGCTTAACAGAACCGACCTCAGGGAGATGTGCATGGTCCTAACCGGCCACGGATTCTTCCAGAGACATATATCGTTGCAAACCGGTTGCCCTCCCACCTGTCCCTTCTGTGGCATAGGAGAGGAGACCGCGGAGCATCACGTCACCTTCTGCCCTTACTTCAACAAGGCGCGGCACAAATACCTCGGCCACCCCCAGCGGATGGACGAGCTGACCACCGCGGACAATATCCGAGACCTCCGCGCCTTCGTCCGGGACTCCGGCCGGATGAGGGTCGCCGATGCCTCCACTGCGGACCTGCCGACTACTGGCGGGGACTGGGCGCACCCCCAAGGCTAATCCTTGTGCTCTTTTACCTTGGGGTTGCGATAGGGGCCTCGCGGCCTATTCGCGGCGCCTGCGCCCCCCCGTCAGTAGTAAGTAAGTAAGTAAGTAAAATAAAATCAAGCAAGCGCCATTAAATGAACAGTTAAAAGCAATGGCTGCTTTTGTAAGGGATTAAAAAACAACCAGCCTTTCAGTTCGGCTTTTTTAACGCTAAGCGTAAGCCAAAGCTGCGGAAACATTGATGAGTGAATGCAAAAAATCTGCTTTAAAAATCTGCTAAAAAATTGCTAATGGGCCAAGAGACTGACGGATTGACGGGAAATCTGAGGCACGCGCGATACAGGTATTTCTAAGGAGTCAGGAAGTGCGACAGCGTGGTTAGAGGCTGGGAGAGAGATCGGATTCTGGGCAAGGGGCGAAGAGGAAACGAGAGGAGAGAGAAGAAAATATATAGTAGAGGAGAGAAATAGAGGCGAAAGAGGAGAGAGAAAGAGAGGGGAGAGGAGAGGAGAGGGGGGAGAGACCGAAAGAGGGGAGAAAGAAAATATTCTAGACAAGGAAGGGCACATGCAGGACAGAAGATTGCCACAAGCCAATGACCAATAAAACATGAAGGACCAGAGCAATCCAGAACCACCTAAAATAGACCGAGCAATCACGAGGTCAGCAGACCGTCAGCTCATTTCAATCTCTGATATTGCCTGCCGGCTCTTCAAACTCCTATCGGGGCTACAGCGCATTTCTTCTCGTAATGAAAAAATTCTTTTTTAGAAAAAAATTATTGGATCTTGTCTACTTTCTCAAAAAGAGTGAGCGGTTGGCGTGCAAAAGGACCAAGCAGCAAACGTGGATGAAATTTCGATATTCAAAAAGAGGAGATGCATTGGAGCGGCACAGACAGACAGACAGAGAGACAGAGAGACAGACAGACAGACAGAGACACTAAGACAAACAGACAGACAGACAGACAGACAGACAGACAGACAGACAGACAGACAGACAGACAGACAGACAGACACTAAGACAGACAGAAAGACAGACAGACAGACAGACAGACAGACAGACAGACAGACAGACAGACACTAAGACAGACAGACAGACAGACAGACAGACAGACACACGGACGGACAGATAGACGGACAGACAGACAGACAGACAGACAGACAAACAGACAGACAGACAGACAGACAGACAGACAGACAGACAGACAGACAGACAGACAGACAGACAGACAGACACTAAGACAGACAGACAGACAGACAGACAGACAGACAGACAGACAGACAGACAGACAGACAGACAGACAGACAGACAGACGGACAGACAGACGGACAGACAGACAGACAGACAGACAGACAGACAAACAGACAGACAGACAGACACACGGACAGACACACAGACAGACAGACAGACAGACAGACAGACAGACAGACAGACAGACAGACAGACAGACAGACAGACAGACAGACAGACAGACAGACAGACAGACAGACAGACACACGGACGGACAGACAGACGGACAGACAGACAGACAAACAGACTCAAAGCTGTCTTTCAAGAAGCAGATCGGCCCTCCTGAAGGCCAGCTGAGCTGTTTAAATTACGAGTGCAAGAAGCATCCTCACAGCTACAGGAAGCCAACAAGGGTTTGCACTCAAAAAGCGAGATCGCAAAAGAAAAATCCGGAAACATTCAACGCACAGACTTGGGCTGAGAGCTGCAGAGATGCTGGTAGCGCTGAAAAGCTTCCTGTTTGCGGAAAAGAATGGGGGAGAGACGGGACAGTGGAGCTCGGGGCAAGCGGGGGCGAAGAGAGGGAGAGAGAGGGAGCAGTGCGGAGGCGGGAAAGATGCACTTTTATTTGGATATAATAGAGAAAGGTAAACAGGCTGTTTATAGCTGTCGCTGGCACTTGGCAAGCAGTGAGTAGACTCGATTATTTGCTCACTTAGCCAGACAAGTGGGCTCTCTGATGCGTTAGTTAAGCAATATTCACAAATCCTAAACCTGAAATCCAGTTCTGACTAAAGCACTGTCTGAAATCAGGATCTTAATCCCAACCCCAGAATCCCAACCCCATAATCCCAACCCCAGAATCCCAACCCCATAATCCCAACCCCAGACTCCCAACCCCAGACTCCCAACCCCAGACTCCCAACCCCAGATTTCCAACCCCAGATTTCCAACCCTAGAATCCCAACCCCAGACTCCCAACCCCAGACTCCCAACCCCAGAATCCCAACCCCAGACTCCCAACCCCAGAATCCCAACCCCAGACTCCCAACCCCAGATTTCCAACCCCAGAATCCCAACCCCAGAATCCCAACCCCAGAATCCCAACCCCAGACTCCCAACCCCAGAATCCCAACCCCAGAATCCCAACCCCAGAATCCCAACCCCAGAATCCCAACCTCATACTCCCAACCCCAGACTCCCAACCCCAGAATCTCAACCCCAGAATCCCAACCTCAGACTCCCAACCCCAGAATCCCAACCCCAGATTTCCAACCCCAGAATCCCAACCCTAGAATCCCAACCCCAGAATCCCAACCCCAGAATCCCAACCCCAGAATCCCAACCCCAGATTTCCAACCCTCGAATCCCAACCCTAGAATCGCAACCTCAGAATCCCAACCCCAGAATCCTAACCTCAGAATCTCAAACGTCTGGAACACATATTTAAGCATAAAACCCACCCCAGGTCAAATCAAAACCCGCCTCAATCGAACGACGAAAAGAAATTTCGGAGGGTTCGTCGACTAAGTTATGAAATGAAGAAACGATTGGCAAGAATTCATCCTCCTGCCCGAGGTTTAATCCCCTGGACAACCCAATGTCAAAAATGAAAGACGTCACAGGCAGCCACCTGGGTGACTCAATGCGTCATACCTCATCTCAGAAAAAAACAATAGGCTACAAAAGCCCTGGCAACGTAAGTGCATGTTGAATGCTTTTGTACCCTATCCTAGAGCTGCTTCTTCTAGTGGAAATCCAACTCAAAGGCCAGGTAGCTGACACACACCTGCCAGGTTGATTACCATGGCTTGTTGGCAAGGGAAATGACTTTATTAGATTATTCAGACCGAATGCAGTGAATGCTGAGAGACGAGAGTGGCACAGCAGGGCAGCGCCGTATTGACCAGAATGTGATGGGAGAGGTCGTTGACGGGCACGTGAAAATGGTTGTTAGAAAGTGTGTTGTCATAGTAACAAGCGCAAATGAACAGGGATAAAAGAATCCTGGTGGCTAGGGCTCATGCAACCATGGCAAGAAGCGAAAATGAACAGGGAAAAAATAATTCTTGCTAGGGCCTTGCTAGGTTGCTAGGGCCCATGTATCCATGGAAACAAGCAAAAATGAACAGATATAAAAATAATCCTAGTTTCTAGGGCCCATATAGCCATGGAAACAAGCGAAAATGAACAAGGAAAAAATCCTGGTTGCCAGGGCCCATGTAACCATTTAAACAAGCAAAAATAAACATGGGATAAAAAGAATCCTGGTTGCTAAGGCCATTGTATCCATGGAAACAAGCGCAAATGAACATATGATAGCTAGAACCCCGGTTGCTAGGGCCTACGTTGTCATGGTACCAAACTGAAAAAATACGTACTTAAAATTGGCATCATGGACACTAGTAAGCTAGTTACTAAGGATCTTGGTGACGTACAAAAACACGTTACATTGCTATAAATAAAATTTTAGGGAACACAGTTTGTCCAGATAAATCCCAGAATAAATTGCTGGCGACCCCTCATCTATTCGATAATCTATTCGAAGACTGGAGGGGCCCCGGTGGATCTTCTCAAAAGCCCCGGCCGAGTTAAGCTCCCCCAGCAAGCCCAGCAACAGCTCAGAATGACACAAACTGCCAGCCGCATTTCGTATATGCCTCTGTTTGTACTTTAGTAGCTCTAACAGTAATACGACTGCTGAATAGCCAGGATCCGAAGTCTGACGGGAGTCGATTCAAATCTCACTCTACTCGTTACAGACAATCCAAATCTCACTCTACTTGTTGCAGACAATCCAAATCTCACTCTACTCGTTGCAGACAATCCAAATCTCACTCTACTCGTTACAGACAATTCAAATCTCACTCTACTCGTTGCAGACAATCCAAATCTCACTCTACTCGTTGCAGACAATCCAAATCTCACTCTACTCGTTACAGACAATCCAAATCTCACTCTACTTGTTGCAGACAATCCAAATCTCACTCTACTCGTTGCAGACAATCCAAATCTCACTCTACTCGTTACAGACAATCCAAATCTCACGCTACTCATTGCAGACAATCCAAATCTCACTCCAGTAGCAATCCAAATCTCACTCCAGTAGCAATCCAAATCTCACCCCAGTAGCAATCCAAATCTCACTCCAGTAGCAATCCAAATCTCACTCCAGTAGCAATCCAAATCTCACTCCAGTAGCAATCCAGATCTTACCCCAAAAGCAATCCAAATCTCACTCCAGTAGCAATCAAAATCTCACTCCTGTAGCAATCCAAATCTCACTCCAGTAGCAATCCAGATCTTACCCCAAAAGCAATCCAAATCTCACTCCAGTAGCAATCCAGATCTTACCCCAAAAGCAATCCAAATCTCACTCCAGTAGCAATCCAGATCTTACCCCAAAAGCAATCCAAATCTCACTCCAGTAGCAATTCAGATCTTACCCCAGTAGCAATCCAAATCTCACTCTACTTGTTGCAGACAATCTAAATCTCACGCTACTCATTGCAGACAATCCAAATCTTACCCCAAAAGCAATCCAAATCTCACTCCAGTAGCAATCCAAATCTCACTCCAGTAGCAATCCAAATCTCACCCCAGTAGCAATCCAAATCTCACTCCAGTAGCAATCCAAATCTCACTCCAGTAGCAATCCAAATCTCACTCCAGTAGCAATCCAGATCTTACCCCAAAAGCAATCCAAATCTCACTCCAGTAGCAATCCAAATCTCACTCCTGTAGCAATCCAAATCTCACTCCAGTAGCAATCCAGATCTTACCCCAAAAGCAATCCAAATCTCACTCCTGTAGCAATCCAAATCTCACTCCAGTAGCGATCCAAATCTCACTCCAGTAGCAATCCAGATCTCACTCCAGTAGCAATCCAAATCTCACTCCAGTAGCAATCCAGATCTTACCCCAAAAGCAATCCAAATCTCACTCCAGTAGCAATCCAAATCTCACTTCAGTAGCAATCCAAATCTCACTCCTGTAGCAATCCAGATCTTACCCCAAAAGCAATCCAAATCTCACTCCAGTAGCAATCCAAATCTCACTCCAGTAGCAATCCAAATCTCACTCCTGTAGCAATCCAAATCTCACTCCAGTAGCAATCCAAATCTCACTCCAGTAGCAATCCAGATCTTACCCCAAAAGCAATCCAAATCTCACTCCTGTAGCAATCCAAATCTCACTCCAGTAGCAATCCAAATCTCACTCCTGTAGCAATCCAAATCTCACTCCAGTAGCAATCCAGATCTTACCCCAAAAGCAATCCAAATCTCACTCCAGTAGCAATCCAGATCTTACCCCAAAAGCAATCCAAATCTCACCCCAGTAGCAATCCAGATCTTACCCCAAAAGCAATCCAAATCTCACTCCAGTAGCAATCCAAATCTCACTCCAGTAGCAATCCAAATCTCACTCCTGTAGCAATCCAAATCTCACTCCAGTAGCAATCCAGATCTTACCCCAAAAGCAATCCAAATCTCACTCCAGTAGCAATCCAGATCTTACCCCAAAAGCAATCCAAATCTCACCCCAGTAGCAATCCAAATCTCACTCCAGTAGCAATCCAGATCTTACCCCAAAAGCAATCCAAATCTCACCCCAGTAGCAATCCAGATCTTACCCCAAAAGCAATCCAAATCTCACCCCAGTAGCAATCCAAATCTCACTCCAGTAGCAATCCAGATCTTACCCCAAAAGCAATCCAAATCTCACCCCAGTAGCAATCCAGATCTTACCCCAAAAGCAATCCAAATCTCACTCCAGTAGCAATCCAGATCATACCCCAAAATCAATCTAAATCTCACGCTAAGGATAATCCTACTCCTTGATCTCCCTCAGTTCAATGGCCAACTCACTTGTCAGACTCTCTCCATCATTGCCATCATCCATAGCTGACTCAGCAAAGGTGGACTCTCCAATATCTCTCTCGGTCGCTGTCAGTTCGCTGGAACGCTTTCTACCGTGGCCACCCAGGCCATCGTCGATTGGCGGTCGGTGACTCTGCCGCTGCAGTCGAATGCCGCCTTTGACGGCGAACTCGTCGCAAATGCTCAGGTCAGTCGGAATCTCGATGCTGGGAGAACGGGGACAATGAGAAAGAAATAAAAAAGAGCTGCTCAGACGTGGACCATGAGGGCCACCCCCCCCCCGAGCGTGTGCCTGCTCGGGGTCAGCGGCATGGGCCTGACTGCTGCCCTCCCCTCCCCCCGACCCCAGGGACTGAAGCGCTCCTCTCACATTGAAAGTGTGGAAACACGTATCTGAACTTTAGTCCCCAGCACCCCAACAACACAATGGTGTTTTAAGTCTCCGAGTTCAAGTTATCGAGTGGCCAATATTACTAGATAGGGGAACTAGATATGGGAAATAACGTATCCAACCCCTGATCTGCATCCGTAACTTTCAGTAGCTAACAGCGGAACTTCACTTCATCATTTTCACTTGGATATTTTATGGCGGTCCGAAACCTCTCACCTGCAATTCGACTAATTAAGGCTATACAGGATTCTGCGCAAGCATTGCTCAATGGAATTAAGCTGTAAGCAGTTTCAATCTTTACCTGCTGCTAACCAGAGCAGCCCGAATGCTGCACTGAGTGAACAGGTCGTGCCAGGTATAATTCTGCTCAACCAGACTGCGCATAATTAGCTTCAATTCGTGGAGCAGCTGCCTTGGTATGCGATATATGAAGTACATATTGTCAGCATAGTTGGCAACGCAGGTGCCAAACAGGTCATCTGACAAAAATGTAATTTAATTCATTTTTATCACATTACTGATGAAGTTGCATTTATGTATTGATTTTTAAAGAAGTCAACTTACCATCTAAGCAGTTTTCAAATGGTGCACAGACTCCCTTGTCAAATAAACATCCTAAAGTTATGAGTATGGAAGGGCATGACACATTTGTTAAATAACTATTGAGATTTTTATTGATACCACTTTAAGTGCAACATATTCATATCAGCATCACATAAAAATTGATAGTTTAACAGAATACATAATTTACATAAACTATAGTCATAAAAAACTATTTTTATAAGAGCATAATTGTTTGTTAATGTTAGATTTATGATAGTAATAGTGAAACTTTCAATTTTTAATAAAATATCAATAACATTTTAGGTATTGCTAACTTCATACATAAGACAGTTTTGAAGTTATTGTAAAATAAAATGATAGAAATAATAATAGTACAATAGGCCTATATAAAATACAATACTGTAAGACAGCCTTATCTCCTGTAGAGACTAGAATTGTTTTTCTTTAAAAAAAATATACATTCATACACATGTCAAAGGTTAATGAATTAAATGGCATTTTGGTTACTATATATTACACTGTAAATGCTTACCAATGCTTTGACTCTCAATGAGGCCAAGCTGTGATGTGAATGCTTTATTCAAAACTTCTCTACTCGTCTCATCCAGTCTATCAAATTCTTGTTCATCGCTGTAAACAAAATTGACTGAGATAGATAGGAAAACAAGTAGAAAAAGGGAACGAATGCACATAAAGTCAAACATCGTCATCGACATCTATATAGGCCTATCACCGATCACTCATTGACTCGTGAACAGAGCCACTTGTCTAAAGTAAATATGATGAAAAAGTACCAGTTCAGACGTTCTATCTAATACAAAAAACAAATTTAGAACTATAAGGCCTCGTATAGCAAAGCAGTTACATATATGAAGTTCTTAAAAAGTTTAGAATTATCAAATTCGAATCAAATGAAGCGAACGTTGCAAAAATTAGCGCGATTTCTATTCTTATCAGTAGTTTGTATTAGAAACAAAAGAAATTCCGTACAAAACCTTTATCCACATCGTTAGCACAAAAAATTATAATACAATCATCTGCATTTGTTTATGATATTAAATATGCTAACTAGATTCCTAATGGCATATAATTTGTTTAACTGAACCGAATTTCCGCTGCTTGTACCAGAATAAAAGAGTGAATGCGCTACGAAGTCAATAAAACTGAACACTTTCTAAAATTACTCCATAGTTTTAGGTGCTATGCGCTTTCCATGCATCGAAGTGTGCTAACTGAAAACTACATATTTTTATAACTATATATAAGGAACAGAGAATGTTTTACTATGAAACCTTATCTTGACATTTATACTCTCTTACAGTGGTTTCTGTCATACAATATCGTAAAATGATATTTTAGTTTTCAATTTAACTGTATAAAAATTCTTACTTTGTAAATAGTGTTGATTGCAATTAAGGACTTATTTGTCATACTTGTCGGTCAATGTGTCGAGCTTATGTACGTGTCCAGTTCGATTTCTAGTGCCCCCCCCCCCCGACAACAACAACAACAAATTACGCAGTCCCGCATGTAAGATCACAGTTATAGCAGCGTGCGTCAGATGGCGCGCTGCAGAGCCTGATAGCGGACGAAGTCCGCCCCGTTGACAGTGTCGGGCGCCCCGGCGTCGCGTTGAAGGCAGTCCACGCATCGACCAAGGACTACTTAAGTACAAACGTTACTTTAGTCGTCCTTGGTATCGACGGGTTTGGGCCCTGCAAGGTGAGCAGCAGGACGTCCTAAACAGGTTGGGGGCAGTAGCCCCCGGCCCGGATCACGTGGCCCGCCAGTTGAAGTCGCCGATGGCGCAGGATGATGGACGGGCGCTGCAGCTTGGCCCGATCGTACAGGGCCTCGGTACCGACGCTCTCGTCAGCTTGAAAGGCCGCAAGACGCAGCCCTGAGTGCGCCGAGTCCAACTGCCGCTCTAGCGTAGCCGTCAGCGTCTACGTCTCGGCGGCGTTGTATCGGCGTGGACGGATTCGACCACCGCCTGCCAAAGCCGAGCCCTCTGGCGGTCGAGCAGCGCTTCGGACTGGACGACGGCCCAGATCGAATGGAAGACCGCCCAGGAAAGTCCGCTGGGATGTCCGCCGGCACAGTCAACACCTCTGTCTTCAGCGTGTTGACAACGAGACCGCGACGCTCGATGCCACCTCGACCAGCCTGTCGATGGTGCTGGGCGCCTTCAACGGACGAGGACAGGAGGGCGAGGTCTTCGGCGTAGCCCAGCACTCTCAGGCGCTTTTCGCAGTGGCGGCGACTGATACGTCTGCGCCGAAGCCTTCGTCAGCCGAGGGGAGTGCGGTCCGAAGCACCCAGTCCAGCAGCAGCATGAAGAGGGACGGCACCAGCGTGTCGCCCTGCAGAACTCCTGATGAAGTGTCGAACAGGTCAGACAGGCAGTCCGCCGTCACCACAGCAGCTCGAGTGTCGCGATACAGCGCCATGACAGCGTCGATTAGCTGCTGGGGTACCCGGTAGGCTCGAAGGACAAAGGAAAGCGCAGCTCTCAACACCGAGTCAAACGCCTTTGAAAGTCAACGAAGACAATGACTGGCGGATGCGCGCCTCCTCGATGACACGGCGGAGTGCGAGGATCTGTGTCATTATATACCGCGTTGCGGCCAGAATCCGTTCTGCTCGTACCGCAGGTACGGGTCCAGCATTGACTGCAGACGATAGAGCAGCAGCCGATTTGAAGAACTTCGCGGTGCAGGACATCAATGAGATCCCGCGGGGTCTTCTTTCCGACGTTCGAGTGCCCCCAATTGCACACTCTACCTCGTAAAAGTAAATTCCAATAAAATAGCACCGAAAAGAAGATATTATTTTCATTTTTGTCTTTATTAAGTAGGAAAACTTTGCAATTTCAAAAAAGTTATACATTTATACAAAAGCTACGATTATATAGTAATATAGTACTACATGCATATGTATATGCACGTCGTGGTACTACAAAAATCGCTCGGAGTATTAATCAGCTTCTTGTTCGATCGTTGTTTGGACTTTTGGAGCATGTAAGAGTTATATTACAGACAACCGAGACGACATATGGTTGAATGTCTATAGAAGTCGCATGATGGTTTTTATTCTCGAGTTTAAACTGCTGTGCAGTCGAAGGAAAGATAAATAATAGAAAGAAAAGCGACTTATTAATAGGCAACCAAAAAATGCATTCACAACTTTTGAACACAGCCGATTAAGCATAAAAATTGCTTTCGCATTGAAAAAATTGCCGACACGTCAATTCTGCAGTTTGAGTTGTTTTTTGTTTGTCTCGATATGCACATCCAAAATTCTGTACAGAAGCTGCCGGCAAGTGGGTACAAAATTAAGCACGGAAACATTATTAAGAGAATTATAATTTATGTAGAGTCTGCGCAGATAGCTGTGAATAGCTGCCTTTTCAACCCAGTCAGCTATTGCAGGAAGCGAAAAAGCTATAACAATTCAGGAACCACTCGATCAATCCAGCCGCGCCTATAGAGAGCCCGCGCGGGACGCGATTCCGGCAGCTAAAAGTCATTCAGGGTGAGTCAAGGACACACCCCAGGATTAGTGCACGAATGGTTAGCGTATTAACTGGATCAAACAATTCGTCACCTTGACTATGCAGTACCCTTGAATCATATGTTCGCTGCTGCTGGTTTTGCTTCTAGGAGATCGGACAATACCCTGTACAGCAGGAGCAGGAGTTAGAAGACTGGCTGTAGAAGCCATGTGAGACAGCGCGGTTATCGTTAGCACGAGTGTATTGGGGGGGGGGGGGTAGGGGATATTTTGCGGTCGAGAAGCAATGCACAAATTCTGCGCCGCATGCCTCCAGTGCTAAATGCATAAGAGCTCCAGATCAGCTCTTGCGGCGTGGTCTGACAAGTCATTTTAGGGATTACCCTGTGCAGCGGGTAGAGATCTGGCTGCTATTGCTCACAGCTGGGTGGGGCTTCCGGCAGGAGTTCAGAGCCGGACTCTGGCGCTGATTCTCTGGCTACTCACAGTTAAATAGTCCACTAAACCGGATACTTGGGAATATGTATAAGAGCAGCCTTTTGTTTAATTAATTAGCTGGCTAATTGGATTTAGCCACATGAATTTGAGTAGTTTTAGTTTCTCTCCTGTAGGAGAGCCTGCCCCATTAAAAATGCTATGACAACTGGAAAAATGGAGGAAATTTGTACTATTATGAAGCTACCGTAGTCAATAGATACGAGCGTAGGCTGCAGTTAAAACAAACAGTTCGTGTATCAAGACTCGGTGTAGCGCGCATTGTCTCGCGTCAGTTGCTGGGGTAAGCTCGGGGCTCTGCCGCCGTCAGTATGATAGTTGCCTATGAAGGAGCCCTCCTCTGCGTACTCACCTGAAATCCAGGTGGGAACAATTTACACGCATTTAGGCTTGACTCAATTGTGCTCAAAATCAATATTTGAAAAGGTAATATTATTCTCACGATAGTCGATTTCCTCTACGCTGGCTCGAGCAGAGCTCTCCTCGGAAAGTCCGCTGACGAGGGAGAGCTTGTGCGCGTACTGGTTGGTCTCCCACATTCCATTATGACCGTCATGTTGCTGTTGATATTCGCTGAATACCTCAGCGCGAGCCTCCGCCTGGGGATTGTAGCCACGTCTGAGCTCCTGCTGGGCTACCTGGTAGGTGCGCTCGGATTCTCTAGTTGCCATGCGGATGCCGATAGCTAGGCCAACGAGCAGCAACAGCGATACAACAGTGACTGCCAAGATTTGAGCGCTAGCGCCAGCTAATTGATTCTGAGAGGCCTGAGGCTGTTTTAAGCTCAGCGCCACCGTGAGGTCCCGCAGCTGGTCATCGGCATCGAAGTCGGTGGAGTAGAAGCACAGAGAGTCCTGTCGGCAGTCGTAGGCGAGCACCGATTCCCCAGGAACCGCTGGTGGCTTTCGCATCTCCAGGCTACCGAGACTCACGGATGGCGGATAGCGCAGGTTGAATACCGGGGTGACATTCTGACGGTCAGCGAGTTCCGGACCAAGGGACGGGTGGATCCAGATGGCCACTCGGCCTCGAGAGTTGTCAGTTTCCAGGGTGCAGGCCGACCTGTCTTGCAGAAGAGGGGAGCGGGGGAACAATGGTCGCGAGCCCAGCTTGAGAAAGAGTTGCAGCTCAACGCCAACTCTGTTGAGATAACTGATTATTTCATCCGATAGACGGAACTCAAAAAATGTGCCGTTGTTTTGATTGCAGCCTTGCGCGGAGCAGATGTCAGTTATATTAATGATAAAATCTTGTATTTTTAGCCTTCTGATAAATACAACGTCACTGCCAGAACTTCTGATATAGTAATCTGAGGCGCCAATCCTTTGTGATTCGGAGGAGTTCACGGAAGCTTTGCACTCAAAATGGTGACTGAAGTTGGTGCCCAGTGACGGATTAGCTGGGGGAACGCGAATCACGTCCACTGTCAAAGTTTTACTTGAATTCGAAGTTGAGGTCGTAGTCACGCTCATCCAACTGTCTGCACTTGAAACCTTCTGGCGAAATGCCTTATCTGTTAGACGGTCCCACTTCACCTTGTCGTTACTAACAATAGGCATGTAGAACGTTGGCTCCAATGCGACCGACTTCAATCCAGAAAACGTCACTGTACAGCTGTAGGACAGAGATCCACCCTCCATCGCGAACACCTTCTCAGGCAATAGACCGGAACTATCAGATTTTGGACTCCCGCCGTGGCCAAAATTCTGAGCGAAGTGCGGCATCGAGACCACAGTGATGTCAAACTCGAAGCGCTTTGATCCAGCCTCACATCTGTAGATCCCGGAATGAGCACCGGACACCGAAGATGTAAACTCGATGATGTTGCCAGTCTTTGACACTCGAATTCCATCCAACAGATTCCATTCCTCCTTCTGCGACGGCATCAAGGGTTTTCGATCGCGATAAAATCGGTAGACCTCGCTCATGTCGCTACACAGAATGGGACAGACGATGGCATTGTTGTCCATGCCGGTCATCAGAGTCACTTTACTGGCAACGTTCGGCACTACTTCGCAGTTTCGAGACACCACAGTGCTGTTACAGCCCAGGTATGAAACTTCTCCTAGAGGAATTCTTAGTCTGACGGGACCAGTGCTCACGTAGGGCTCTGAGTCCCCAGTGACGGATGCGATGGTACAGATTCCGATTGAATACTGAGGCTTGCAGTCTTGAAAGAAAAGCTGGACCTCTCTGCTTAGGCCGCATGTTGAAAACCAGAGCTTGCCGTCTCTCAAATTCAGGTATAGCAGCTTGGCGTGGTTTTTATGCATCGAATCCATTTTTGAGTGATAATTAACGATGAGAATGGACTTGCCCAGCTGGTAGGTGATGCAAGATGACGAATCAAAGTACAAAATCATGCCCAGATTGAGCTTCGCCCTGAGAAACTCCGGCGCTTCAGCAACCAGTCCGACGATCTCGGAGCTAAGAAAGTCGACGCTGGAAAAGGTATCATTGTTGCTGAAAATGTTGGTGGCGAATCTGGTTGCATCCCGGGTGAGAAAGCTAGGAGTGTCCGAGTTCGCATCGACTAGCGCCCGCGAAGGGACAGCCGTGATGGGATCGAGGTTCCAGATGCGCAGCGGTCTGGACACGAGAAGGCCGGTGGAAAACTCTACTCGGACGAGCAGCTCCAGCGCTCCATTGAACACGTCCTGCCGAGCAAGGCCGGACTGCCCGATGTACAGACTGTAGTCTACGTGGCTTCTGTCGCTCAGCGATATCCTGAATGGTAGAGAATCTGGGCAGCGAGTTGCCGCAGTGACGGCCGCTCCAACCGAGCCAAGGTCGACCGTGTCCGAGACAGCGGACTTCGGACACCGGAAAATCAGCAGGCGCCGCAGCCCGACGCCCGTGTCGCCGTGCACGCGCAGCCGGACGCCGATTTTGTTGCCGGCGCGAAGCACCGCCATAGCGTCGGAGTTGCCAACCTCCCAGACGTCGTCCCAGTTAAGTAGCAGCTTGGCAGATGAGGTGCACTCGAAATATGGCGCTTGAGACCAGCTGTTAGCTGGGTAGGCAGCGAAGCAGAGCAATGCAATCAATAGCAGGCAGTTGTTCATTTTTGACACTGAAATTGCAAACAACTGTTGCTCATTAGTAATTTGAAATAGTCGTGATTGCAACTGTATCAGACAATTTTAGGGTTAAAAGGCACCTGAAATTTTATTTCATTCAATTTCAGTGATTGTCCTAAATATAGAACTGTACATGTTTTTATCATAATTGATTTAGCCAAATTTATAAACTTAAACATCTGATATGAGCCTGAATACAAAAGTGTTCATCGGGACTGTAAAAATACTAATTTGTTTATAAAAAAAGACACAAATATTTTCTTATTTCATTCATAAGTTTTTAAAAGTTTTTCGAATACGAAATGACATATTGTTGATATTTTTTTGTATTTCTAATCAAATTATTTTTCATTATTCTAAGTTTTTGCTATTAAACTTATAACAAGTGAGTACTCTTAAAACAAAATTAAAATCCCTACACGAAGGAAAACACATGACTTTATTGTAGCTTTATTAACAAAAATGTTAAAAACTTTCTATTAAATCATCATAAAATCTCTGTAATAGATGAAAATTAAAAAATGTATATAACCGTCAATTTATTTTTATTTAATGATTAATAAAATCTCTAAATAATATGTAAATAAGGATGTAAAAACAGCAGAAAGGTATACAGGTTGTAACTGGACTCCTTTGAAAAATAATTTTTTAAAATTCTATTAGTTTCACGCCTAATACAATTTTTAATAGTTCTATCCGATTCCTAAACTCTATTTCATTAACGACTCAAATTAGTCCGAGTTGTTTTGAATTAGTTCCATTTCTTATTGCGAGAAATCTTAACAAAACGTCGTGTTATTTACATTAGTTAAATATTTATATAAAAACGTAGTCTGATCTACTTATAATATTTATATCAGTTTTAGTCATATCTGCCATTTATACTTGCATACAAACACGCCCAACCAATTAATTACGGATGATCTCTGTAGAATAACGTTTCAATGGTTTTTTTGATTGATTAGAAAGTACGAGAGTAATCACGCGCGTTCTCTTCAGCTCCTTTAGTAACTGACCCGCGTTGTAGTCAGCGGTAAACAGAGAGGACGTATTCGTATCTATGGCGGTTAGAGGGAATCTCAGCCATCCTGCTGTTTACGCTGATAATTTCAAGCAGCGTCGACTTAAGTTTCCTCCTGATCCAGAATTCAGATGCAAGAGGATTTGGATGCAAGCGAAGTCAGTAACCTGTATCTGTGCAGCTCATATTTGCAAGGCGGGAGCTTCATGTATGCAAAAAAATTGGAGAACTAATTCTTATTTCCGTATATTCCACCAACTTAAACGTAGTTATAAGCTATTAAACAGGTTTTCTATAGCTTGTCCTCTCTCTGTTTCGCTTTGGATGTAGCATCATGATATCTCAGCTGTATTTTAAACGGGGGCAGTAGCATATGCAGGAATTTTGCGCCCACTCAGCCCCCAGTTGAATACGTCACTGCATGACAGCCTTAAATATTGAAAAAAATCTGAAGAAAATTCCTCTTAGAAGTTGCAGAATTCTTTTAGAATGAAAGAATAAATGAAAACTAAGAAACATTAAACATGTTGACGTTGCATCACGAAAATGGAATTGTTTTCATCAATTTCTATAAATGCTCTATTCTGCATGGTTTCATATTCTGCTACAAGACTTCTTAGACGAGGAGGAGACTGCATTATTATTCATTCACAGCTTATTCAGCTGTCAGAAGAATGAACACTGAACATTGTCAGTTAGCATATCAGTTAGCACATCGCTAGTAAATACAGATTTTTGTAAATTACTTCGATGGTAAACGGCGTCATATGTCGGTTAAATGTCGGTGTGTAATATTTAACAGCATCCATTTTCTAGCGACGCAGATAAACGTAGGAAACGTAGTGAAAATTTCTAATTAACTTAGCTGTTTTGTTGAAACTAAGGTATAAAATTAGTTTTACGGTAAATTAAATCAATAATAACAATTGATTACACCTGCCCCGATTGGGCCAGATGTGCAACCGACAGCTCAGCCGCAGCTATTGCGCGGCGCATCTGAAGGCTGCGTACGGCTGTTCAGTCCAAGGACTGGGGGGTCGCCACACACAGCCTCAATTACCTCAGTTAATGCTGGCACCCATTTTACAGCTGAGTGAACTGAAGCAATGCAGAGTTACGAGTGTCTTGCTCAAGGACACAAACTGTTCCGAGTGGATCAGGGGCGTTGCATGGGGCAAAAGCCATGTAGGACATGCCAATGCTTTGTGCCCCCCCCACCCATCCTTGTGACCCGTTATAGAAATCAATAATTTTGCTTCAGGCGATAAAATACAGTATAGCGCCTGCGGTGCCAAAATGAGTATCTGCGGCGCCAAAATGACCGCTGACAACACTAGAACAATGTACACGTACATGTAGAATTCTTGGCTTTGTCCCCTCCCCCACCATAAAATCCATGGCGACGCCCCTGGTGTGGATCGAGAATCGAACCCCCGACCCTTCAGTCGTGAGTCCGACGCTCTAACCCGTAGGCTACAATCCCCTCACATTAAATCAAATTATGCCAAGCCAATTCAACCATATGGCCTTGTGATGATTTATATAATCGCTTATGCACAAGCGGTCCCCTATACGTCTATGTGGGCGCACAGGCAACTCAGGTTCAATAGACGTCTATGCAAGAATTCATAATCAGACATTTGCGATCTAACTGTGTTAGAAAACGTAGAAGAGAAGCCGACACATAACTCGTAATAGCTCGAATAAGATTTTCAATTTTTGGCAGAATTTTCTTCGGCGGTGAAATATGTTAGCATACACTCGCTTCAGGATCAACAGGAAGAAGCACCGTAGGCAGATGCTTGATATAAACACTGCTTTCCTATCGTTCATAACTTTGGAGCGTCACAATAACACGCTCGTACCGTCGCGATTATCTTAAAAATAAATCTTCTGCAAGCAGCTAACCGAAGCATCTGTCCGCCTGGCTTTCAAACTTTGGCTTAGTTGCATTTTCAGTTACAGCAATTTTTATCGAATCTCTGAATTTTCATAAATTCTCGACGCAAAAGCATTAAACAGGATTCGCATTGAATTAAGAAGTTCTGCTTTAGGACAGGTTGACAAATTGCTTCGAGAAAAAACATGAATAGAGGGAGAAGGTCAGCAGGTGATTCAAATATTTGGACTTTCTCCGTGGAAAGTTGATGGCAAAGTAATTTGAAGGGTTGTAAATGATATAGAATGATAGTGTGTAAGAACTCTTAGCGTATATCTCATAATATAGTGTGCTTTGTATTTAAGCATCTAATTATGTTAATCAACTTAACAGTTGCGTGCATAGCGAAAGCTTAATATAATATTTAGATCATTGGCTGAACTAGTGATATCAATATAGTAATAGTAAAAAAACTGGGTGAATTTTATGGCCAATGGGTCAATTAACAGCAAACGTACTATATGTAACAAATTGTGTAATCCAGTATGTCTTGAATTCGGTTTCTGATTAACTTTTTATAATAAAAGTAGGAATTTCTGAGTACATGTAGCTATTTTAATTAAACCACCAGCTCTAATCACTAAGCGATTTTTAACATCTATGCACTGTCTTTCCTGACGTAAAGACTTGAATAAGAGTAACAATATCTACGACGCATGCACATTCTGTCTGTGCTGTTTGTCGACGTGTCATATCGCAATCACGACAGCTCCAGGTCGTCCTTACTGTGAACGGACACAATGGAAGCGTTCAGCATCTGCTTCGTGCCCACCACCGACTGCACAGGCGCGTCCTCATTGTCGGCGGCACCGGCCCTGACGTAGTCTTTAAAGGTTTCGTTCTTGGCCTCAGCTTTCGGATTGTGTCCAAGACGAATCTCCTTCTCCTCAACTAGGTAAGCCCTTTCAGGCGTTCTAGTCATGAAGTAAGCTGCCACCAGGCCAACAATCAAAGCCACACAGGCAGCGATGGCCACTCCGACAATCACACCCGAAGTTGAAGCGATTCCAGGCTCGGTTAATGATGTATCTAGAAAGGCCAAGTCAACTCGAAGAAATTCAAGCCCATTAGATAAATCAAAGTCGGTGGAGTAAAAGCATAACTTGTCCGCCCGGCAGTCTCTTTGGCCGAGAGCGACGCTTGGACTGCCGTAAGCACTTTTGTTGTGTCGAAGGTTTGTCAAAGCCGTTTTTGGCTGATAGCGGAAATTGTAAACGGCTGTAAGGTTTTTTCGTTTCTGCAGCTCATTCAAAACGCCTTCCTGAGATATTGGCAAAACTTTGTAAGTCAGAGTAAAAGTTTTAGCGTCAAATCTGATGGCAGAAGCGTCTTTGACAAACAAGGACTTCACATTTTCAAGAAGAAGATCGTCCAACATGAAGTAAGCAGAAACCTCGACCCCGACGTCCCGAAGGTAGGCTGCGGTGCTTTCCGAAAGAGCAAATTCGAACTTGGCGCCATTCGAGACGCTGCATTTCTGAACGCTACAATTGTTGTTTGGGTTTATGAGAAAATCGTTCTTCGTCAGGCGCTTTAGAAAAAAGATATCGGCACCCGTTTGAGTACGATACTCTGACATGCCCACCTGTGAAACAGACTCAAACTGATTAAGAGAAGCATTGCATTCAAATCGGTGACTGAAGTTGGTGCCCAGTGACGGATTAGCTGGGGGAACGCGAATCACGTCCATTGTCAAAGTTTTACTTGAAGTCGAAGTTGAGGTCGTAGTCACGCTCATCCAACTGTCTCCATTTGAAAACTTTTGACGAAATGCCTCATCTGTCAGACGGTCCCAGTTCACCTTGTCGTTGCTGACCATTGGAATGTAGAACGTTGGCTCCACTGTGACCGACTTCAATCCAGAGAACATCACTGTACAGTTATAGGACAGAGATTCGCCCTCCATCGCGAACACCTTCTCAGGCAACAGACCCGAACTTTCAGAGCTTGGAATTCCACTGGCTGCAGAAGAGTAGGTCACAGCAAAGTGCGGCATCGAGACCACAGTGACGTTGAACTCAAAAAAGTGTTCCGATCCAGCATCACACTTGTATATCCCGGAATGAGCACTTGAGACGGAAGGTGTAAACTCGATGATGTTACCAGTTCTCGACACCCGAATGCCATCTATGACTGTCCACTCCTCTTTTTGCGACGCATAAAGTGGGTTGCCGTCTCTGAAAAATTGATACGTCTGGCTTTTATCGTTGCACAGAATGGGACAAACGAGGGCGGTGTTGTCCATGCCGGCCATTATGGTCAAAGTTTTCTTAGCATTTGGTGCCACTTTGCAGGCTGTAGACCATTTGGGACATCCGGAGTAATGGACTTTATCAATTGAATAGCGCTGATCTGCTGCCTGTATTTTTAGGTAGGGTTCAGATTCTCCGGAGAACGAAATGATGGTGCAGATTCCAATGGTATACTGCGGCTTCTTTTCATGATAAAATGAGGTAATCTCCTGTTTTAAACCGCAAGCAGAAAAGTCTAAATAGCCGCTCTCTACATCCAGGTGCATTATTTTTTGAAGCTTTTGATGTCGCAAGTCAAATTTGGAGTAGTAGCTTGTAAACAGCGTGGCCTTTCCCAGTTGATTGTGCAAGCAGGACCCTGCATCAAAGTACAGGCTTGAGCCTAGTGTTATTTTGCTCCTGACGAACTCCGGTGAGTTTTTCACAAAGCTTGAAATTGACGATTCAATGAAGGGTACAGCTGGAAACTGGTCGTCAAGTGGGCTGGAATAGTTCAACCTGGTCATCAGCTTAATCGCGGCAGGGGTAAGAAATTTTAAATCCAATGCTCCCATCTTTCCAACGCTAAATGCGCCAAGTGGGTCAAAGTTGTACAGAAAGAGCGGATTGGACTGGATTGCCCCGCCAGACCATTCGACCCGCACAACGAGTTTCACTCTCCTGCTAGCCACCTGGGTATAGTGCACCTCTGAGGCTTTCATCTTCAGTTGAAAATGGTTCTCGGAGTTGCCCGCCTGTACAGTGAATGGAATGGTATTCGGGCATCGATGTTCGGGAGACAAGCTCGATTGGAGAGTGTCCATGTCAATCCTTTGGGCCTGGGATTGCGGGCACTCGTAAATTAGAACTCTTTTTAGGCCGCTTTCGCCGCGATCGCCGCTCACGGACACCTGAATGTTGATGTGCTTGCCCTCGGTGAGAATCGACAGCATGTTGGACGATCCGACCTCCCAGGTGTCGCTCCAGGAAAGCAACACCTTGCTGGACGGTGAGAACTGGAACCGCGGCATCTGCTGGGTGGCGAGCGTGCAACCGGAGACCAGCGCCAAGAAGAATAGCGCCAAGAAGGCCATAATCTGGACATTGGATGGACATGAGTGAAATATGCATTGAAATATTGGCACCCTATAATTCGATTATTGCAAGCTTAATAGAAAGCCAAATACAGTTATTTCACTAAGATTAGCTAATTATAGAGTTTTTACTGAACTTAATTTTAGTTTGGCGATTAAATAGCTCTTTATGCTTTATGCTCGCATTTATATCAATCGGGAGCACGAGAATTGCCCGCCGAGATTTTTCCCGCCGAGGTTTGCCCGCAATGCTTTTTTCCTGCAGCGCATTTAGCCACACGGCTGGTTTTGTCTGCATTGCCTTCCCATATAGTAAGTCTTAATAAAGAGATTAACACGATCAAAACGTTTTTATAGTAACTGCATATCAAATGCATATTTTTTTTTGGGGGGAAGGAAAACCTCGGCGGGAAAAAACTCGGCGGGCAATTCTCAGGGACTCATATCAATCACTTCATACGCACTACGCTCGTAGATTCATTTCTATTTCTAACATGCAAACTAAAGATACATAAGGCATGATATTCGCGTGCAAAGGAAATTAATATTTTAACAATAAATAAAAGTTATTACTTGCAAAAATATAGCAAACTCGAGGTAGTTCCAGAAGCAACTGTAACAAGCAGAAGATTGATTTATATTTCCACCGTTGCTGCAACTACACAAATAAGGTCTAGCTATATTGTAGGGTAGTGTATTTGAGGCGAATAATTTGAATTCGTGCTGATGCATTTTTTTATTAAAAATTAAAAGTTTTTTGAATCAAGTAAGAAAAATAATTTAGAAAAAATTACTAATAAAAGTTTAGGTATATTGTGTAAAGTGTGGTTTTTTAAAATAAAATCTGTTATAATCGTACTAGCAAGAAGTTTATAGAAACGAATTAAAACAGGCAAAAATTTTTACGTTTTGACTGATGCATCTGAGAGCTTTTTCCCCCAAATTTATTCTAATTTAGCTATTTGACGCTTGATAAGCCAAGGATTAGATTAGAAAGGGCTATTGAACTAGCTGAGACATCGATTTTTGGACTTGATGAGTAAAGGATTATTGCACTAGCTGAGAAGCTGATTTTTGCGCTGTCTAAAAAAGAGATTATTGCGCTCGCTGAGCCGTGGATGGCTGCACAACCTGAGAAAGCGATTATTGCATTAGCGGAGGTAACATTTGCATTAGCTACTTGCTGTCTCGCGGATGCTTGCTATGTGGAGGATGCTTGCTCTCGAGCGGGGATACTTGCTATTTGGGAGGGGGGTACTGGCTACATGTATGGGATTCTTTCTATCCAGGGATGCTTGCTATTTAGGGATTCTTGCTATCTGCAGGATGCTTGCTATTTGGGCGGATGCTTCTATAATATCTTGGGGGGTGCTTGCTATCTGCAGGATGCTTCTATAATATCTTGGGGGGTGCTTGCTATCTGCAGGATGCTTCTATAATATCTGGGGGGGTGCTTGCTATCTGCAGGATGCTTCTATAATATCTGGGGGGGGTGCTTGCTATCTGCAGGATGCTTCTATAATATCTTGGGGGGTGCTTGCTATCTGCAGGATGCTTCTATAATATCTGGGGGGGTGCTTGCTATCTGCAGGATGCTTCTATAATATCTGGGGGGTGCTTGCTATCTGCAGGATGCTTCTATAATATCTTGGGGGGTGCTTGCTATCTGCAGGATGCTTCTATAATATCTTGGGGGGTGCTTGCTATCTGCAGGATGCTTCTATAATATCTGGGGGGGGGGTGCTTGCTATCTGCAGGATGCTTCTATAATATCTGGGGGGTGCTTGCTATCTGCAGGATGCTTCTATAATATCTTGGGGGGTGCTTGCTATCTGCAGGATGCTTCTATAATATCTTGGGGGGTGCTTGCTATCTGCAGGATGCTTCTATAATATCTGGGGGGTGCTTGCTATCTGCAGGATGCTTCTATAATATCTGGGGGGGTGCTTGCTATCTGCAGGATGCTTCTATAATATCTTGGGGGGTGCTTGCTATCTGCAGGATGCTTCTATAATATCTTGGGGGGTGCTTGCTATCTGCAGGATGCTTCTATAATATCTGGGGGGGGGGTGCTTGCTATCTGCAGGATGCTTCTATAATATCTGGGGGGTGCTTGCTATCTGCAGGATGCTTCTATAATATCTTGGGGGTGCTTGCTATCTGCAGGATGCTTCTATAATATCTGGGGGTGCTTGCTATCTGCAGGATGCTTCTATAATATCTTGGGGGGTGCTTGCTATCTGCAGGATGCTTCTATAATATCTTGGGGGGTGCTTGCTATCTGCAGGATGCTTCTATAATATCTTGGGGGGTGCTTGCTATCTGCAGGATGCTTCCTATCTGGGTGGATACTTCTACAATATTTGGGGGATGCTTGCTATCTGCAAATGCTTGCTATCTGGGGTGATGCTTGCTATGACCATTAGAGGATGCTTGTTATCTGCGGTTGTTTACTTTTGGAGGGGGGTGCTTGCTGTCTTGGGAATATTTTCTATTTAGGGGAAGCTATATTTTGTTGTTTGTTTGTTAATTTTAGAGAAAAAGTGATTCTTTCACTTCGCAAACATCTTTGTCCGTGACAATTTTACACGAATAAGGTGATTTTTTAAAGTGAAGAAGGAATGGTGTTTAAGAAAATGTGCTTTTTTATTGTTTTCCATGAACTATTTTTGCTCCTTTCTTATTGGGCGCCCCGAAGGGGGGCCGCACTAGATTGCTAGTGCAATACTAAAGCAGAAAAATCTTTCATTTTCAATAAAAAATAATTTATTACAGATCAGATATAACTATGGGTAAATTATTTCTACAACTTAATGGAAGAGATCCTTGTGGATGTACCAATGTACGCAAAATGAAGTATCTAACATGCTTTTGAAAACCTGTATGTAAGATAATCTATGGAATCGTTGATTCTCTTTGCTCTTACAGCTTTCAGACCTGGGCTCTAACGAACTCGCTCGAGCAACAGGTGATGAATTAATAACTGTCACCCGTAGCGCAGCACTCCCATACAAAAACCGACTTGCAATCAATATATATGTTTGTCGCTAGCAAATGAGTATTTTCGATTTGCATCGATAGCATTCGGCTGACCTATAACGTCATCATCCACCTGTGTAATGTACAGGCATCAGCAGACCGTCAGCATACCTTCTTTAGGTATGATCGTTTGTTTGATAAAAAATTGCATTTGAGTATTTCTCAATGTGTGTAGTATTTAACTAGAAATTGGTGCGACTTTTCGATTGAAAACCTGTAGGTTCGATACAAACGAGTACAAAGTCAGCAACTTAATTATCAGGACTACACAAAGTGTGATGTGTCAAATTTTGCTGTTAATTAAACCTATAGTAAAGCCGGAGTGGATAAAACGGGAGAGATGAGATAAAAGAAGAGGAGAGAAGAGGAGAGAACAGGAGAGGAGAGGAGAAGAGAGGGGAGGAGAGGGGAGGAGAGGGGAGGAGAGGAGAGGAGAGGGGAGGAGAGGGGAGGAGAGGAGAGGAGAGGAGAGGGGAGGAGAGGGGAGGAGAGGAGAGGAGAGGGGAGGAGAGGAGAGGAGAGAGGAGAGGAGAGGAGAGGAGAGGAGAGGAGAGGAGAGGAGAGGAGAGAAGAGGGAGGAGCGGAGACTGCGCTATTTTTAGTGCATGGTTTCGAAAATCCTTACAATTGGTTTTTGCTTTAGTTTTGAACAATGAGCGATTTTTCTAGGCTGAAAAGCAATTGTAAAAAATATACAAATACGCAAACAAAGACTCTAAACGCAGAATCAATGTAACTTAAGGCAGAGATCTGATTGGAATCTGGTTTGAAGGTGCGAAATTCCGTTCAAAAGCTCCGATTTTTTTACTTCGGATGTAGCTAGAAATTCTGGCTACTCGTAGAAATCGCAGGGTCAAATTTTAAAATTTACTTCGACACTTCGACCTACACGTAGACAATTTTTGCAAGATAAAGAATCGGATCAGCTGATTTTTCGATTATTAAATACAAAATGTGCATAGTTAGTGCTTCCAAATATTGTAAAACTCAACGCAGTCATACGAGCTATACGATAAGTAAGTTGAATGGTAACTCAAATCGTAAGTTAGAACTTTGCGCCCTGTGTAAGATCAGTCTTACTAAATTCCATTTAGATCTTGCGAAACTCTCGTACTTATCCCGTACGTACATAAATGTTGAATAGAAAGAACTGGACGAAAGTGGAAAAACTTGATGCCTTTATAAACAATGTAGCTTATTAACAGAGATGAGGTTGCTTCTCCTTTCTCCTGACCACCCCTAAGGCCTGACCACTTAGCAATTCACAGCTTGGAAATTCCACATGAGACTTATGATTGAACCCCAACCCTATCCCTGCCGAGTCACAGTATTTCGGCTATTCCCCCATGAGCCACAGTATTATAACAATTAACCAATGAACATTGACATTTATTGAATTTTATCTCGGCAGAAATTTCAGCAATTCTCTTATGAGCCTTGGACATCTCAGCTATTCACAGTGAGCCTTAGCATTTCAGCGATTCCCATGTGAGCTTTTTCATATTGAGCTTTTTACATATTATTGACATCTCCCCAAGAGTCCCAGAATTCCATAATTCCCCCTCTCCGAGCTTTGTCATCTCAGCAATTCCCAAATGAGCCTTGATCCCTTAGCAATCCACCAACGAGTCTTTTATTTTCGAAAAGGAAACCCTTTTATGGTTTAACCATAACCCTAACCTAATCCTAAACTAACCCTGCCTAAAGTCCACCATTCCACCATGAGCCACGGCTGGCAGTGGGACGAGCAGCACGCCAAAGCCTTTTAAACTGTCCGGGATCGCATTGCGTGCGATACCACGCTGGTACGAGCTATTCTTTGATGAGCGCCGCCACACCGAACTCATCGTGGACGCCAGCCCCAAAGGACTCGGTGCCATTCTCTGCCAGGTTCAACCGGACGGAGCGTCTCGGCCGGTCGCATTCGCAAGTAGAGCTTTGTCTGCAGTCAAGTCCAGATACTCGCAGACAGAATGAGAGGCTCTAGCAATCAAATACGGATATCTGAAGTTTCGGCACTACTTCAAATTAACCGATCATAAGCCGCTGAACTTCATGTTTAAGCCTGGCTCGCGCCTGCACCACGCATCAAACGCAAGGCACTCAGCATCCAGGACCAGGACTTGCAGTTCAATGCCATCTACCGACCAGGCCCGTTCAACCCAAGTGACATTCTCAATCGGCAGCCTGAACCCGTTCCAAAAATGATCCACGTCGGTGAGATGCTGGACACCACCTAATTGGCAGCATTGTCCAATCTGCGACACCAAGAGGACTGTCTCTGTTGCAAGTCAAGGAAGCGACGGCCCGAGATGGCATCCTTTAATCGGCAATGGACTCATTGCACTTCGGCAGTTGGGATCTGCGGAGCGGAAAGATTCGGCGAATGCATGCGATTCGAAATCAGGCATCAGGTATTTGACGGAGGCATCAGGAGTTCTTCTAATAGACCAGCGACTTTTGATCCCAGACGCTCTCTAGTCGACCGTTCTTCAGTTTTCCCACCAAGGTCATCAAGGCGAGACATAAAACTTTACTGCGACTCAATTAAAAAATCTGGTGGCTAGGAATGTTCGCTGAAGTTAAACGAATGGTGGCGGAGTGCCTGGAGTGCGCCGCTGCAAATCATCAAGCTGAAGTCCCAGCAGCTCCACTACAACCAACCAAATTACCGGAGTCACCCTGGTTCACCGACTTTCTCGGTCCCATCAACGGACAACTTTTGGTGATTGTGGACCACTATTCACGCTACGAGTATCAGATCGTCATTGCAATGAAGTCGATCACCGTAGAGTGCAACTGCAGCAAACTTTTGCCACATTTTGAATTCCCAAGCAGATTTCGACAGACAACGGCCTACCATACTTGTCGGAAGCGTTCACCAGTTAAATCAAGAGTCACGGGACCAGCCACCGTCGAATCACGCCGTACTATCCTGAGGCCAACGGCATCACGGAGCGCATGAACCGGTCCCTGAACAAGTTGCTACGCATCTCCAGCGCCCAAGGCAGCGGCCCCAGCCGACCTGATGTTTGCGAGGCCAGTCCAGGACTGCATTCGAGAATTAATCAGCGCAACCAGAAGATCCCAGTGGTGGCGGTCACTGTCTACGCCATTCGTCGGCATGAACTCCTTCTTGG
This sequence comes from Macrostomum lignano, assembly GCA_002269645.1. Lineage (NCBI taxonomy): Eukaryota > Metazoa > Platyhelminthes > Macrostomidae > Macrostomum > Macrostomum lignano. The sequence goes on along the minus strand of NIVC01001317.1, from coordinate 5,991 downwards.
ACATCCCCCCCTCGACCTCTTTGTTAGAGGGGAGGCAATGAAAACCACCCGCCGTCTGCTTGACGCGGATGTCCAAATCCAGAAGCAGTTCGCCTTCAGAAAGCGGAACCTCCGGCCGCACGGCGACCTCAGCCTGCGAGACCTGGAAGCAGCGAGAGGCCTGCTGACCCTCTCGGACGGAATCCCGTCCACCCTCTGCCCTCCGCTCAAATTCAAAACCAGCATTCCACCACGTCATGAAGCAAGAGACAACTGGAAACCCCATGAAATCCACTGCTTCACTGACGGGTCCCAAATCAACTCCGCCTCTGGCTACGGCTACTGCATCGTGTCTGGAGGGAGAACTGTGGCGACCTTCTCCCAACACACCGGCATCTGCTCCACCGTCTTCCAGAACGAAGTTCTCGCCATTAGCTCCTGCGCCATGGAGCTGTACAAGCAGCGCGTCTGGAGGAAGGAAATAACCTCCACTCAGACAGTCAAGCGGCGATTCACGTCCTTGAGCGCACCACCACCTGCTCGCGTACAGTCCTCGACTGTATCGGGCAGCTCAACCGCTTAGGCGCCTCTAACAAGGTGTCCCTAAGGTGGATCCCTGGGCACTCGGGCCACCCAGGCAACGAGCTGGCCGATCGCCTGGCCAAAGCTGGCTCGACCGGTTCTTTTACTGGTCCCCTGCCCGTGGCCCCCACCCCCATCGCCGTTGTCACCACTCGGATCAACCAGTGGGTGGCTTCTAAGCACAGAGAGAGGTGGGCTAACGCCCCCGACTGCCGGCAATCCCGCGCGGCTGTCCCCTGTCCTTCCTCCGTCCTGCGCAAGGCCCTGCTTGGACTCAACCGCAGGGACATCAGGACGGTGACCATGGCCCTCTCGGGTCATGGCTGTTTTGCCAGGCATCGTCACCTCCAGGGAAAAATCCGCAGTGAGGAATTCCCTTTCTGCCTCTTCGGTGTCGAGAATGCGGAGCACTTCATCTGTGAATGCCCCGCCTTTACTCAGGACAGGCTCACCTACCTCGGCCCAAACCCGGACCTCTCCGACGTTTTCAGGCCCGAGAATCTCTGCCAGCTCGTCCGCTACCTAAGGGCTACCGGGCGAGCGACAATCCACCTCCTGGACTCTCCGGAGGGGGACCGCGCTGCGGACACCGGCGCCACCGGAATTTCCGGAACTGCACCAGCTGCCCTTGGTCGCCAGGGGCTAGCGAAATGGGTGGCAACGCCTCCTCGCTGTTTCCGGACGCACGGAGCCCCCTGCAGCTAAGTCAAGTGAGTTAAGGCGGTCAAGAGGCAAAACAGCAACTACAAGGCCGCCATAAAAACTGACGCTGATGTGAAAAAAATCGGCAAGACAACATCGCATCCTAGCCGGCGACAGGGTTTTGAGGAGGCGAGTCAAGCACTTCACGACCGACACCCCAATCCAGAATCGATCCCTGGACGGTCTACGAGGTCTCCAAAGGTGACTCTGTTATCCTCAAGCGACGGGACGGCAACAGCTGCATGCGCCATGTCACCGACGTCAAGTGGGTGCCAGCCCTCTCAGCTCCAGAAGAACAAGGCACATGAGAAGGAAAGCACCGGACAGTCTGCGGCGACTTTTGGCGCTGCGACGGGGATCGAGTCTGGTGCGGCGGAGCCACCAATTGAATACCGCCCGCATCCAAGAAGCTGCAAAATCCCGAGACCGGACTTTCGTGATTGAGTTTTGCTTTCTGACAAATTTGATTCGGACTGATTTATGAACTGCCAATTTCTGCATGATTTTTCACTGTTAAAATAGCTTTTAATCTCGTTTTTATTTTACTGTAAAAGTTCACGTGGGTACGATGTTATACACGGCCACCCTCAGTCACTGCGCGGGCTATTTTAGTCCAATTGCACATTGAGCTGATGTACACGCTAGGTTGGTGTTCGTGTAATTGGATTTACGTTTCACTCGTATCGAACTGTTAGGTTGGGTCTCAATATATTGTCATGAATGTGTTATTGTAACTTGAGTTGAGTGCACTATTCTACGCCGGGCCAGTCTGGCCGGCCTCTCCCCCTCCTCAGATATTTTCTGACTCACCCCCTTCACTTCTGCACGTGCGTAGCCCCCCTCTCTGCCTAGGCCTTGTCTGTTATTCAACCCCCATTCTCTGCGTGCGACCCCCCATTCTTTGCGTGCGACCCACCCCATTATTTTGTTAGCCTAGCTGCCCCGCCCCTATAGATCGTGATTGGCTGCCAGTCCCAGTCTGCCGTGCTGCGCCCCCGGCGATTGGCTGGTACGGCTCATGTGTGTCCCATGCTGTTGTCTAAGCCCCCTTTTCTGCCTTTATCCCGCGCCCTCAACCCCTAGTTTGCTGCCTATTTTTTCGGACCCCCGTGAGACTCCGTGGCTCCCGGTGATTTTGCCAGCGTTGGTTGCTATTGTAGTGATCCGCTAGTTAGTGTTAGGCGTCGCACTTCGTCAGCAGTCGCCCTTGCCCTCGCCCTCGCCCTGGGTTGCTGTCTGCCGCTGGTCAGCTTCCCGCCTCCCTCCTTTTGTCTGTCTGTTGCTGCTCCTTCCCTCGTTTTTTCCCGTTTTGCCCTTGTTTCTCAGCCCTCAGCTTCTCTGCTGTGGACTGTCTCTGTTTCGCTCGGTCTTTCTTTCCCCTGTCATGTGAGCGAGTCACATAACAGATCCTCGATCTGTTCTTTGAGTCCTAAAGTGCAGTAAACATGTTTACTGCACTTGTTGGCCCTGTTTACCGGAAGAGTCACATGCTTTCGGCCCCCTCCCTTCTCTAAAGAGAGGAGTGACTCATGTTGCTAAAAATAGCAACTGAGTCACAGCCATGTGCACTCTGCCGGGAGACCCTCAAGTGACGTCAGTTCTAAAAATAGAACGAGGTCACGAGGTCTTGTGCGTGGGTGTTTCCCGGTTATAAATAGGACCCCTCTCCCTTGTTTCCGTCAAGGAATGGCTTCTTATCTGCGGAGAATTCACTAAGATCCCGTGCGCGTCAGTGTCTAACTAAGTGCCCTTTGCGTACTGAATCCGTTTGTACTGGTCTGACTGAAACCCCACTAAAGCCCAAGCCTAAGGGAGGCTAACACTGCCTTCCCAGCCACCCCTGAGCCCGGCGGGGAGCTGCTGATCAGGACGCCTTGTTCATTAATCTGCAAATCTGCACGCTGTGCTGAGTTCGTTGACTTGTTTATTTCGTTCCGACGGGAAGCTCACCTCATCGAAGGCCGAGACCTGAAGGAACTGGTGGCAGCACTACCTACGCTACTGAGAGTTGAGAGAACTTCCCACTGAAGAGGCACGAGTCATAAGGTAATCCGCAAGGGCCTAATCCGGGAAGCAAACAGCCTGTACTTCACTATTAAGTGTCCGAATTGTCCGACAAATACAATTAAAGAATATCGATACTCCCACTGCTCTGTCGGCGCTGTTCCCGAGTTGTACGACCGAAATCGCGGCTGGTGAGCCTTCCCATTTGCAAGTCATTTGGGTCTGCATCTGTACTAGGCACCTTAGAGGGATTAAGTGCGTCGTACGCCGGTCCCAACCCAAGCAGCTCTGCGTCGTACGCGTGTCAGTGGAGGACCGCAGCCAGGGTCAGTGCGCGAACCCGGGTCTGGGAAAGGGGCACGAAAGGACCGAGCCCTTGAGCCCCATCACAGCAATATGTATCGCAATCCAATGCCCAAGTCGGGGCCGAAGTCTTATTCAGCAAATTATCTCTGTTTCGCGTCAGTCACTACAGTCCCCTCATGAGCCTTGGCAACTGAGTCATTCCCTCTATGAGCTTTGAAAATCTGAGCAAGTGTCTTATTAGTCTTTTTTGGTAGACAGGCTAATTCTTTTACGGTTGAACCTTTACACTTACGCTAACATTCCTAAACGGAACCCTCACCATAACCCACCCTATCCAAAACCCCGCTGAAGGTTACAAGATTTCAGCCATTCTGCCCCATGAGCCACAACAATCCCCCAATGAATATTCTCATCTCAGCAATTCCCGTGAGCCTCAATATCTCAGCAACCACATCTACTGGAGACCCTTGATATCTCAGAAATTCCCCTTAACAGCCACAGCATTTCAGAAATCATCCCATGAGCCTTGACAGCAAAGGAATTTCCCAATGAACCTTGACAATCTAACAACCCCACCCGTGAGACTTGTTATCGCAGCGATTTTCCAAATAAACCTTGAACTCGCAGCAATTCTTCCTAAGAATCACAGTATTTGAGCTATCCCCTCCATCCTCGACATCTCAGAAATTTCTGCCGTAAGCCTTGACTCTTAGCAATTCCTCCATCGGTCTTGACATCTTAGCAATTCCCAATGAGTCTTGTATGTTCGACAGGGTGCTTCTTTTTGTTTGACACGGTGATTCTTTTTTTCGTTCTTTCTTTCGCTCAGTTTTCTTCTTTTTAAAAATAGCTTTTAGTAAAAAATTGCAATGGTTCACCAGCAGTTTAGCTATGTGTGGCGCCGCGCCTTGCTCAGCTCATTAACTTTCACTGACTTACTTTGTGTACGCAATATTTACTCATTGCCAATGTTACGTAGCGTGCACGCGGCACGTTGTACCTAGGCTACAGTTAGAAATGTTTGACTGCGCTATATTATAGGCGGCACGTGCCGTCTTGGTTTCTTACGTGGTTTCTTAATAATATAAAGGCCAGTTTGGCTATCACCTCAAGTCGCGTTTTTTTTGTGCTCAACTAAGCGCTCTCTTATAATGGACGACCTTATTGCTACGGCACGACACAATGGTTCACCAGCACTGTTTCACACAATCCCTGAGCAGATGGCCACAAATCTCAATGCTTTACATTAAACACGCCGGAAGGAGCCAAACGAGACAAATCAGTTGCGAAAAGCAGGCAGCGGCCGAGAAAGCGGATCCCAGTGGATCAAGCGAAGCGTTTATTTATTAGATTAAACGAGTTAATATTCATTGGTTCGTAAAAAAGAGAATAAAAAAAATTGAGAAATGGCGGACGGAGACAAGCCGGGCCGGGTGCAGAGGCTTTAAGCTGGCCGCGCGGCCAACACCCCACACCTCAACCCCCCGCCAAAGTACAGCGATATGTACAGCGGCACCCCCGGCCCGTCTAACACACCTTACTCAGAGAGTAACGATTGCATTAGATCGAAATCATTTGAAATCTTTGCAACTCGCAATTTAAATTTGATTTGCAATCCTCTTATACATATTTATTACTTTTCTCATAAGTCAGATTAGCACCGCTCCCCAAATTAGCGCTGCTCAACCAGATTAGCACCACCAGATGTACATAATGTTGTACATCCTTCAATAATTTCAATTTTACTTTTAAAATGCACTTGCTGATTTATCTCACTAGAGTGCACGCGCAATGCTTGGCACACTGCAGCCTTCACCTAAAAAAGAATATTTAAAAAGCTCGTAATGCAATCGTTATCGGAATACGAATTCAGTCAGTCAACAATTCAACCTTGTTTGGCCTCCTATTGAAAGCATTGGAAAACTCAGTTTTCAAATATTTAATACATGTAGCATTGAAACAGATTAAAGAAATTTAAACTGTCTTCCTTCCAGATAATTACAGATCTTTTGGCGAAAACGCGATCAAAATTGGTCAATCGGTTCAATGTCTAGAGCCTTAAAGACAAACAAACAGATCTTGGGCATTTAGTATATGTGGTAGTATAGTATATATGTAGTAATTATTAATCAAATATTTGCTATCTGACTGTGTTACAAACACCTGCAGCCAACACCTAGCTCGTAATGGCTCAAATGAGATTTCCTTTTTACATTTTTGACGGCAAAATAGTTAGCAGAATTAGTTGGCTACTTGCTTCAGGATCAACAGAAAGAAGCACCTTAGTTATATGGTTGTTATACTCGTAAACATTGTGTTTACTGGTTATTTCTTCCTATCATTAAATACTTTTATACCTTCACAGTATTCAGTAATTATGGCGAAGAAAAGTTCACAGCAAGACCCTGGCTGATATCT